>JAMWET010005912.1:342500-400848 GCA_024036415.1 Prochilodus magdalenae | reverse complement strand
AAAATGTGTTTACTTAAATGTCTAATATAACAAAACCACCAGAAATTTGAATTATACCATGTAATACATTTTTAGCAATACCACACACTACTACCTTTAGTCACAGCAAACCTTAAATCTGAATGTGTCTTTTCAATATCAGCATTCGCAGAGATCCAACTAAATACTCGGCTAAGGGATAGCCATCTGCCAAATCGCCACGATCAATTGAAACAGCTTCTCTGGCTGGACACGCACTTAGTTCAAAAGCATGGACATGCTCCCTGTACCACCCACAAAATCTCTTCAGTATGAAACACAGTCGTTCCTGTACTATGCAAATCTGAACAATTCGCCCGAAGTCAGGAAATCCACTTGTTGATCCAAGCTACGATCTGTGGTGTAGATGACTGCAAATGACATGAAATTATAATCTGTTCTTGTGAGTAAAAAATGTATACATAACAAATGTAACCAGTTTTATTATTCTTAAGCTGATTGCCAATATGGGCAAAAAAAACCCTTTTTTGTACTGAAATTGCTATTTGTGCACAAATGACAAGTGAAGGTTGTTCAATCCAATTGCTCCTGAGTGCTATGATTAGCATGAATTCTACTTACATGGACATGCAAGGCATTCCATGTCTTGAAAGTGCACGGACAGCTTAGGTATGCACATGGAAAATGCTGGCTCCGGCCATAATTTATATGCTGCAGTCTAAAATGCTTCAGGAGCTCATGCCTGCTAGACACACATGTGCCACATTCCCTACATGTCCACATTTGTCATTTCACTAACAGGTAGCAGATATTTGGAGTAAAACATACTCTTATGTTCAAATATGAGTGCAACTAAGAGTGCCTTCAAGAAAACATTCATTTGCTTAAATATTTGCATTTAATGAAATAGTCGAGGACGGGTTTTAGCTATCTGTTCGTGGCGGGGGGGTGGGAGGAGCTTGGCTGAACAGCGGATATAACTACGAGTAAAATATGGCTAAAATGAGATAAAGAAGCTTATTTCGTCAGAGTGAATTTGTCATGGCTTAAGGCTGTTGGATTACATTGGTGTTTCAGGATTGTAATGCTCAGAGATGCGCCATACTCTTGTTTCATGACTCAGACTTTTAAAAACCTATTGCCAACAATACACCCGAGTTGAGGCTTTTTATCTCCGCCCGCATTCTGCCCGTTCGCGCATGCGCAAATCCATTTTCTCCTATGTGTGTTAGTTGTATGGTTTGAGGTTTTCCCTGAGCCAAGCAGTGCTGCAGCATCATGTTACGGTCAAAAACTGTTTCTCAAACCATGAAAACATTCATTTGCTTAAATATTTGCATTTAATGAAATGGTCCACGACGAGTTTTAGGTATCTGTTCGTGGCGGGGGTAGGCGGAGCCTGGCTGTACAGCGGATATAACCACGAGTAAAATATGGCTACAATGAGATAAAGAAGCTTATTTTGTCACAGCGATTTTGTCATGGAATATGTTTGTTGGAAGTCATTGGTGTTTCACGATTGTAATGCTCACATGATTTCGCCACATCCTTGTTTAATGACTGAGGCTTGATGAACCTGTCGCCGACAATACACCCGAGTTGAGGCTTTGTATCTCCGCCCGCATTCCGCCCGTTCACGCATGCGCAGATTTCATGTTCTCGACGTAGAGGTAACTGCATGGTTTGTGGATTTTCCTGAGCCAAGCAGTGCTGCAGCATCATATTACAGTCAAACACTATTTCTCAAACCAAGAAAACATTCATTTGCTTAAATATTTGCATTTAATGAAATAGTCGAGGACGGGTTTTAGCTATCTGTTCGTGGCGGGGGGGTGGGAGGAGCTTGGCTGAACAGCGGATATAACTACGAGTAAAATATGGCTAAAATGAGATAAAGAAGCTTATTTCGTCAGAGTGAATTTGTCATGGCTTAAGGCTGTTGGATTACATTGGTGTTTCAGGATTGTAATGCTCAGAGATGCGCCATACTCTTGTTTCATGACTCAGACTTTTAAAAACCTATTGCCGAAAATCCACCTTAGTTGAGGCTTTTTATCTCCGCCCGCATTCTGCCCGTTCGCGCATGCCCTGCCAAGCATGCTGCAGCATCATTTACGGTCCAAAAAAACGTTCTCGCCATGAAAACGTTTCATTTGCTTAAATAATTGCATTTAATGAAATTGTCCATGGTTTTTGGTTTTTGGCGGGGGGTTAGGCGGAGCCAAGCAGCGGCTGCAGCATCAAATTATGGTCAAAAAAAGAAGCTTATTTTGTCACAGCAAACCATGAAAACATTCATTTGCTTGAATATTTTGCTTAAATATTTGCATTTAATGAAATGGTCCAGGACGAGTTTTAGGTATCTGTTCGTGGCGGGGGGGGGGGTAGAGGAGCTGCATGGTGTGGAGCGGCTGCATATAACTACGAACTATAAAAAACCAAGAAAAATTCATTTGCTAAAATGAGATTTAATGAAATAGCTTATTTTTAGTCAGAGTGAATTTGTCATGGCTTGGCTGAACATGGGCTAAAATTGGCTGTTGGATGTGGTGTTTTCAGCATTGTAATGCTCATGGCTTAAGCTGTTGGATTCATTGGTTTTTTTCATGACTCAGACTGCGCCATACTCTTGTTTCATGACTCAGACTTTTAAAAACCTTTTGCCGAAAATCCACCTTAGTTGAGGCTTTTTATCTCCGCCCGCATTCCGCCCGTTCGCGCATGCGCAAATCGCAAATTCCTATGTTGTTTTATGTTGTATGTTTTTTGTAGTGTTTTTTTCCCTGAGCCAAGCAGTGCTGCAGCATCATATTACGGTCAAAAACTGTTTCTCAAACCATGAAAACATTCATTTGCTTAAATATTTGCATTTAATGAAATGGTCCACGACGAGTTTTAGGTATCTGTTCGTGGCGGGGGTAGGCGGAGCCTGGCTGTACAGCGGATATAACCACGAGTAAAATATGGCTACAATGAGATAAAGAAGCTTATTTTGTCACAGCGATTTTGTCATGGAATATGTTTGTTGGAAGTCATTGGTGTTTCACGATTGTAATGCTCACATGATTTCGCCATACCCTTGTTTAATGACTGAGGCTTGATGAACCTATCGCCGACAATACACCTGAGTTGAGGCTTTGTATCTCCGCCCGCATTCCGCCCGTTCAAGCATTCGCAGATTTCATGTTCTTTACATAGAGGTTAGCTACATGGTTTGTGGATTTTGCTGAGCCAAGCAGTGCTGCAGCTGCATGTTGTCATGCATTGAGGTGAGCCCTGAGCCAAGCAGTGCTGCAACAGAATCATATTACAGTCAAACACTATTTCTCAAACCAAGAAAACATTCATTTGCTTAAATATTTGCATTTAATGAAATAGTCGAGGACGGGTTTTAGCTATCTGTTCGTGGCGGGGGGGTGGGAGGAGCTTGGCTGAACAGCGGATATAACTACGAGTAAAATATGGCTAAAATGAGATAAAGAAGCTTATTTCGTCAGAGTGAATTTGTCATGGCTTAAGGCTGTTGGATTACATTGGTGTTTCAGGATTGTAATGCTCAGAGATGCGCCATACTCTTGTTTCATGACTCAGACTTTTAAAAACCTATTGCCGAAAATCCACCTTAGTTGAGGCTTTTTATCTCCGCCCGCATTCTGCCCGTTCGCGCATGCGCAAATCCATTTTCTCCTATGTGTGTTAGTTGTATGGTTTGTTTCTCCTATTTTTTGTATGAGCCAAGCAGTGCTGCAGCATCATATTACGGTCAAAAAGTATTTCTCAAACCATGAAAACATTCATTTGCTTAAATAATTGCATTTAATGAAATGGTCGAGGACGAGTTTTAGGTATCTGTTCGTGGCGGGGGTAGGCGGAGCCTGGCTGTACAGCGGATATAACCACGAGTAAAATATGGCTACAATGAGATAAAGAAGCTTATTTTGTCACAGCGATTTTGTCATGGAATATGTTTGTTGGAAGTCATTGGTGTTTCACGATTGTAATGCTCACATGATTTCGCCATATCCTTGTTTAATGACTGAGGCTTGATGAACCTGTCGCCGACAATACACCCGAGTTGAGGCTTTGTATCTCCGCCCGCATTCCGCCCGTTCACGCATGCGCAGATTTCATGTTCTCGACGTAGAGGTTAGCTGCATGGTTTGTGGATTTTCCTGAGCCAAGCAGTGCTGCAGAATCAAATTACGGTCAAAAACTATTTCTCAAACCAAGAAAACATTCATTTGCTTAAATATTTGCATTTAATGAAATATGAAATGGTTTTAGTCGACGAGGACGAGTTTTTAGGTTAGTGGTGGGGGGGGGGGGGTAGGAGCTTGGCTGGAACAGCGGATATAACTACGAGTAAAATATGGCTAAAATGAGATAAAGAAGCTTATTTCGTCAGAGTGAATTTGTCATGGCTTAAGGCTGTTGGATTACATTGGTGTTTCAGGATTGTAATGCTCAGAGATGCGCCATACTCTTGTTTCATGACTCAGACTTTTAAAAACCTATTGCCGAAAATCCACCTTAGTTGAGGCTTTTTATCTCCGCCCGCATTCTGCCCGTTCGCGCATGCGCAAATCCATTTTCTCCTATGTGTGTTAGTTGTATGGTTTGAGGTTTTCCCTGAGCCAAGCAGTGCTGCAGCATCATATTACGGTCAAAAAGTATTTCTCAAAGTTTCTCAAACCATGAAAACATTCATTTGCTTTTAAATATTTGCATTTAATGAAATGGTCCACGACGAGTTTTAGGTATAAGTTCGTGGCGGGGGGGTAGGCGGAGCCTGGCTGTACAGCGGATATAACCACGAGTAAAATATGGCTACAATGAGATAAAGAAGCTTATTTTGTCACAGCGATTTTGTCATGGAATATGTTTGTTGGAAGTCATTGGTGTTTCACGATTGTAATGCTCACATGATTTCGCAATATCCTTGTTTAATGACTGAGGCTTGATGAACCTGTCGCCGACAATACACCCGAGTTGAGGCTTTGTATCTCCGCCCGCATTCCGCCCGTTCACGCATGCGCAGATTTCATGTTCTCGACGTAGAGGTAACTGCATGGTTTGTGGATTTTCTTGAGCCATACAGTGCTGCAGCATCATATTACAGACAAACACTATTTCTCAAACCAATAAAACATTCATTTGCTTAAATATTTGCTTTTAATTAAATTGTCGAGGAGGGGTTTTAGCTATCTGTTCGTGGGGGGGGGGGGGGAGGAGCTTGGCTGAACAGCGGATATAACTACGAGTAAAATATGGCTAAAATGAGATAAAGAAGCTTATTTCGTCAGAGTGAATTTGTCATGGCTTAAGGCTGTTGGATTACATTGGTGTTTCAGGATTGTAATGCTCAGAGATGCGCCATACTCTTGTTTCATGACTCAGACTCTTGTTTCATGACTCAGACTTTTAAAAACCTATTGCCGAAAATCCACCTTAGTTGAGGCTTTTTATCTCCGCCCGCATTCTGCCCGTTCGCGCATGCGCAAATCCATTTTCTCCTATGTGTGTTAGTTGTATGGTTTGAGGTTTTCCCTGAGCCAAGCAGTGCTGCAGCATCATATTACGGTCAAAAAATTAGTCTCAAACAAATCACATGAAAAAATTATTTTGCTTAATTATTTGCATTTAATGAAATGGTCCATGGACGAGAAATGGTTTTTAGGTATATGTTCGTGGCGGGGGGGTAGGCGGAGCCTGGCTGTACAGCGGATATAACCACGAGTAAAATATGGCTACAATGAGATAAAGAAGCTTATTTTGTCACAGCGATTTTGTCATGGAATATGTTTGTTTGTTGGATTGTTTGTTTTCACGATTGTAATGCTCACATGATTTCGCCATATCCGTGTTTAATGACTGAGGCTTGATGAACCTGTCGCCGACAATACACCCGAGTTGAGGCTTTGTATCTCCGCCCGCATTCCGCCCGTTCACGCATGCGCAGATTTCATGTTCTCGACGTAGAGGTTAGCTGCATGGTTTGTGGATTTTCCTGAGCCAAGCAGTGCTGCAGAATCAAATTACGGTCAAAAACTATTTCTCAAACCAAGAAAACATTCATTTGCTTAAATATTTGCATTTAATGAAAAAACTATTTCTCAAAAACATTCATTTGCTTAAATATTTGCATTTAATGAAATAGTCGAGGACGGGTTTTAGCTATCTGTTCGTGGCGGGGGGGTGGGAGGAGCTTGGCTGAACAGCGGATATAACTACGAGTAAAATATGGCTAAAATGAGATAAAGAAGCTTATTTCGTCAGAGTGAATTTGTCATGGCTTAAGGCTGTTGGATTACATTGGTGTTTCAGGATTGTAATGCTCAGAGATGCGCCATACTCTTGTTTCATGACTCAGACTTTTAAAAACCTATTGCCGAAAATCCACCTTAGTTGAGGCTTTTTATCTCCGCCCGTTCGCGCATGCGCAAATCCATTTTCTCCTATGTGTGTTAGTTGTATGGTTTGAGGTTTTCCCTGAGCCAAGCAGTGCTGCAGCATCATGTTACGGTCAAAAACTGTTTCTCAAACCATGAAAACATTCATTTGCTTAAATATTTGCATTTAATGAAATGGTCCACGACGAGTTTTAGGTATAAGTTCGTGGCGGGGGGGTAGGCGGAGCCTGGCTGTACAGCGGATATAACCACGAGTAAAATATGGCTACAATGAGATAAAGAAGCTTATTTTGTCACAGCGATTTTGTCATGGAATATGTTTGTTGGAAGTCATTGGTGTTTCACGATTGTAATGCTCACATGATTTCGCCACATCCTTGTTTAATGACTGAGGCTTGATGAACCTGTCGCCGACAATACACCCGAGTTGAGGCTTTGTATCTCCGCCCGCATTCCGCCCGTTCACGCATGCGCAGATTTCATGTTCTCGACGTAGAGGTTAGCTGCATGGTTTGTGGATTTTCCTGAGCCAAGCAGTGCTGCAGAATCAAATTACGGTCAAAAACTATTTCTCAAACCAAGAAAACATTCATTTGCTTAAATATTTGCATTTAATGAAATAGTCGAGGACGGGTTTTAGCTATCTGTTCGTGGCGGGGGGGGTGGGAGGAGCTTGGCTGAACAGCGGATATAACTACGAGTAAAATATGGCTAAAATGAGATAAAGAAGCTTATTTCGTCAGAGTGAATTTGTCATGGCTTAAGGCTGTTGGATTACATTGGTGTTTCAGGATTGTAATGCTCAGAGATGCGCCATACTCTTGTTTCATGACTCAGACTTTTAAAAACCTATTGCCGAAAATCCACCTTAGTTGAGGCTTTTTATCTCCGCCCGCATTCTGCCCGTTCGCGCATGCGCAAATCCATTTTCTCCTATGTGTGTTAGTTGTATGGTTTGAGGTTTTCCCTGAGCCAAGCAGTGCTGCAGCATCATATTACGGTCAAAAACTGTGTCTCAAACCAAACCATGAAAACATTCATTTGCTTAAATAATTGCATTTAATGAAATGGTCGAGGAGGAGTTTTAGGTATCTGTTCGTGGCGGGGGTAGGATGAGCCTGGCTGTACAGCGGATATAACCACGAGTAAAATATGGCTACAATGAGATAAAGAAGCTTATTTTGTCACAGCGATTTTGTCATGGAATATGTTTGTTGGAAGTCATTGGTGTTTCACGATTGTAATGCTCACATGATTTCGCCATATCCTTGTTTAATGACTGAGGCTTGATGAACCTGTCGCCGACAATACACCCGAGTTGAGGCTTTGTATCTCCGCCCGCATTCCGCCCGTTCACGCATGCGCAGATTTCATGTTCTCGACGTAGAGGTTAGCTGCATGGTTTGTGGATTTTCCTGAGCCAAGCAGTGCTGCAGAATCAAATTACGGTCAAAAACTATTTCTCAAACCAAGAAAACATTCATTTGCTTAAATATTTGCATTTAATGAAATAGTCGAGGACGGGTTTTAGCTATCTGTTCGTGGCCGGAGGGTGGGAGGAGCTTGGCTGAACAGCGGATATAACTACGAGTAAAATATGGCTAAAATGAGATAAAGAAGCTTATTTCGTCAGAGTGAATTTGTCATGGCTTAAGGCTGTTGGATTACATTGGTGTTTCAGGATTGTAATGCTCAGAGATGCGCCATACTCTTGTTTCATGACTCAGACTTTTAAAAACCTATTGCCGAAAATCCACCTTAGTTGAGGCTTTTTATCTCCGCCCGCATTCTGCCCGTTCGCGCATGCGCAAATCCATTTTCTCCTATGTGTGTTAGTTGTATGGTTTGAGGTTTTCCCTGAGCCAAGCAGTGCTGCAGCATCATGTTACGGTCAAAAACTGTTTCTCAAACCATGAAAACATTCATTTGCTTAAATATTTGCATTTAATGAAATGGTCCACGACGAGTTTTAGGTATATGTTCGTGGCGGGGGGGTAGGCGGAGCCTGGCTGTACAGCGGATATAACCACGAGTAAAATATGGCTACAATGAGATAAAGAAGCTTATTTTGTCAGAGTGAATGCTCACCTGATTTCGCCATATCCTTGTTTAATGACTGAGGCTTGATGAAACTGTCGCCGCCGAAATACACCCGAGTTGAGGCTTTGTATCTCCGCCCTGGCCTCTGCTGTGTCTGACTCCTCTGGGGCGCCTTTCCGGATCCTCTGGCGCTGTTTGGACTCGGTTGAGGCATTGGTACCTATACGGAAGTGGCTCTGGAGAGCGATCCTGACTCTTTCACCGACCAATTATCAGATCTGATCCGAGTGGCTAGACTTACGGAAATTCTGGAAGCCACGGCATGAACGCCCTTTAAATGCTCATTTGTCAGCCCTCAACCATTTTACCCTGAACCGAGAGGATAACTAGTCATCGTGGTCCACGAGGTCGTGACATGTTCCCAGCTGTGTGGTTGCCGCCTAGATGTCCCGGACTCTAGAACCCTTCAGGTTCTACCAAGCCATGGAAACACTCAGGTGTTAGCTCTCTAATACTGTCATTATAAAGTGAAGGGGTCGCATCGGTTACGAGTTTCTGCTTTCAAGCCTCTTCCATTCGTGGCGTGGGGGAGGACGTAGCCAAACTGTACATCGCGGCTAACACCACGGGCGTAAGCATTATTGGCCCCAGCTGTGATCAGCTACTCAGTAGTGCATTTCACTCTTTACACATTTTTTCATGGAATATAATCTACCTTGATCACAGCCAACGGAAACTTACATTGCAAAGGAACTGTACAATATCACGGAAACACACAGTTGTATAAGTCACTCACAATGATTTCCCGCCATGACAATGCCATAGGCCGGGTTCGCTGACGTGTGGTTGTATGAACCTGGTCGACCGCGAATGACACTCCGACGTCATGATTTGTATCTCCATTGGTCAGTGTTTTTCCTGGGGGGGCTTCGTTTGACTTATACACGCTTTAAATCATTATCTGGTTGCTTCGTCTCAGATTGTCCTACAGGGCGTCCCCTCGTAGAGGTAGGTATAAGTATTATTACAGGTGATCCCTCATTCACATGATGAAGAAAGGGAGTGTTCTGGACGCGCGGTGGCTATATTTTTCGAGCCGAATACCGAGCTTTCGGTTGTAATATCATGCTACCAAGCATACCGGTCTGTTACATGAACAAAAAACATACCACGGGGGGGTGGACGGGTTTATGAGGCCCCTCTTGCACCAGGAACTTCGCTTCTAACTATGTCTTAGGAAACTCGCCACATGATGCCGCTCGCGGGTCCCCTCCCTGTCAGATCTTGCTCATACTCCCTGGAGCTACCTCTTCAAGAAAAGCCCCGCATCCTTCCTCCACCCTCGCAGACTGTCCTACTAGGAGGATGTAGATGACGCAGCAGTGTTTTTATTTTCCTCGTAAATCACAGATTGGTTCAGAATCACAGAATCAGAACAACATATCAGCCAGCAGAACGGGGGTGTACTTGTGTTGGAATGGCTTTTCAGGGTGCTCTATACTTTTTCCCCAGAGCTTTATATTTCTAGATTATTTAACGATACTAATCTCAGTTTTTAAACAGGTTGTTTATGTGTATAAATATAAAAAGATAAGATATGTACACTTCATTCCAGACAGCCAGGGCTAATAGTCCGTCTGGGCTCGCTCCATCAGATACCGATGTGTTCTGTGCGGCAGCTTTATTGTAATACGAATAAACTTACATTTACATACGTATTATTATTATTATTATTATCAGACTAACTACATTAATCCAGTTCCATACCTTACATAATAAAGTACTGGAATTCTGACGGAGTATAACGTTAAGACTGAATCTACCAGATCTCTTATATAACAGCTAATGCTAAAGCGGTTAGCATTAGCTATCTTTTGGCTGTTTGCTTTTATTAGCACAGCTAGAAGAGTATTTTAGCAACATTAGCTTTATCAATCAAACCAGATCAGGAAATTCTAGCTTTAATTTACTACATGTTCTTTAGAAATCAGGTTTCTATAGTTATGGAGTGTTGGCTGCTAAGCTAACGATAGCTAACGCTAGCTAACTAAAACCCAGCCCCCCCTCATCACAGAGAGGCTATAGCTAAACGAACCGCTGAATGACCTCAGAGGACCTTTAAAAAGGACAAAGATTCATTCCGTGCCCCGTTTCTGAGGTAAATCTAGCTAATGGACTCCACCTGAAAGCTATGGATCAATTTTCAGCTCATTTTGATCTAGATCCAGCAGAGAACACAGAACGTTCTAGACTGCTGCCGCTGCTGCTACAGCGGGTAGCCAGAAAACGTTCATTCAAAATTTAAGATCCTATTTGGTTTATTTAAATAATTAAATTAAAAATTAAATAAAAAATTTAAATAATTTAAACAGGACATACCTGAAACTTGTGTTTAGAATAGTTGAATGTTCAGGACCGTTAGAGTCAGAATGACGTGTGAGTCATTGGGTTCCCTCACCTGCTGTTTTTACATGCTCAGACTTTAATTTGTGGTTTGTTGGTGCAGTAATGGACCACCTGAACACGTTATTATTAATGATTTCATTAAGTGGTTAAGATAAAGTCATCCACGCCTAGGAAGGTGGTGTAAAGTGTGGTGGGTTCTAACAGGCACCACAGTATAAAGGGTTCTGGAGGTTTAAGAGGTGTTCTGACCGATTCCAGGAGTCTTCAGGCTTACACACGTGACCGCGCTCTGTAGTGTTCCAGAGGAACCTCAGCCGTAGTTACTCACTAGTCTATGCATGTTCATTTTCAGGCAGGACACTCAGAGGGTCCCGATGGGTAATTGGGGGGCTTTTAAAAGAATTAAGGAGGACTTTATCTGGGCAGTGAGCAACGTGTGACATATAGGGGGTTCTGAGGGGTCCAGGACCCCCTGTATTTCTGCTCATGGCCTAGATTAAATGCAGTTTAGTTCCAATTCCATCTGCTGTCTAGAACCTTTCCACAGTACCGTATATAACTCCACCCGTCATGTGAATAACGGTGGTCCAGCAGCCTCTGAGCGGCAGGACCGAGTGGTGGGAGGTCTGTAAACCCGTCTCTGTCCCTCATCACCTCCGAGGGTCGTGTGTAAACCCTGGTCAGCATGTCGGCACAGTGAACACAGCAGGCGTGTTGATTTGGGAAAGCAGATTGTTTATTGATGGAGAGTTTGGACAGATCTGATCAGGAGAGCAGGTGGAGGTCCGTCTGGGGGAGACCCTTCAGCTCATTCGGGTTCACAGCTAGATATAAATAACGCCTTTGTACAGTGAGAGCTCACAGCTTCATGTTCGCCACAAAATCCTCTCCTTTCTTAATGGAGCCCTTCAGCTCGTCCATCGCTTCGGCAACCAGCTTCTCCTCGAAGGCGGAGATCTTACCCAGCCCCAGGTTCTTCTCGATGCCGTTTTTCTGGAGGGGGGAAACCAGCACCATCAGACACACAGAGTTTACTCTGGTACAATACAGGTACACCAACAGCAGGTTAGTACGTCCCTCAAATCAGCACCAGGGTTGGGTGGGTGGACAGGTGCACAAGGGTGTGGACACAGGGGGAGTAGATGTGTGGGTAGTCAGGTTGGGTGAGTGAGTTGATGGGCGGGTATACTGTGTGTAGACGTGTGGGGCGGGCGAGTTGATGGGAGTGTAGACGTGTGGGGCCGGCGAGTTGATGGGAGTGTAGACGTGTGGGGTGGGTGAGTTGATGGGCGTGTAGACGTGTGGGGTGGGTGAGTTGATGGGCGTGTAGACGTGTGGGGTGGGTGAGTTGATGGGCGTGTAGACGTGTGGGGTGGGTGAGTTGATGGGCGTGTAGACGTGTGGGGTGGGTGAGTTGATGGGCGTGTAGACGTGTGGGGTGGGTGAGTTGATGGGCAGGTAGACGGGTTGGGTGAGTTGATGGGCAGGTAGACGGGTTGGGTGAGTTGATGGGTGGGTATACCGTGTGTAGACGTGTGGGGTGGGTGAGTTGATGGGAGTGTAGACGTGTGGGGCGGGCCTAACCCTATAACTGATGATTTCACAGGGATGCAGGAAGCTTTGATGTTCCAGGTGGTTATAAAATCATAGAAGTTGTCGGGAGGGACATGATAGAGTTGTCCGCATACAGAGGACACGGAGACGATGACAAAAGCGTAAACATGTCAGGCTGTGAGGAGTGAAATGCTTCCCAGTCGATACAAACTCAGATGTAGTGGGAGATTACACTGACTGATAAAAGGAGAGATGGAGGAGGGAGATGGAGGAGGGAGATGAAGAGGTTGGTTGAAGTGATATCGGGTTCTCAACGCCCGCACTGCCTGTGTCCCTGGCATGAAGCCCACTGAGTTTGAGGCGTTCTGAGTTTATGGGGTCTGTTAGGCTGTTGGGAAGATTATTTCGGTAATGTGTGTGGGGTGTTGCGTGTGCGGTGTTTTGCGTGTGCGGTGTTGCGTACCCCGAGCAGCAGCGGTGTGGAGAAGTATTTACACTCTGTCTCCTCCGACCTGACGAACGCACACTCCACTACACCCTCCTTTCCGTTCATGGCATCGAGGAGAGAGAAGGTGAATCGAGCGCCAGCGTAGGCCATCGACAGCGTCGCAGATCCTACACACACCACACAACATCAAACACACACTTAACACGGTTACTGAACACTGACTGGACACAGCCTGGATGCTACGCTATTGAACACAGGCCGGTCTGCCCGGCTGCTACGCTACTGAACACAGGCTGGTCAGCCTGAATGCCACACTACTGAGCGCTGACCTGTCAGCCTGGATGCCACACTACTGAACACAGGCTGGTCAGCCTGGATGCCACACTACTGAGCGCTGACCTGTCAGCCTGGATGCCACACTACTGAACACAGGCTGGTCAGCCTGGATGCCACGCTACTGAGCACTGACCTTCCAGCCTGGACGCCACACTACTGAGCGCTGACCTGTCAGCCTGGACGCCACGCTACTGAGCGCTGACCTGTCAGCCTGGATGCCACGCTACTGAGCGCTGACCGGTCAGCCTGGACGCGGTGGCTGGTTGCTGACGCTGCCAATGCGCTCAGAAATGTACCAGCTCTGTGGAAGTATTTCATGTCGTGTCGTTTGTTGGTGAACTGACTAACCTGCTCCGGCCTTGGCCTTCACCACCTCCGTCCCTGCCTCCTGAATCCTGCCCGTCAGAGTGGACAGCTGGTCTGCAGGAAACTCCACTTTAGGAGTGCACTGTGGAGGGAGGACATCACACTTCCGTTAATCAGGGAATCTCCTGCACTGAAGGTCCTCACCAGGCGTGACCGGGACGCGTGTGTATATACAGTACGGCTGAACTCGGCCACACGTCCCTCAGAGATGTGGACTGACCAAACTGACCGTACCTGTGAAATCAGAGGGATGATTGTCTTTCCAGCGTGACCTCCGACAACTGGCACATTGACCCGAGCAGGGTCGAGACCCTGCACACCGAAGAGAGAACAGCAGATGAGAAAACTGAGACGAGAGGACACATAGCCAACCAGTCTGAAGTCATCCCGCCGTGTGATCCGGGCAGACCGGAACGAGCTCCTGGTTTACATGCTGCGCTCAGTCAGGTGGACACTCACTTTAAGCTCAGCGACGAACGTGTTGGCTCTGACGATGTCCAGCGTGGTCACTCCGAACACTCTGTTGGGGTTGTAGACACCGCGCTTCTTCATCACTTCTGAGGTGATGGGGATGGTGGAGTTCACCTGCAAACACACACGCCACACAGTGTGAGGTCCTGTCGTCACCACCACCACCCTATCACCACCACCATCACCGTCGTTTAAAAGGCTCTTACCGGGTTAGCGATGACGCAGATCATGGCCTCGGGGCAGGCTCGTGCGCAGGCGTCAGACAGAACGGCCACGATGGTGGCGTTGGTGTTAAACAGGTCATCACGGGTCATACCTGACCAACAGGAAACACAGAACACCATACACTCAGAGTCCGAACCAGTCGCGCGAGTCAAAACCCGAATCACAGGTCCATTTTAGATTCAGTACACAGCAGCACGTTACACTTCCGATTAATAACGACATCACTCTGGCGTCTGGTGAAACATCAAGCCGAAAATCAGACCCACCAGGTTTCCTTGGGACCCCGGCAGGAATGACCACCACCTCACAGCCTTTCAGCGCAGCGTCCAGCTGGTCAGGACCAATATAACCTGTGGAGGCGAAGGAAACGGTAAACACACTGAGCAGCTCGAGACCGGACTCGTCAACTTATCAGTTATCAAGTTATTGCTCGTTGGTTGCCCTCTGTCTCCCCCGAGTGGCCGGA
This sequence comes from Prochilodus magdalenae, assembly GCA_024036415.1. Taxonomy (NCBI): domain Eukaryota; kingdom Metazoa; phylum Chordata; class Actinopteri; order Characiformes; family Prochilodontidae; genus Prochilodus; species Prochilodus magdalenae. Next base: position 386,147 of record JAMWET010005912.1, on the reverse strand, counting down.
AGTGGATCTGCAGGATCCCGAGACCTTACAGTAGACTCCGGGAACAGCCTAGTTAGGTCTTTAATAAGAACCCAGATCAAAGGAATAATCAATACTGGCAGCCCTTACACCAGGTGCGTACCTGTGACCTTGGCTCTGGTCTCGATGTGGCTGAGGTCGGCGGCAACGCCAGGAGTGTGGGCGATATCGTACAGCGAGAGTTCACTGACCAGCGGGCTGTTCTTCAGGAGGAGGGAGAGAGGCTGACCGATCCCACCGGACGCCCCCAAAACTGCTACCTTCGCATTATTCTGGAGAGAGAGAGCCAGAGAGAGAGAGAGAGAGAGAGACACAGAGAGAGAGAGACACAGAGAGAGAGAGAGAGAGAGAGAGACACAGAGAGAGAGCGAGAGAGAGCCAGAGAGAGAGAGAGAGAGAGAGAGAGAGAGACACCAGTCTTATACAGGTGTATGAGATCACACTCCCAGTCTCTACTGAATCTCGGTAATGACTCGCTCACACACCGAGTGACTCTTCACCATGCGCTCATGGGTACACTCAAACCTGGACTGGGGAAACGGCTGATCAAACGAGCACATCGTCCACTGAACCATAACTACCGATAACTCGTTCAGACAGTCCGTGACTGAAACACCTGAACCTTCACCTGTACAGGAGACACCCTGAGTCATAACGTACACGATAAGAGAACCCATAAACCAGCCCGACTCCGACCTGATCCGATTACAGCTGGGAGCCGGTTATCCTACAGACGAGACACGATTCAGAGACCCGCCATCATTACTAATAATAATAATAATAATAATAATAACATTATTAACATCATTATTATTATTATTATTAATCCAGTCTTCCAGTTCAGCAGTAATCTGCCCCCAGTGGTTCAGGCTGATGACTTTTCTCTGCACATCCAAAGGCACAGAAGGTCATGACATATTTTTGGACCTGACCTTTAACCTTTAGAGAGCAGCTACATGCCAAGAGGACTTTAACTGAGATAGATCCAGAGAACGCGTGAGTGTGTGCGGGGGGATTAGACATCAGGGGCGTATGAGAACCACAGCACATGTGGAGTTAGAACCTGATCAGAGGATCAGAGAACCTGATCACACTGCGGACCTGTACAGCACAGGGGAACACTGACACACCGGGAACAGCTCACAGACCAGGAACACGTCTGTACTAACACTCCGTACCGCTGTTATAACAGATCATTAATCCACCACTGCTACTGTTATTACACCAATTATATAATAATATTAATAATGATAATAATAATAATAATATTAATAATGATAATAATAGAGAATGTACTAATAATAATAATAATAATAATAATAATAATAGAGAATGTACTACTACTACTAATAATAATAATAATAATATTAATGATAATAATATAATAATAATAATAATAATATTAATAATATTAATAATGATAATAATAATAGAGAATGTACTAATAATAATAATAATAATAATAATAATAATAGAGAATGTACTACTACTACTACTAATAATAATAATAATATTAATGATAATAATAATAATAATAATAATATTAATGATAATAATAATAATAATATTAATAATGATAATAATAATAATATAGAATGTACTACTACTACTACTACTAATAATAATAATAATATTAATGATAATGATAATAATAATAATAATAATAATGATAATAATAATAATAATGATAATCAGACTGTAACACACAGAGAGTATAATCTGACGGACAGCGCTGCGGTGTTAGCTCTGAGTACAGAATATGAACACCCCGTTACACCAGCAGGTGAAGTTATGTACCTGCACATCCGACCAGACACCTGCTCATCCCGTTACACACCTGAGATCACATTATTAATGAGCCAGAGAGTCCACACCAATTACAGAGCAAGGTGCGCTGTGATTGGCCAATCCTGACCCTCAGCCTTGATCTCTCAGTTGAATCCTGCTTTGTATACACGGGCCGACCAACACCACCCTCCCTGAACACCACCCGAGTGTTCAGACTGAGCGAGGTCAGCTACGCTAAGGTCACCCAGCTTCAGCAGCTCCACAGGGCAGAGCTACCAGGTGGAGCCAGGCGCTCTGGAGGCCTCCATGTTCGAGTGAGGGGTGGGCTAGGGGTGCATAGAGACCCCCGCAGTGGTGCTCTCTGGAGTGATGGCGCTCCATCCAGTACTGATCATATAATACTCAATCAAACCCTCACAGCAATGTTCATCACTACCTGACCACACTAATACTCAATCAAATCCTTACAGCTATGTCCAAGATCATTATCTGACCTAAAAAAAACCTCAATCAAACTCTCGCAGCAATGTTCAACAAGTAGTGCAAAGTCTTCCCAGACGATGTGGAGCAGTGATTCCCGGACCTGCCCTGCCCAGTTCAGTGGACTCCGCTCTGCAGGGCTCGTTAAGGTGGTGCTAAGGTGGACCAGTACCAGGAACACTCCGTCCGGAGCGGCACCAGCGAGACAGGAAGTCAGAGGAGGACAGACAGACAGGCAGGACAGATGGATGGAGAGATAGACAGATTAAACCTGGGCTTGGCTTCCGAGTCGAATTCCCCGTTCCACCTTAAAAACGTGCAGCAGTCACATCCTGGCGGCTTTAAGGTGGTATTTTGTTCTGTCTGGCCTTAAAAGGTGCTTAAGCTACATGCAGACGTCTTAAGGTGGACCGGAACAATTCGACTGAGACGCCTCGGCTTTAGCTGGAGCTGGTTAGCCTGCTCCCTGGGCCCGTTTCTCTCACCTGTGCTGAGGTGGACAGGCACCTGGCGAGGCTGCCCGCAGGTCTGGCGATCCTGGAGAACATGGTGCGTCACGCGGGGGTTCTTTTCTCCTAAAACTGCGGTATGAAGGTGCTGCGCGAGCGCGTTCGCCTCACTGTGACTCCAACGTCCTCTACCGAGAGACAGCGCGGCGCTGACACCTAACCTTATCACCGCGGACTTCGGTTCTGATTGGTGGACGGGTGAAGGCGCCGAACTCTTATTGGTCAATAGAGCGATCACTCACATTTCCGTGCGCGTCATCGCGCCGCCTTCGTTCGGATCGTACGCGATTGGTCGGCAGCTCAAACGTGACCCTAGACGTCACCAACGCCGCCGGAAAGGGGCTGCGTTCCAGTAAGCGCGCTCTAGCACTCTAAAGGAGAACCCTCGGTCTGCCGGTTACCGGGATCCAGCTATTTACAATCAACACCTCTATGTTAGCTACAGTTAGCTATCACCTAGCCTGCTTCTATCTTTTTCATTAGCAGTAATGCTAACCAGTTAGCACTCAGTAACAGTAACGTTAACCAGTTAGCACTCGGTAGCGGTAATGCTAACCAATTAGCTTTCAGTAGCAGTAAAAAAATGTAATATGGTTACTCAATAGATCATTTAAAAATTGAAACAACACGACAGTCTGACATGTAATTAATTAATTAATTAATCAACATTCTTTTAAACATGTTTACAAATGATCAATCATTAAACATTTTCAAGTCGGATTATGTATGTAATCAATAAACGTTTAGCAATAAAATTATTTAATTGACACTCAGTGTAACGAATCATCAAGTAATAAACGCTGTTCCGTGTAACCAATCAGTAAACCTTTCTGAAAATAATAAATTAACAGATCCTTTTTAAAAATAAAATAATTCAATAAATTGTTTGCGGTGTAATTAGTCAATGAACATTTCTAACTTGCACTAATTGATAGAGGCTTCGGAATGTAACTGATTGATAAACAATTATTTCTATTATAGTATTTACATAATTATTTTAATAGTAATATTGATGTTATATTAATATTTTTATTAAAGTCATTAATAAATACTCTGAAACGTAATGAATCATTAATAAATAAAAGATTTAAATGTAATCGATCAGTAAACAGGTTTGAATTCTCTGTCCAATAGGATCTCTCCTTCTGTGTTCCTCCAACCGACACGCACAACGCCATTTTGTGAACTCCCCCCGCTTTATCCCTCTATCTGCACTGGCCAATCACCGTCCGGGAGCCGTGACAGCCAGCCAATCAGAGGCGGCTCTCCACCCCGCGCTGGCTGTGTATTGGCGGGCCGCTGCAGGAATGTAAACTATTCAACATGGAGACGGCAGTGGAGAAGCTGGAGGCTCTGGTAAGCTGCTGCACCCCGAACCTGTAACCCAGTCATTTCACCCACAGGACCGTCGAACCGCAGCCCGAGCCTGACGGTCACCGGCTCCGGTCCTGGAGGAGACGGTGGCGAAGCCCCTCGGACGGCCGGGAGGCGGTGTGATGGTGGATTCCCGTGCTAGCCTGGAGCTGAGCGGTAGCTGCCGAGGCTAGCGGAGCGGAGTGGACCCGAGCCTGACAGACTGACTGACTGCCCGCCCGGGTCGGATGGGGTTCCGGCGGACAGCTCGCTAAATACCGGCCTTGTTCAGAGCTCGGATTCGAGGTCGGTAGCCGTGACCAGCCGGGCTCAGGCGGGCTCCTCACATCATCACCGCGGATTAAACCCAGTGAGGCCGCGCAGCCGAGAGGACAACCGAGTACCGCTCACAGTACGAGCGAGGCGCGTTCACGGCGGCGAGGCCCGAGGCGCGCGCGTCCACGACATATGCACATTCAACAGGAGCTGATCAGAACCCCGAACAGATCCACCAAACTACCCAGCGCACGAGAGAACCGCTCACCTTGATGGACGGTTCTCTGCATTCCCAACCTTTCTGGAACCCCCTCCCCTCCCTAAAACATGCACATGTTCTAGATAACCTGTATAAACCTCACCTATGTGTCATACAGCTCAGATCACTAGAACCCCAACACGCGCCACCCAGCCCGACACCCTGAGAGACTGAACGGTGTTGATAGTGGTGGTGTCTAGTCTGGTCCTAATCCTGCACCTGATCTTCTCTTCCTCTTACAGGGTTCTGGTTCCGTCATGGTTCTGTGCCGGAGCGAGCCCCGGGGTCCTGACTCTGTTCTGTCTGTCCAGTGCCCCTTTTATGTTGTACTACTGGTAACCTGGTTATGAAAGCAGTGCAATGTTAAAAGGGCATTGGCCAGGTGTTATTCTCGGAGGTGGGGTCGGGGGGCGTACGGGCGGGTGGGCCGCGCAGGTGACCGACACCCGGGCGCTGTTAACAGGCGCTCTGACTTCATTGCACTACTGTACTGGACAGCTAGCAGTGCAATAGTATTGTCAAAGCGTCTGAGAGCAGCCGAGCTCAGAGTTCCCAACCGCAGGGACGTCCAGGTTCACCCAACGCGACCCGAGGTCGACTGTGCTGGCTTACCGCGGCACCAGAACTGAGGACGTGGTTTGGAGAGGGAGGGATCTGTGTCATCAGCCATGTTGAGCTTGTACCCCATCTATGCACTGAGACACCCACGCACCAGGGGGCAGCGGGCACACTCGCCTGGACCGGTGTCCAGCCCGATCCACAGCACTGTACTCGAGGGCACTTCAGTGGTGTCCTGTCGGTTCAGGGGGCTGATCCGGTCTGATGGCTGGTTCCCGGCCCTCCAGCCCTGTCCTGTCCCTTGTGAAGGCTTCTTCCCGGCGCATGCACACCAGGTCGGGTCGGTTCTGTTCTACAGAACCCCAGTAAGTTCACGGCCTCTTACAGGAGGTGAAGCTCTGCGAGTGTTCCCGTGTACCCGTGGGGGAGTTCCAGGGTCCGCTCCTGTGTCCCGCTCCTCGGGAGCTGCGGTTATATACAGTCACTCTCCGCCATGCACAGCCTGCCAGCGCTGCGCCGCGCGTCCTGTATAAGCTGTGGTGGTTATGAGGTCGCGACCATGACAGCAGAGCTCTGATTGGTCGGCCTGAATTCAGAGCAGCCGATTAAAACGTTTGATGATCTGTATCCGTGTCTAGTGGTGGAGGAACTGGGGGGTCATGTGACCGAGGGGTCTCGGGCAGAGCTGCAGGACCCATCACTCAGCGAATACGGCCTCACCACCGATCAGCTCTCAGGATTGCGACGCCGGACCTTACCGGCACCTAGCCGATCGATCCTTCTCCAATCTTCCCATCAAAGGAAACAGCTCGGAACAGGAATTCCTTATATGGGCACGGCTGCAAGCTCTGTGAGCCTAACTAGATGCCTAGTTGCAGCCTATCAGAGTAAAGTGGGTGGGCCCTCTGCTGCGGACACACCCACTCTGAGCTGACGAGGTTCTGTGCGGGGAGAGTTCATTTGTCCGCCCTGTGTAGGAAGTACTGGGAGAGAACCCGAGTGTCGGTTGGTGCGGAGAACGATGAGATGTGTGTCGTTACCCCCGCAGGTCATGTGACCTGGTGTGCATTAGAGGAGCCGTCTGTGATCCTGATTCCTGGGACCCTATCAGTATTGTCTCTGCTGTCCACTGTGTCCGGAGTAGTGCAATATTGCTTATAGGGTTTCAGGCTTCAGGTCTCGTCTTCCGGGCCGGGCCGGGCCCCAGCGGGACCGCTGCACCTCCATCCAGCCCGTTAAAGGGCCCGTATCATGCACAGTCAGCTTCTGAAAGCTGTAATGGGTGAAACCGGCTGTTGGTGTTGTTTAGGACTGGTGGATGTAAATGAGCTCTGTTTGGATTGGCTGTCCCGTATCGGGCCTCATTCAGGAAGCAGTTCTGAAACGCTTTAGAGCAGGGTGAATGGGCGGGGCTAAACTGCTGTAGGCCGTATATGGCCAAATACTGTATAGGTACGTGTGTATGATGTCACAGAATTGACGTACGGACTTCCTGTTCTGAAGCTGTAACGGTGACGGTAAAGGAAGTGAGGTTCTGTGTTACGGGCCTTCGTTTATATGTTCTGATCCGACCCACTGACTGTACATAAGCTCACTGATCAGAATGCCTGTGTGTTTGGCGTCCCTCGGGGCGTTGTGGAGACGCTCCGGTGACGCTCCGGTGACGCTGTGGTGTTGTTGTAGTTCCAGAAGGCGGAGGCGGATATAGAATATGTGGAGAAGCGGCTGAAGTTCGACTTCATGACGAGCGCTCGAGAAAGCGGCGCTGTGGAGGTGAGTCGGCGTGCGGGGGCGTCTGGGACTGGACCGCGGTAGTCGCCGGGTCCGTCTGTCCAGACACATCTGACCCGTAGTTCCAGGTTCTGTGGTTCACAGGGACGCTCGGAGCGCCTTCTGATCCTAGTCTCGTTTTCACATCAGCACGTCAGTCACACCACTGCTACCTCAGAAAGGGGCGTGGCCAATGTCAGAAACATCACGGTGTCACCAGACGCGCCACGATACTGTTTATGTAAATAAATATAAACACCAATACAGAACGTATATATGCGTGTAGCACGTGGACAATACGGCAGAACCATGACATCACAGCTCAACACGTTCTCACGTCACCCAGCGCATCACGATAAACAGAACCAGGGACGACCCATAAACACCGCGAGTTCTACAGTAGGCTACACCGACAGTCACAAACTGAGCTGCACCGGTCCGATGTGACGGTGACCTTGGGTACAGACGATCTACCGTGTACCTAGAACAGTGTGTTAATTGGTATAATTGATCCTAACGATGGTACTAGGTGGAACAGGAAGGCAGAACCCCGTTAGAGTACTGTTAATCAGATGTGCTGTCGGGTCCGTCTCTGTAACCCCCTCGGTATAACCGCTCTGTGTTCCATGGGCCCCTGTACAGCTGTAGAGGGTCTGTGCTGGTTCTGCAGGGAGCCTGTTCTGTCTTTGAGGCCTGGTTCTCTCTGTTTCAGGGGAACCCGGTTCAGCTCCTGGAGAACCTGGCAGCCATCAAGGCTCGTCACTCGGCTCTGTGCGCGCAGGTGGAGGACATCGCGGCCGAACAGAAACGCTCCATGGACTCCATCAGAGCTCACCTGGACACCACGGTGAAGCTGGTGGAGGAGCTGCAGAACACGGCTGACATTCAGGTACTTCATTAAATACCGGGTTCTTATTGGACTGTGCGGGTCAGGAGGGTCCAGTTCTGCTCCAGGAACACTTCAGTCCAGTATGGTTAGACACACCTGAGTGGGTTCCAGGAATGTTCCAGGTACCTGATCTTGGGGTGGGTAGCTAGACGGTTCTTGTTAATCAGGTCCTAATCTGTAAAGGATTAAAGGTGCGGTGCTAGATACTCACCCTGCTGTCAATCATCTGTTTAAAGGGCCTGAACACCTCCCGGCTCTGAAGTTGTGTTTTGTTTTTTAGGCTCCTCCCCTCAGCGAGGCGGAGCAGGAGGCGAGGGAGGCGCTCTGCTCGTCGGTGGCTGCTCTGGCGGTGGAGGTCTGACACCATCACGTTTACCTGTGATGTCTGTGTTGTACCTGTCCCCGGAACGTTCCGGGACACTGCATGTGTACTGCTATGTTCCATATTCTAGTTGGGTTCTGCGTCAGCTAACAGAACCAATCAGATCAAAACAACCACACATCAGGAGTCATCTTACTTTATGCATCATGATTTTTTTCAGGCAATCAGTTTGTGAGGGCGGAGCTTATTGTTGTGTATGTATATATGATGAATCTGTCTGTTTTGTAGGCGGAGCCGGAACCTGTCACTCGCGGGGAGAGTAACTGTAAGTGTGAGATGTTTAATGTTCTACTCGCATGTTGAGAACTTAGTCTGGAGGGAATACGGAGCCGTCAGAGATGGAGCTTTAGGGGGCGTAGCTGCCGTGTTTAGGGGCGTGTCTACCTGAGTGAGGGGCAGAGACGTACCTGTCAGGTGATTGGTTTCCGTACGGCTGGATGATCAGTAACTTTGATATGGATATGTGAGGTGCGGTTCCTGATCGCAGGAGATGCGGAACTGATCAGGCAGGGCTCTGGGAGGTTCCACCCTGGTGGGTTAGCCGGGGGTCCCGGACTCTTTGATGTGGTGTAATGATTCCATGTTTGGTGTATCCAGCAGCGAGCGGTCAGGAAGTGACTGAGGCGGAGTTTGAAGCGGTTCCACGAAGCGTGCGAGGAACCGTGAAGCTAACAGACCTCAACACGTTCTACAGACAGCTGACGGAGCACTTCTCATCAGATAAGAGCAGGTGAGCTCGCCATGCGTCGCTCCACCTTCAGGGGGGTTCTAGATTTAGAACGCTGGATTTTCCTGACTGACCGCTTTAGAAACCCGTAAATTCAGGAATCACTCACGGATTAGACGCCCAGAACACAGAGAGCTGGACCAGGTAACACTGACCGCTCTGAAACCGGTCCGGTCCGGTCCAGTCCCGTGTTCTCCTGGACTTTCAGGATCAGACTCGATCAGACTGATACAGCAGAACCAGCACCATTATAAGAACAGCCACAACAGTGTGGGGGCGGAGCTTGTGGCCGAATGTGGCTCTGACCAGTCAGAACAGAGTGAGTGAGCTGACCAATCAGAGTACACTGGACTCACAGGGGGCGGGGCCTTAAGACAGAGGGTGAATACCTACGTACACTAAGAGGGACATGCTGTGTTAATACTGAGGCTTGTGTATGTATTCTAGTAGAACCCCAACACAGTTATCAACACTGAACACCAGCAGGTCCTGTTATTCACCAAGTCCTCTATATGTGGACTGAAACTAAACCGCACACAGCATCAGACCACACCTCCTGGAGGGAACCGCTACAGTGGGCGTCTGAACCGAAAGGGTGGTGAGGGTCTGGGGACGGGCTGAGTGCTGGTGATGGTCTCTGGTGTAGACACAGACGTTCAGGATGGACCTTGTGTTTGTGTTCCTCAGAGCGCCGCTCGGCTCGCAGAAGATGAAGAAGCTGAACATGAAGTTCACGGACGCCGCGGTCCGAACGCTGCAGCACCTCTCGCTCATCGAGGTGGACAGGAAGGGAAGCGTTTCTCTGCGCTCCAGAGACTGAACACGACCTGAGGAGATCAGGGACCAGACAGAGACTGTTTAACCCCCACCATCCGCAGCGCTACGCTAACAGGCTAACAGCTCCACCCTTCTGCTCCATGAAGATCAGTCAGGCAATGCTAATCTCGCTAACGGTGAACGGAAGTCCGCGCGTTTGCGTCTAGCAGCCTCTGTTCACCGTTAGCATGTTAGCATGTTTGGTCAGGTGGACGGTAATGCCAGTGAGAGAACCTGGACGCGGAGCTGTGAGAACCTCTGCGGAGGTGTGGATTATCTATTTCAGAAACTCAAACAGAAGGAGTCCAAACCCACACGGGTCACAGCAACCGATCAGCACCGCTGATAATCCGGAAAAGCCTATTTTTATACAGATCCATTAAACCGAACAATAAACTATAAACCTGAGTCAGTTCGTCTCCCGAGTCTCCCTGGTGTCCCGAGTCCTCCGAGCGTTCCGAGTCTCCCTAGTGTCCCGAGTCCTCCGAGCGTTCCGAGTCTCCCTAGTGTCCCGAGTCCTCCGAGCGTTCCGAGTCTCCCTAGTGTCCCGAGTCCTCCGAGCGTTCCGAGTCTCCCTAGTGTCCCGAGTCCTCCGAGCGTTCCGAGTCTCCCTAGTGTCCCGAGTCCTCCGAGTCTCCCTATTGTCCCGAGTCCTCCGAGTCTCCCTAGTGTCCCGAGTCCTCCGAGCGTTCGCCCGAGTATACGCCAAAGTTCTCTTCATACAGTGTGCAGTCTCCAGACAGTCCTACCAAACAACCTAACAGTTATAGGCGTGAGTTAACGTGTGCGGTGGAATGATCCGGTTCCGCTGGCAGGTTACGGTGCTGCAGATGATCTGGCTGATTTCAGGAATTGATAGAACGATGGAACGAGACGTTCAGTAGTCTGTACAGCCCCTGTCCCTGCTGAGGGATATTAGCTGGGGTGAGGAGTTTAGGGCCACTAGTGTCCGCACACACAAGAATGTGTCCTCCAGATTTAACCCATCTGTGACCACACACACACTCACACTCACACTAGGGGGCAGTGAGCACCGCTTGCCTGAGGCTGAGGAGCATGTGATGAAAGAGGGAGGTTCTGCCCTGAGCTTGGAGCGAGGGTCAGTCTGAGTTCAGTGGGTGATGGAACTTAGGAATACAGTACGGTCCGAAACCGTCGGCTGGGCGGGGCCGAGTCTGAGCACAGCCCTGCTGGGGGAGGGGCTTCTGTTAAGAGATGTATTGTGTTGTATTTGATTGAATCATGGTCAGAGCAGAAACACCTTCACCTGTAGAAGCTCTGAGTAACAGGAAGAACCCAAACGTTTAATGAGCTTCAGACAGAAACAACCCAGAGGACTGATCAGAACATTCATCAGACAGATCCACAGAACTCACTTCTGTTAACCTGCTGGTTCTATAGAAATCATCTTAGAACTTACACATCTAATAAATCACCGGGTTTAAGGGGAACTCCCACAAGAGTAGTTCAGGGTGTGAGGTGTAAACAGAGTGAGTGAGAGAGGGTTTGGTGTGAGGTGTGTACAGAGTGAGGGAGAGAGGGTTTGGTGTGAGGTGTGTACAGAGTGAGGGAGAGAGGGTTTGGTGTGAGGTGTGTACAGAGTGAGTGAGAGAGGGTTTGGTGTGAGGTGTGTACAGAGTGAGTGAGAGAGGGTTTGGTGTGAGGTGTGTACAGAGTGAGTGAGAGAGGGTTTGGTGTGAGGTGTGTACAGAGTGAGGGAGAGAGGGTTTGGTGTGAGGGTTTGGTGTGAGGTGTGTACAGAGTGAGGGAGAGAGGGTTTGGTGTGAGGTGTGTACAGAGTGAGGGAGAGAGGGTTTGGTGTGTGGTGTGTACAGAGTGAGGGAGAGAGGGTTTGGTGTGAGGTGTGTACAGAGTGAGGGAGAGAGGGTTTGGTGTGAGGTGTGTACAGAGTGAGGGAGAGGGGGTTTGGTGTGAGGTGTGTACAGAGTGAGGGAGAGGGGGTTTGGTGTGAGGTGTGTACAGAGTGAGGGAGAGAGGGTTTGGTGTGAGGTGTGTACAGAGTGAGGGAGAGAGGGTTTGGTGTGAGGTGTGTACAGAGTGAGTGAGAGCGGGTTTGGTGTGCGGTGTGTGTACAGAGTTTGGGAGCGCGGGTTTGGTGTGAGGTGTGTACAGAGTGAGTGAGAGAGGGGTGTGAGGTGTGTACAGAGTGAGTGGAAGGAGAGAGGTTGGGTGTGAGGTGTGTACAGAGTGAGGGAGAGAGGGTTTGGTGTGAGGTGTGTACAGAGTGAGGGAGAGAGGGTTTGGTGTGAGGTGTGTACAGAGTGAGGGAGAGAGGGTTTGGTGTGCGGTGTGTACAGAGTGAGTGAGGGCGGGTTTGGTGTGAGGTGTGTACAGAGTGAGGGAGAGAGGGTTTGGTGTGAGGTGTGTACAGAGTGAGTGAGAGGGGGTTTGGTGTGAGGTGTGTACAGAGTGAGGGAGAGAGGGTTTGGTGTGAGGTGTGTACAGAGTGAGGGAGAGAGGGTTTGGTGTGAGGTGTGTACAGAGTGAGTGAGAGAGGGTTTGGTGTGAGGTGTGTACAGAGTGAGTGAGAGGGGGTTTGGTGTGAGGTGTGTACAGAGTGAGGGAGAGAGGGTTTGGTGTGAGGTGTGTACAGAGTGAGGGAGAGAGGGTTTGGTGTGAGGTGTGTACAGAGTGAGTGAGAGAGGGTTTGGTGTGAGGTGTGTACAGAGTGAGTGAGGGCGAGTGTGCGGTGTGAACAAGTGTAAGCGTTTAGATGGGGACGCCTGGTTACTTTCACCACCACTCTGTACAGTTGTGAGTTTATCTAGAACCGTGCGTGTCACACCGAACTCTTCTGAAAGGCTCTGTTTATGTACTGTTCCTCTAACTGAACGTTGAGCAGTGGGTGAGGTTCCCCTTTACAGACCAGGAACGTTGGCCATACAGAGGCGCTTAAGCTCCATATCCACTCAGGCCCCAGGAGAGAACAGTAGTATCTAGAACACTGTAAATGATTACACAGCAGGCAGAGGCGGAGGACAGAGTGTTTGGAAATATGATGTGTGGAATAATATCCAGAATCCCTCAGGCGCTAACAGACTCCACTACCAACATTCCAACACAAATGCGGCCAGGAATTCCTGGAAACACCACCCGGAACGTTCTGCTGAGAGAGTCTCTGTTTAAACTCCCCGCACAGTAAACTACATACAGGAACCCGAAACCCGGAGCGATTGGGGCGGACCGCTTCGCCTCACTCAGGGTTCTGACAGGAGTTTGATTGAGGGGGGGCGACCCAGGGGGTCCGGTTCGGTTCACTCTGGGTTCTGACAGGCGTGTGCTCCAAGACGATCACTCTGTGGAGAATCAGCAGTTAGGAAACCCGAACTACACCAACACCGAACCCATTCCCCAGAGTAGACATTCCCGCTCTACCTGTGCAGGTGATTCCAGACCGCATGACTTCCTGACTCGGCTTTCTCTCCCTGTTCATTCACCTCACCTACAGAACACAAACAGAACCACCACATCACCTACAGAGCACAAATAGAACCACCACATCACCTACAGAGCACAAATAGAACCACCACGTCACCTACAGAGCACAAACAGAACCACCACATCACCTACAGAGCACAAACAGAACCACCATGTCACCTACAGAACACAAACAGAACCACCACATCACCTACAGAGCACAAACAGAACCACCATGTCACCTACAGAACACAAACAGAACACCACATCACCTACAGAGCACAAACAGAACCACCACATCACCTACAGAGCACAAACAGAACCACCACGTCACCTACAGAACACAAACAGAACCACCACGTCACCTACAGAGCACAAACAGAACCACCACGTCACCTACAGAGCACAAACAGAACCACCACGTCACCTACAGAGCACAAACAGAACCACCACGTCACCTACAGAGCACAAACAGAACCACCACGTCACCTACAGAGCACAAACAGAACCACCACGTCACCTACAGAACACAAACAGAACACCACATCACCTACAGAACGCAAACAGAACCACCACATCACCTACAGAGCACAAACAGAACCACCACGTCACCTACAGAGCACAAACAGAACCACCACATCACCTACAGAGCACAAACAGAACCACCACGTCACCTACAGAACAAACAGAACCACCACGTCACCTACAGAGCACAAATAGAACCACCACGTCACCTACAGAGCACAAACAGAACCACCACATCACCTACAGAGCACAAATAGAACCACCATGTCACCTACAGAACACAAACAGAACCACCACATCACCTATAGAACACAAACAGAACCACCACATCACCTACACAGCACAAACAGAACCACCACGTCACCTATAGAACACAAACAGAACCACCACGTCACCTACAGAACACAAACAGAACCACCACATCACCTATAGAACGTAAATAGAACTAGAGAGACAGAGAGGGGGGTGAGGGGGAGAGACAGACAGAGAGGGGGGGGGGAGAGAGAGAGAGAGAGAGAGAGAGAGAGAGAGAGAGAGAGAGAGAGAGAGAAGAGAGAAGAGAGAGTCTCTGTCTCACCTAAGGACGTCTCCTCACTCTCCTCCACACCTTTACAGGCTGCCGCCACACTGTGGTCTCCTGATGGAGACACACCCTCCTCTCTGACCTGCAGGTCCTCGCCCACATCACGTACCCTGAACACGACACGACACGACACGGCTCCATTAGACACACGTTCCTCCTTTCTCCTCCAGAACCGCATCACCTGGACCAGGAGGACCACAGTGAACGCGTGTGATGAGGAAGTGAGGACGTGTGTGGCGTCTGATCTGGAGCGTGTTTCAGGGAGTCCACAGGGCCGGACACACCCCCGCTGATGCTCCTCCTCCGGAACGATTACTTCTTCGTTGGTGTTTATGTTATTATCTTTGTAGTAAAGTTCCTTTTTAATATTTTGAAGAGAAGCTTTAACGGACGACACAGAAACCTACACCTGATTAAAACTAGAAGTGTTCTGGAAGGTTCTAGAGCTAACAGCATTTAAACTGAGCTCCTCAAACAGGAACCCTTTCAGTCTGGATATAGAATTGTCTAGTACCGGGGTTCTTATAATGCTCTCCGGTTCCATTTAGGAGCAGAATCGTATCTAGACACTGCGTCTCCATGTTTAGGCTGGCTAACTGACTAGTTCCCAGTGGGCGGAGACTGGTTCTGCTGGGCTCATTTGGGCGGTTCTACACCAGTCAGACATGTATAGACCTGTAACGATGCGGACTGCTAAAACTGGAATCAGAGTCCGTTAGAACACCAAGGCCATGTGCTAGTTCTTTAGGTTTGAGTCCGAATAGGTCAGAGGTGTCGGAGCCACCTGCCGAGGTGGAGCCGTATATGAGCTACGTTGGGAGGCACTGTGATGGAACGTCACTCACGCTGTCTCCTCTGAACTGGGCTCTGGTTCCTTAGGAGCTTTCTGGTTCTCCACCCGGTCCACCAGCAACCGGTGCAGAACCTCGTCCAGAGTGGAGTGAGCTCTGTGGGGTTAAGCAGAGGTACCTATTCACAGGTTGTTGCATCAGGCCCACCTTCCTGTATCTACACCCACTGTCCGCACCTCAGATCCACCTCCCTGTATCTACACCCACTGTCCACACCTCAGGTCCACCTCCCTGTATCTACACCCACTGTCCACACCTCAGATCCACCTCCCTGTATCTACACCCACTGTCCACACCTCAGATCCACCTCCCTGTATCTACACCCACTGTCCACACCTCAGATCCACCTCCCTGTATCTACACCCACTGTCCACACCTCAAATCCACCTCCCTGTACCTACACCCACTGTCCACACCTCAGATCCACCTCCCTGTATCTACACCCACTGTCCACACCTCAGATCCACCTCCCTGTATCTACACCCACTGTCCACACCTCAAATCCACCTCCCTGTATCTACACCCACTGTCCACACCTCAGATCCATCTTCCTGTATCTACACCCACTGTCCACACCTCAGATTCACCTCCCTGTATCTACACCCACTGTCCACACCTCAGATCCACCTCCCTGTATCTACACCCACTGTCCACTCCATCAGCTCCACCCACCATACAGGACACTCTGTAGGTGTACAGGTCCAGACTGTAGTCCATCTGTTTCTCTGTGTACTGTATTACCCTGTTCTTCAATGGTCAGGACCCCCACAGGACCACCACAGAGCAGGTAGTATGTGGGTGGAGGATCATTCTCAGCACTGCAGTGACACTGACGTGGTGGTGGTGTGTTAGTGTGTGTGGTGCTGGTGTGAGTGGATCAGACACCAGGATTCAGGACACCTCCAGAGAGGAAGCGTCACCGTGACTAACCGTGCGACCGCAACAAGCCTAGTACGGCTTCAGACCACACAGCCCGTAAACCCAACCTGACGACCCACACATCAAAGAGCTGATTACCTTTCGGTCTCCTCTAAGGACGCAGGAGCACCTGAGGACGGTCCTGTCTCTGCAGTCTGACTGTCCACTGCACCGTCCAGCACTGCACAGATAACACCTGCATCTTTACCTTTCAAAGATTTTAAAAGCCACAGCTTCATCACCCCGTCTAACACGTTGTCATGGTTACCATTATGATGTTAGTCCACAGGACTGTAGCCACCGCACTTTACCTAGACCTGTACGCCTGAACACCTGAGCTGTGCATATACTGGTCCTCTCTATATACATACACTGTACATCTGTACTGTGAGCTGTTTCAGGTGTACACCTGAACACTGAGCTGCTGAACACCATCACATATACATCTACTGTTTACACGTACTTACCGCACACCTGGCCACCTCAACACGCTGTACTTACCTACATGTACACTCAAACTGAGCTGCTGTGTGTCCGTCCTCCTGTCTCTACACTGTACTCCTGTATATTCATCTATTCTTTAATCAGGTCCCAGTGTTGGT
The DNA here is from genome assembly GCA_024036415.1 of Prochilodus magdalenae. Taxonomy (NCBI): domain Eukaryota; kingdom Metazoa; phylum Chordata; class Actinopteri; order Characiformes; family Prochilodontidae; genus Prochilodus; species Prochilodus magdalenae. The sequence goes on along the minus strand of JAMWET010005912.1, from coordinate 369,405 downwards.
GAAGGTAACCAGACGTCCCCTCTAAAAGCTCCCTCACAGGAAGTTCCTACAGGAGGTGGTTCTAAATACGCTGCCTGATGTCTCACTCTCTCTGTACACACCTCACACCAAACCCGCACTCACTCACTCTGTACACACCTCACACCAAACCCTCTCTTATTCTGGGACTGTTTTTGGAAAAAGAGTGGAGTTGCCCTTTTAACCTTTCTCAGGTGGTTCCTGCTGTCCTTCAGTACCTGTCTGCTCCTCACACTGCTCCGTCTGTTCTTCATGGAACACCTCCTCCTCCTCTGTAGAGAACACATGACCATTAACACTGAACTGAGCTCAGAGTTCATCATCCCTCCCTCACCACGTCACACTCACAGGACCACACACAGACTCTGCTTAACATCAAACCACACACGCACAGGTACACCTGAGAGATCCAGCTGGTCCCTGCCATGACTGACAACAACATCACCATGATGGAGGTTTAAAGGAACGGGTTCTATACATTAAACCCCAACACACTCGAGTTACGCTGAACAGGCCACACCCTGCGAGGGGCAGGTTCTATTCAGGAACTAGGCAGGTAAGATCGTCAGTCACTGAAGTGGACTGATGCAGTCAGTATAGGTCCGTTACAGGTATATGTCCTGCGGGTCAGTTACAGGTATATGCCCTGCTGGTCAGTTACAGGTATATTCCCTGCGGGTCCGTTACAGGTATATTCCCTGCGGATCAGTTACAGGTATATGTCCTGCGGGTCAGTTACAGGTATATGCCCTGCGGGTCAGTTACAGGTATATGTCCTGCGGGTCAGTTACAGGTATATTCCCTGCGGGTCCGTTACAGGTACATGCCCTGCGGATCAGTTACAGGTATATGTCCTGCGGGTCAGTTACAGGTATATGCCCTGCGGGTCAGTTACAGGTACATGCCCTGCGGGTCAGTTACAGGTACATGCCCTGCAGGTCAGTTACAGGTATATGTCCTGCGGGTCAGTTACAGGTACATGCCCTGCGGGTCAGTTACAGGTACATGCCCTGCAGGTCAGTTACAGGTACATGCCCTGCGGGTCAGTTACAGGTATATGCCCTGCAGGTCAGTTACAGGTATATGTCCTGCGGGTCAGTTACAGGTACATGCCCTGCAGGTCAGTTACAGGTACATGTCCTGCGGGTCAGTTACAGGTATATGCCCTGCGGGTCAGTTACAGGTACATGCCCTGCGGGTCAGTTACAGGTACATGCCCTGCGGGTCAGTTACAGGTATATGCCCTGCGGGTCAGTTACAGGTACATGCCCTGCGGGTCAGTTACAGGTACATGCCCTGCGGGTCAGTTACAGGTACATGCCCTGCGGGTCAGTTACAGGTACATGCCCTGCGGGTCAGTTACAGGTATATGCCCTGCGGGTCAGTTACAGGTATATGCCCTGCGGGTCAGTTACAGGTACATGCCCTGCGGGTCAGTTACAGGTACATGCCCTGCAGGTCAGTTACAGGTACATGCCCTGCGGGTCAGTTACAGGTACATGCCCTGCGGGTCAGTTACAGGTATATGTCCTGCGGGTCAGTTACAGGTACATGCCCTGCGGGTCAGTTACAGGTATATGTCCTGCGGGTCAGTTACAGGTATATGCCCTGCGGGTCAGTTACAGGTATATGTCCTGCGGGTCAGTTACAGGTATATGCCCTGCGGGTCAGTAACAGGTATATGCCCTGCGGGTCAGTTACAGGTATATGTCCTGCGGGTCAGTTACAGGTATATGCCCTGCGGGTCAGTTACAGGTACATGCCCTGCGGGTCAGTTACAGGTACATGCCCTGCGGGTCAGTTACAGGTACATGCCCTGCGGGTCAGTTACAGGTACATGCCCTGCGGGTCAGTTACAGGTACATGCCCTGCGGGTCAGTTACAGGTACATGCCCTGCCTTGCCTGGAGTGGTGTGTGTGTCGGCTCGGTGTATTGGCCCGCTGTGCTCCGCTCGTGTCTGTTCGGTTCTGGAGCTGGCCGTGGTGAACTCCCGGTTTCCAGTGGTGGGCGTGTCCGTCTCCTTCAGAGGAAAGTCCATCACTCCAGGGGTCTGCAGGGCGCTGGACTGTGATGGATCAGTCTGAGCACAAGCACAGAAGATTAGACGTGTGTTAAACCAGAACAGGGGCGGGCACATGCCCTGTGATCTCTGTTCTGATTGGCTGTCCCATTTTGTGCTACCTACAGTATTAATAAAACAATGACGGGCTAAACCAGTGTGGGTGGAGCAGGCTAGTTCCCTACTTAGCTTCCATATGTGGACAATTCCCTAACAGTTTCAGCTAAACCAGTTTATCCTACATTAATAATAAACATTAATAATAAACATTAATAATAAACATTCTGAAGCTCGTTTGGTCCAAAGGTGTTTACACACCTGAAAGGTTTGAATGCTGACATCACAGTCAGGTGATGGGAAGGTGATGGGCGTGGGAGTTGGTTTTATTCCCAAACTAGGACTTTAATAAGTTGCTCAGTGCTTTCTAAGGCCAGTGCTGACCATGTTACTGACCGTGGTGCTGGTTCCGAGGTTGGCTGTGGCGTACGCGTCAGTGCAGACAGACGGGTCAGGAGCGCTATCCCATTGAGACGTGTCCAGCAGAGTTTGCAGGAGGGGAACAGATTCACGGCTCCAAGGAGCTGGACCGTGGTCAGGACCTGACACACACATCACAGATCTACTCACCCCTTTCATGTGGTGTATCATCAGCACCTAACCAAGACCCTGACTTACTGCACGCTCCATCAGGAAGTCAGCATACTTAGTCAGGTTCTGTACCGTTGTACACTATACTGCCAAAAGTATTCACTCCCCCGTCCAGATCACTGAATCCAGGTAGTCACTTCTACACCACAGGTGTATAAACTGTGCACCTAGACATGCAGACTGCTCCTACAGACGTTAGTGAGAGACTGGGTCGCTCTCAGGAGCTCAGTGAACTCCAGCGTGGTACCGTGATAGGATGCTCCACCTGTGCTACAAGTCCAGTGGTGAAATTCCCTCCTACTAAATATTCCACAGTCCAGTGTCAGTGGGATTAGAACACAGTGGGAGTGATCGGGAACGACAACAGCTCAGGGTCATAGGTCACAGAGGTCACCAACTTTCTACAGAGTCCATCACTACAGACCTCCAACCTTTCTTTACATCCTTCTGTGGGTTTACAGTTCTGGGGTCAGCTCTACTCTCTATGCGTACCTGTGTGGGTACCTGGGCTGCGGGGGGTGCTGTTGCACGGCGGGAAGCGCATGCTGTGAGGACTGGGTGGAGCTCCATCTTGCCCCGCCCACTCTTGAAGCTGAGCAGGTGAACAGGTGATGCTGGAGAGATCTGCGATATCAGTCACCTCACTGAAACATCACCAGGTAAGATTGGTCAGTGTCTGAGTACCAGCACTGAGCCCTGTCCTGTTGTGGACACTAAAGCTAGAACTGGACTAGATAGAACACAATACGAACTGCTGGTACCTGGTAGTCTGAAAGGTTCCCTTTACTGATGTGCTGGATTCTGGTCCGGTCTGGTCCGGCTTCTCAGGCTCTGGACACACCAGATACAGTTAACACTTGTAGTAACATGTAGGCAGGGATGGATACAGAGAACCGGTACTAAACTGGTTCCTGACTGGTACTCTTGGTTCCTGACCTGGACTGATATATGGATACGCTCCTGGACAAACTGTGCATATTTGTGTGAGGTTAGTTCAGTCCACAGAGCAGTTTTTTTTTAAAGCTGGGTCTGTACTGGTCCAGCAGGGGGAGCTGTGCTCCGTGTGTGAGTTAATATGGTCCTGGTTATTTCTATACATCGTACTAATTGCACAGGTTACAGTGACCACTCCTGACTCACCCCTGAAACTGGTCTCTAGGACCGGACCCTCAGTGACCGTTGTGCTTGGACGGCAGACCTCCATGGTCACGTCAAGATCCTCCTCCGAACTGAGCGTCTGGCAGAACAAACGTGCATTAACCTCTGTGTTGGATGTACGGCTGCTATGGCGATACATGTGTGTGTATGGGGGTTTGGTTTACAGGCCCCGTGTGAAGGAGACGAGCGGTCTGCCTGATTAAACGAGCTGGGAAATAACATTTACATCCTACAGTACATCATCAGCAGTCCCGTGTGAGGGCCACGGTCACCCCCTCTCTGGTCCGGTCCCTGGTTTTCTCTGGTTCTGTCCGTTTCTCTCCTCCTATTTCCAGGTGCTTCTGTTTGTTTTGGTTTATAGCTCCTCCTGTCTCCGCCCTGTTGTCTAGTTCCTGGTTAGTCCATGTGTAGTTTCTGTTTCAGTAAAACTTCCACCTGTCTCCTCGTCTCTCTACGTTACTGTTACTGCACTTCTGTGTGTCTCTGCAGTGTCCAGCGTGATGATGGTGAGAGCAGCTCACCTGAGAGAGACTCTCTGTAGTGTCTGTAGTGTCCGGGTGGTGTTTAGGAGTGTAGAACATGCTGGAAGGTTCCACAGGAGACTCTACACAGTCTGACTCTGAACTGCTCTCCTCCTGAAAACACACTGACCTTATAGATCCAGCCTTACAGACGGTCCGGATGGTTATGAAGGAAATCCTTCTCTGACATAATCACTGTGTTTTTAATCAGAACTTATCATCTATATAAGACTTAAATACCCAGATCGGTCAAACACTCTGTTCTAGATAAAGTCAGAACGGTTCCCAGTGGTGGTGAAGGTAACCAGACGTCCCCTCTAAAAGCTCCCTCACAGGAAGTTCCTACAGGAGGTGGTTCTGAATACGCTGCCTGATGTCTGAGACGCTGTTTATGATAGTGTGGAGAAGATCTCAGCCTTAAACTCCATTCATGGTGGAGGGATACATGCTGCAGGGCGCTGTGAGGTCAAATAGTCCCCCAAAGGAACTTAGTGTTTCCAGGTTTTCCAGATTTTCATCATCAACATTCCATACACACTCAGAAGACACGTGTAGGTTCACTGGTGGTTCTAGATAGTCAGTGAAGAGTCTGTATTGAGAACCCTGGTTCCCGTCACCACCACTGTAAAGAACATCTAAATCGCTTTACACCAAAGAAGACACATGTAGGCTCACGGGTGGTTTAGTTCGATCCCGTAGGGAGGAGTTTAGGAAAATCTATGGAATTCTGCTCTAACGTCAGTACACTGGTGGGTTACCTCTGCGTGTGTGGACTCCTGCATGGTGACAGTGGGGTTTATGGTGTGGAAGTCTGTGCTCTCCTCACTTTCACTGTGAGCACCTAGTGACCAGAGGGAGAACACTATCTCAGACTATCACCTCAGGACACTTCCTATTCTCCACCCGCTGTTACATTTAGAGAGTTTACATCCCACAGAGATCTATATTCCATAACTCTGTAGTTATTATATTTATTATAGTACTGGTATTATTACCTGCAAAGCTCCTAAACAGCTTCTCCAGCTTGGTCTGGGTGTGTGGGTTCTCTTTATCCACCAGAGGGCACCGCTGCTCCTCCACATCTTCACTGTCGCTGCTGCCCACCGCCCCCGCCGGAGCCCCCAGCCTGCCCCGGGTCATCTGAACCACCAGCTCGCTCACCTGACCTATGCAGCACACGTGTGTTCAGTAACCAATCCATAATCACCCCATGTGACCACCTGCGGTACCTGTAGCTCCTCATGGAGACCTGCGACCTGAAGTGTCTGATTACCGAGTGACTGCATGACTTCACTGGTCACAAGCCCACAGCGTATAAACCAGGCTGGAGACCACAACTTACAAGATGGTTCCAAAGCCAATACAGGGGGGCCTGTGGGGTCCGGGACCCCCTGATAAGCCCTCAGACCCCCTGAAATTCTGAGAATCAAAACTCTAGAGATAACCTAGCTGCTTCTCCCACAGCCAGTAAGCTCTGGTTCCAGTCTACAGCTCTTACTGGTCCATTTGGGCGTGGCGTGGTCAGCGGTCAGGGGTGTGGTCATCTGCTGGGGCTCATGTGATGATGGTCTGAAACGACATGAAGGTCAGTGCTGCTGATGTTCTTCTGTACAGCGCTGAACAGGACACTTGCCAATATCAATACCGTGTACCTGTCAGGCTGTTCGGTGATCCTGATTGGCTGCTGCTGCCTCCAGTCTGTCCTTCTGTCTCTCTGAGGACCATGTCTGTCTCCCTACCGAAAGAACATCACCACTCAGATAAGTCAGACTGCTCGAGGTGTCCTGTAGGGTCAGACAGTGTATCAGTGTGTGGCTGCGCTAACAGCACCCTCTCCTGATGTCTGGATACTGGATCAGTAAGGACCCGCACGCCTGAAAGGTGTACAGGTGGTGGAGTGGTATGATGGACTACAGTGTGTGTACCTGAGGACTGTGAAAGCTGTCCTCCCCGGCGGAGCAGTAATGACTGACCTCCTCCGCTCCATCAGCGCCCCACTCCTGCCAGCCACCCTGCAGTTCCAGCAGTGGCCTGTAGGTTGAGGGAGGTCCCACTGCTTTCAGTACCACCACCTTCCCCTCCCTGTGCCCGCCCAAACCGTCCACCTCGTCCTCACTGACCCCTGCGTCCAGCTCATCGAACTGTGGCCCATCTGTCAGCCTCGACTCTGCGTTCTCCAGACTGCTCTCCACCTGCTGCAGCAACACCTGGACAGACAGACAGACAGAGGACAGAGAGACAGACATGCAGACAGTTAGACAGACAGAGAGACAGGGAGACAGAGACAGTCAGTCAGTCAGACAGACATGCAGACAGTCAGACAGATAGATAGATAGATAGATAGATAGATAGATAGATAGAAAGATAGATACAGACAGACAGACAGACAGACAGACCGACAAAGACACAGACGGACCAACAGAGAGACAGACAGGTAGATGGGCAGGCAGGCAGACAGACTGACAGAGAGACTGACAGATCGACAGAGACAGGCAGGCAGAAAGACAGACAGATCGACAGAGAGACAGGCAGGCAGACAGACAGACAGGCAGACAGACCGACCGACCGACAGACAGACACAGACAGACAGACAGAGAGACAGGCAGGCAGACAGACAGAGAGAGAGACAGACAGACAGACAGACAGACAGACAGACAGAGAGACAGACAGACAGACAGAGAGACAGGCGGGCAGACAGACAGAGAGACAGACAGACAGGCAGGCAGGCAGACAGACAGACAGACAGACAGAGAGGCAGGCAGGCAGGCAGGCAGGCAGGCAGGCAGGCAGACGGACAGACAGACAGGCAGGCAGACAGACAGACAGACAGACAGACAGACAGACAGGCAGGCAGACAGGCAGACAGACAGACAGACAGACAGACAGACAGGCAGGCAGACAGGCAGACAGACAGACAGACAGACAGACAGACAGACAGACAGGCAGACAGACAGACAGACAGACAGGCAGGCAGGCAGACAGACAGACAGACCTGAGACACTTTGAGGTTCAGTACGATGGCGCTGATGTGCTCAGACATGGCACCAGAGGGGCGGGTTGCCAAATCCTCCTCTACAGTGCTGCTGCTGGACCACGTGTCCTGAGAACTGCTGGTTTTGTCCACTGGGGGGCAGAGCGACATACGCCACTCGTCCAGAGGGAGAATATCACGGTAGGAGATCTCCTGATGGAGCTCCTCAGTGTCAGTACAGCTCTCTGTATCGTCCCTCTGGACTGTGTGAGACGTGTATGCCTCCTTCTCCAGCAGCCGGTCCAGATTCCGCAGCTGGTCCTGGATCTCTCGGTCCACTGCGCTGTCCGGTTCTAATAAGTCAGTGGGCTGCTGGCCTGCTGGGAGGGGAGAAGATTCCGGACTTCAGCAGAACCATGAGGAGAAATGCCTGTTCTGTTCTGTAAATACTTGGAATAATGATGGATCAGTGGACAAACCTCAGAACACAACTCAGTCTGTGGAAAACTCCCCTTACAGTGCACCCCGGAGAACTGTGTGATTCAGGTTCCACAACAGGAGGAACCACAATAACATCAACAAGAGGAGGGACGACAGGTGATTATAGACAATGACAGGTGATGATAAGTGGTAGGTGATGACAGGTGATGAGTGGTAGGTGATGACCGGTGATGATAAGTGGTAGGTGATGACAGGTGATAAGTGGTAGGTGATGACAGGTGATGATAAGTGGTAGGTGATGACAGGTGACGATAAGTGGTAGGTGATGACCGGTGATGATAAGTGGTAGGTGATGACAGGTGACGATAAGTTGTAGGTGATGACAGGTGATGATAAGTGGTAGGTAATGATAAGTGGTAGGTGATGATAAGTGGTAGGTGATGACAGTTGATAAGTGGTAGGTGATGACCGGTGATGATAAGTGGTAGGTGATGACAGGTGATAAGTGGTAGGTGATGACAGGTGATGATAAGTGGTAGGTGATGACAGGTGATGATAAGTGGTAGGTGATGACCGGTGATGATAAGTGGTAGGTGATGACAGGTGATAAGTGGTAGGTGATGACCGGTGATGATAAGTGGTAGGTGATGACAGGTGATGATAACTGATAGGTGATGACAGGTGATGATAAGTGGTAGGTAATGACAGGTGATGATAACTGATAGGTGATGACAGGTGATAAGTGGTAGGTGATGACAGGTGATAAGTGGTAGGCGATGACAGGTAATGATAAGTGGTAGGTGATGACAGGTGATAAGTGGTAGGTAATGACAGGTGATGATAACTGATAGGTGATGACAGGTGATAATAACTGATAGGTGATGACAGGTGATAAGTGGTAGGTGATGACCGGTGATGATACGTGGTAGGTGATGACAGGTGATGATAAGTGGTAGGTGATGACAGGTGATAAGTGGTAGGTGATGACAGGTAATGATAAGTGGTAGGTGATGACAGTTGATAAGTGGTAGGTGATGACCGGTGATGATAAGTGGTAGGTGATGACAGGTGACGATAAGTTGTAGGTGATGACAGGTGATGATAAGTGGTAGGTGATGATAAGTGGTAGGTGATGACAGTTGATAAGTGGTAGGTGATGACCGGTGATGATAAGTGGTAGGTGATGACAGGTGATAAGTGGTAGGTGATGACAGGTGATGATAAGTGGTAGGTGATGACAGGTGATGATAAGTGGTAGGTGATGACAAGTGATGATAAGTGGTAGGTGATGACAGGTGATAAGTGGTAGGTGATGACCGGTGATGATAAGTGGTAGGTGATGACAGGTGATGATAACTGATAGGTGATGACAGGTGATGATAAGTGGTAGGTAATGACAGGTGATGATAACTGATAGGTGATGACAGGTGATAAGTGGTAGGTGATGACAGGTGATAAGTGGTAGGCGATGACAGGTAATGATAAGTGGTAGGTGATGACAGGTGATAAGTGGTAGGTGATGACAGGTGATGATAACTGATAGGTGATGACAGGTGATGATAAGTGGTAGGTAATGACAGGTGATGATAACTGATAGGTGATGACAGGTGATAATAACTGATAGGTGATGACAGGTGATAATAACTGATAGGTGATGACAGGTGATAAGTGGTAGGTGATGACCGGTGATGATACGTGGTAGGTGATGACAGGTGATAAGTGGTAGGTGATGACAGGTAATGATAAGTGGTAGGTGATGACAGGTGATAAGTGGTAGGTGATGACAGGTGATGATAACTGATAGGTGATGACAGGTGATGATAAGTGGTAGGTGATGACAGGTGATAAGTGGTAGGTGATGACAGGTGATAATAACTGATAGGTGATGACAGGTGATAAGTGGTAGGTGATGACAGGTGATAAGTGGTAGGTGATGACCGGTGATGATAAGTGGTAGGTGATGACAGGTGATGATAAGTGGTAGGTGATGACCGGTGATGATAAGTGGTAGGTGATGACCGGTGATGATAAGTGGTAGGTGATGACAGGTGATGATAAGTGGTAGGTGATGACAGGTGATGATAAGTGGTAGGTGATGACCGGTGATGATAAGTGGTAGGTGATGACAGGTGATGATAAGTGGTAGGTGATGACAGGTGATGATAAGTGGTAGGTGATGACAGGTGATAAGTGGTAGGTGATGACAGGTGATGATAAGTGGTAGGTAATGACAGGTGATTATAACTGATAGGTAATGACAGGTGATGATAAGTGGTAGGTAATGACAGGTGATGATAACTGATAGGTGATGACAGGTGATAAGTGGTAGGTGATGACAGGTGATAAGTGGTAGGTGATGACCGGTGATTATAAGTGGTAGGTGATGACAGGTGATAAGTGGTAGGTGATGACAGGTAATGATAAGTGGTAGGTGATGACAGGTGATAAGTGGTAGGTGATGACAGGTGATAAGTGGTAGGTGATGACAGTTGATGATAAGTGGTAGGTGATGACAGGTGATGATAAGTGGTAGGTGATGACAGGTGATAAGTGGTAGGTGATGACAGTTGATGATAAGTGGTAGGTGATGACAGGTGATGATAAGTGGTAGGTGATGACAGGTGATAAGTGGTAGGTGATGACCGGTGATGATAAGTGGTAGGTGATGACAGGTGATGATAAGTGGTAGGTGATGACAGGTGATAAGTGGTAGGTGATGACAGTTGATGATAAGTGGTAGGTGATGACAGGTGATAAGTGGTAGGTGATGACACACTGAGCTCTTTCTGAGTTGAACTGAAACAGAGCTCACCTGGTTCCTCAGACTTTCTGTCCTCCCTGAGTCCAGTGCTCCGTGTGCGCATGCTCTTTCCGACTGACAGGGGGCGTACTCCACTGCTGTCCTGTCTGCTACTCAGCTCCTGTATGGGAACAGATCTCCACTCTAAACCCCTACTCCCACATCAGCAGTGATGCTCTGAGCTCCACAGTTTAGAACCATAATAACTGAAAGGGTCTACAGGAGGGACACGCAGAGGGCCAACACCTGCAGATCTAAGATCACCAGCTGGAACGTAAACACAGACCTTCTGTTATAATAAGGTAATAAATTGTGTTACATTGTGTTTATTGGAACAAAACGGAACAACTCAGGTGATTAATAATACTAAAATAATAATAATAAAAGTACTAATAATTACTAATAACTCACAGTTTACTGGTTTAATAGATGAATACTGTATTAATTCAAGTCTTTGGCTTGATCAGGCATCACGTGCTACAAGGTAACCATAAGCTGGGTCATCTTAGCCACAGGTACTACGCCCACTTATGCCCACACGCAGACGAAGAGTGATTCCTAAGGGACTGGTTATGTCCTGCCTCCGTTTTCACGACCGCCCTGTGTGGATTGGTGGCTTTGGTGTGTAGTAAGATGCCCTGACGCCTCCTTCCCTCGTCGATGCGGGACTACGAGCTGCGTAACGCTAGGGTAACAGACTCACCTTCAGGTCACAGCGCAGGGTGTAGCGGATGTCCTGCAGGCTGCAGGTCCTGTCCTGCGCTCGCGGCTGCAGGCCGCTCTGTAGAAGCTGATAGTACGGCTGAGGGACAGCCGGATCCGCAGAAAGAGCCTGACCTGCGTCCACAGCCTGCTTTATCCAGCGAGGGTCCACACAGCCCCACGGAACTGCATCTGTACACCACACACAAACACTGGCTCCGTCACAGGGCTGCATACAACCTACATGCACCTCATTAAAACCTCCTACCTCGTAGCTCTCCAGTCACTGGACACTTTATTGGAAACACCTGCCCTACAGTAAGTGCACTGTGTGGGTGTACAGCGGCATACTGTTCATGTGTTACCACAGTTTATCAGCCCCCCCATAAGACCCCCACGGTTGTGGAGGATGAGTGCAGGTAAAGCGGCTGTATGTGTGTACCTGTATACAGCTCCTGTATGAGGGTACACAGGCTGTAGAGGTCAGCTTTTCCCGTGCACGCTCTTCTCCTGATGGCCTCTGGAGCTGCCCAGTTATACAGCCCAGGAGGAAGTGGCAGGCAGGACAGGTTACCAGGGCCGCTACCGTCACTGCACACACAGGCAACAGCAGAGACAACTACACCCAACATGGTCAAAGTGTCCCTCTGGACTTTTCATAGCGACAGTTAGGGCGTGAGGACGGGAGTCATTCAGAGCGGACTGGTGTGAAACACTCGGTTCTAGATAAACTTCAGATCTGCAAGTCAGATCTGTTTCCAGTGGTGGCGACAGGAACCAGGCAACCAGGTGACCAGGGGAGCTCTAACCACCCGTTTACGCCCGCACTGATGCATGGGTGGATTAGAAGACAAGCGATGTAGTGACTACCAATGAGGACTGAGGTGTTCAGCAGGTTACCTGGTCACCATGAAGCCGAGGCCGGTGACCTTTGCGACCCCTGGGTGGACGATGATGACGGCGTGTGAGGAGAGTGCTCTGAGGACCAGTGCCCGGCTGTGAAGGTACAGCAGCGCCTCACACACCTGCAGCACTAAGGACAACAGGTCACACACCTGCAGCACGGGGAACTCCACCCTCTGAAACACACACACAACCACACACAACCACACACACACACACGCGCACACACACACGCATACACACACACACACACACACACACGCATACACACACACACGCACGCACACACACATACACACACACACACACACACACGCATACACACACACACGCATACACACACGCACACACACGCATACACCCCCCCCCACACACACACACACACACACACACACACACAAACACACGCATACACACACACACACACACACAAACACATGCATACACACACACACACACACGCATACACACACACACACGCATACACACACGCACACACACGCATACACCCCCCCCCACACACACACACACACACAAACACATGCATACACACACACACACACACACACGCACACACAGAGCCACACAGGACAGCCCTTATTACCCATACAGGCTCTCAGGTGAAGCAGAGATGTAGGCCTGTATGAGTTACCCTGTGGTACAGTACGGTGTGCAGTGACCCCACATGCACTCTTTCATACACCAGTCTGCTCCGCCTCAGGTCTGCAGGGACGCTCACTGCAACCAGCTGCAGCAGGTGGGGGTGGAACAGCCGGCTGGAGGACACACACACACCACGGTGAAACACACTACCCATCCGTTCAGGAGGCAGGCAGGGTCTGCTCTGTGATGCTGCCGTGTGGTGTACCTGGCGTGCTCCAGCTCGGCGATGAGCAGGTCTTGGTGGAGATCTTCCTCAGCATGTCTCTGGGACGCGTAGGTCTGGAGCTCTTTCACCGTCACCCTACATCCTCTCCAACTGTAGCTGGAAACACCGATACAAAGAACTTACTAACTACCAGCCCAGTTCATTAGCTCCGCCCATTAACCATACAGCAGCTTAGCTCCACCCATTCAGCCTACAGCAGTTTAACTTCACACATTCAGCCTACAGCAGCTTAGCTCCACCCATTCAGTCTATAGAAGGTTAGCATCGCCCACTTAGCCTACAGCGGTTTAGCTCCACCCATTCAGTCTATAGAAGGTTAGCATCGCCCACTTAGCCTACAGCGGTTTAGCTCCACCCATTCAGCCTACAGCAGCCCCGTGTATATGTGATCAGTGCATGCGGAACTGAATGAATGAGCTGTACTTGGTCATGCAGCAGGAGGATCCACAGCTGAAGGAGTAGAGGGCTTCATCCTCAGCCTGCACCAACTCAGAGTCGGCTATCAGGGGCACGGACGCCAGCAGGCCGACAGGCAGCCGGGACTTCTCAACACATAGCTGAAACAGAACATCAGCAGAACAGGTTAGCGGCGTTCACCGCTCTGCTTCTCCCTCGAGGAATGTTCTAGCTTAGAGTCAGGAACGCTACATAACCGCCAGAACAACCGGACGTTCCCATCAGCGCACGTGAAGGCGCAGAGGTCTGTGTCTCCATCTAGAGTTTGAAGGAGGAACTGCAGGGTCCTGTGGCCGAGGGGTCAGGCACTGATCAGGCTGGGCTGGGGACACATCAGCTGATCGGGTCTACCGATACTGACACACAGCCGACTGATCCGACTGACTGATCTACGAAGCTCACTTTCGGTGATGGTAATCGTGTGTTTGGGTTCTACTAGATTAGATTTACATGCATCGGTTTTCCCAACATGTTCCTCACGCTGTGTATCTGTATTCACCCTCTGTCTGAAACACCCTTTAAGTCCCGCCTCCTGATGAGCCCAGTGTGCTCTGATTGGTCAGCTCACCCGCTCTGGTCCACAGGGAGGGCGGTTCTGCTGCTAAACAGCCTCCGGTAGCTGCAGTGTGTGAGGCTGTAAGGGGGCGGTGAGGAATGTGTTACGAGATGATGTCACCTTGTAGCAGAGTAAAGAGTGTTTCAGGCAGCTGGGAAGAGAGGGTTCTGCGGGGGGGGAGGTTCTCCCTCTGGCGTGTACTCTGAGCTCATTTATTCACATGCACAGAAAGCTACAGAACACTAAAGGAGAGAGGAAACCTGGAACAGCAGAACCACTTACATACAGAATATGATCAGGTGTGACGTCACATGTGCATATGGAGTATTTAATAAAGACGTCACATGCAGCTTTAAACCCCAAACTATTAATAACTCTACTGTATAATTCTATAATTACTGATTCAGACCTTACGGAGAGATCATAACACACTCAAGCCCATCAAAACCACCACGCAACACACCTGCCCCATGAGACGGAGACATTCCGCACGGAGGAGACAAACGAACCGCATCAGAGAAGCAAACCGAGACTGACCTGCCCCGCTGCTCCATCAGGGGGTCAAGCTTAATCCACCCTTAATCAGCTGGGGCAGATGTGTGACATCATGGCTGGAACTGCACTGTGCAGGCAGGTAGATCTCCAGGGCAGGTGAGCACTCTACCTGTACCACACTGAGCAAGGGCAGTAACGACACTCACCTTCCCGTAGCCGAAACACTGGACCACGTCAGAGACGGAGGACTTCGTGCTTAGCTTCTTGTTAACCAGAAGGTCAGAGCCCCTAAAGGAAAGGTCAAACCTCTCAGAAGCATTCTCTAGGGAGATCATCCACTCTTAAAGTTGATCAGACACTAGAGGGCGCCAAAGTCCAAAATGAATGGGCTCCTATGGAGCTTCGGGAAAACTGTCATAGTAATGTATGACATCACTGAGGACGAGCGCCTTCGTCCAACCAGTGGGAACCGGTCAGCGCCCCGCTGCTGTAATGGGTCACTGTTATGTAACACGTCCTTCTATTCCACCACATTAACAGGATCCCAGGCTGTTCCTGTGTGAGGGATCGGAACATCGGAACATATCCAAGGATCATTTTTAGCTCCTCTCAGGGGTTTCGGTCTAAACCGGGTCTGGAAGGGGCGGGGTTAAACAGAGTAAAGCCTCGTCCGCATCACAGCGGACCACCTCATGCCAAGCGGTAAATGAAGCTACGCTACAGTAATCTGTGTACAAGTGACCAGTCTGAGTGGGCTACTGCCCTGCGTGTACCCCCCCACTGCTGTCCCTTAAAGACTGGGTCACTGTGTTTACATGTCCCTGTGTGACCCCGCTCTGCAGAGGGAGAGAGCAGCGTGGAGGAGAGGGTGGGTTCTGCCTGTTCTCCTACCGTTCTTACTTTATCTCCGTCTGCACTCTCTCTCTAACGCTGACACAGAGCGCAGCTGGGCCGGCGTGGCCGCGAGAGGGTTTAGTAGGTAACAGTAAACAAAGGAGCCACACACCAACGCCTTGTGCTAACCCCTCTCCTCATGGCTACTCCGAAGGCTCTCCCGCTCTCTTCGCGCAGGAGTAGGGTCACACACGTCTGACATCTAACCTCACGACTACTTTAACAGTGTTTCAGATATCAGGCCGCGTATGCATCACTGCTAACCTTCTGTCGGGAGATTTTGGAGGTTCGGGTTTCTCTCTAGCATGGAGCACTTCACACCAAACCGGCCTGCCTGGCTCTGTTTACGTCTCAGCTATTTCATTAAGCAGGGATGTAGTAATCTGTGAAATTCCCCGTCACCAAACTCATACTTTGACTCTGTTGATGGGTGTACAGAGCCGTGTTTCCCAGTCCCGGGTCTGTAGGATCCCTGCCCTGCACAGTTCGGTGCTTTCTCAGCTCCCAACACACCTGATTCAGCTCATCAGCTCATTCACACGCCCTTTAGAGCTGCAGGGAGTCCACCTACCTGTGCAGGGCAGGGCGCCTCCTGGACCAGGGCTGAGAACACGCTACCTATCACTGTCGCCGAGCAGCGGGATGGTGTGCGCGCTGAGACTCACCCGGGCCGGAGGAGCTCCAGCAGAGACGGAGAGCGCAGGAGGGTCTTACTGGAAGTTGGAGTGGCCCGTCCCACTTGAGGTGAGTGTGTCTGTGTCAAACTCCTCATGTGAGACTCGCAGCTCTTCAGGAAATCCAGCATCTAAAACCACCAACACCAGAGATCATGGTTATATCCAGGGTAACGAAACTGGCCTGGTTTAGGGGACTCCTCACCGTTTCATAACCCCTATATGTACAGTGGTCTCTGGTGTGGTTTTAGTGGTACAGACCCTGGGGGAGTGTTCCTGAGCCCCGGCCTCGGCCCAGTCTCCGGGGGTCCTTCCCTGGTCATCATGGAGCCGTAAATCCCCACCTGCATCCAGCAGAGCGCTCAGCAGCCAAGGGTTACAGGAGAACACAGCGGCGTGGACCGGCGTGCTTCTGTCTGCACAGCGGCTGGAAAAAGACTCTCATTATTATCACCTCCAGCGGATCCTCCACCCAACACTCTCCACTCAGCCTATCCCAGCATGCACTGGGGAGAAGGCAGGCAACACCCTGGACAGGCCGCCAGTCCATCACAGGGGAGAGAGACACACTCACACCTGGGGGCTATTCACCTGACTGTGTGTGTTTGGGCTGTCAGAGGAGCCCGGAGAACCCGGAGGAGGAAACCCACTCAGACACGGGGAGAACATGCACACTCCACACAGACAGGACCCTGGACTGTACCTTTAAGACCGACACATGTAAACAAGGCCCTTCAAATGATCGACCGGTCCTCCACCGCTCCCGTTAACTACCATGTGTTAATTCCATCAGGAGCTGAGGAACCGCCTCCCTGAGAGAGCTCTGCTATAGCTCCTCCTGCATGTGGCCATCAGCTACTGTACTGGTCAAAGTGCTGGGCAGCTGCTTAGAGGAGCCGTGGCTGCTGATTGGTGGGAGGAGGTCTGGGATGTGTCCCAATCCCACACGTAACACTGACTAGTGTTTGAGTATAAACACACCAAGCACACTTAGAACCAGGGGACATTTGAACATGGTAACGATGGACACTTATACCGTCCAATCAGCTGCGGGGTGTCACCACTTCCTGTTGGTGTGAGGTTAATGCTGTGTGTATTACCCAGCCCCAATCACGCTATAAAGATCAGCACACCATATATACTGTCTAGTGTCTAGTACACAAAGGACCGCACACTGTACACGCCCCCTGTGTGCGGTATACAGTGCAGTAACAGGTTATGATCTACAGTGTAGTATACTAATACAGTCACATGACCAGTTACCTCACATTTACCTCAGAGCTGTTATTACTGTATCCACTGTTTAGAGCTAGCTGCTGCTAACGCTGCTCAGTTCCCCTGAGATACGGTTAGCCTAGCGGTTAGCTCCCCTCGGCTACTTCACTCTAACACTGATCCTCTAAAGCGAGTTCATCTTTTATTAATCTTCAGACCTGTATATTTAACTTTCTGAGGCTCATTCTGATAAACACCACCCACTACAACCACTACACCCACAGTTATACTCGGGGTGGGGCGCACTTCGCCGAGTGTGGTCTTACTGATTTGGGTCGGCTCCATACTGCAGAAGAAGTTCCACCACGCTGGTGAAGCCCAGCAGGGACGCGCAGAACAGCGGCGTCTGACCGAGGTTATTCTCGGAGTCCACCTCCACCCCTGAAACCAACACCAGACCAAGACACGTTACAGAGAGACACGGCCGGAGGCCGGAAACACACGCACCACCACCTACCTCTCCTCAGGAGCTTCTCCAGCTTCCGCAGGTCCCTCTCAAGTACGTACGTATGGAGCAGAGCAGGTGGACCTTCAGATTTAACTGTGCCCAGGCGGATAGGGCAGGGCACAGGGGGCACAGAGGGCATCTTCAGCTCCTTAGAGACTTCACTGACTCCTTAATCTGCATTAAAACACCCACACTGGCCCTTTAATCTAAACTAAAACACTAACACTGGCCCTTTAATCTGTACTAAAACACCAACACTGGCTCTTTAATCTGAACTAAAACACCCACACTGTCCCTTTAATCTGTACTAAAACACACACACTGGCCCTTTAATCTGAACTAAAACACCAACACTGTCCCTTTAATATGTACTAAAACACCCACAGTCCCTTTAATCTGAACTAAAACACCCAGAATGGCTCTTTAATCTGTACTAAAACACCCACACTGTCCCTTTAATCTGAACTAAAACACAGACACTGGCCCTTTAATCTGAACTAAAACACCCAGAATGGCTCTTTAATCTGAACTAAAACACAGACACTGGCCCTTTAATCTGAACTAAAACACCCACACTGGCCCTTTAATCTGAACTAAAACACCCACAATGCCCCTTTAATCTGTACTAAAACACCCACACAGTTCCTTTAATCTGAACTAAAACACTGATACTGTCCCTTTAATATGTACTAAAACACCCACAGTCCCTTTAATCTGTACTAAAACACCCAGAATGGCTCTTTAATCTGAACTAAAACACCCACACTGTCCCTTTAATCTGTACTAAAACACACACACTGGCCCTTTAATCTGAACTAAAACACCAACACTGTCCCTTTAATATGTACTAAAACACCCACAGTCCCTTTAATCTGAACTAAAACACCCAGAATGGCTCTTTAATCTGTACTAAAACACTGATACTGTCCCTTTAATATGTACTAAAACACCCACAGTCCCTTTAATCTGTACTAAAACACCCAGAATGGCTCTTTAATCTGTACTAAAACACCCACACTGTCCCTTTAATCTGAACTAAAACACAGACACTGGCCCTTTAATCTGAACTAAAACACCCAGAATGGCTCTTTAATCTGAACTAAAACACAGACACTGGCCCTTTAATCTGAACTAAAACACCCACACAGTCCCTTTAATCTGAACTAAAACACCCACACTGTCCCTTTAATCTGTACTAAAACACCCAGAATGGCTCTTTAATCTGAACTAAAACACCCACACTGGCCCTTTAATCTGAACTAAAACACCCACACTGGCCCTTTAATCTGAACTAAAACACCCACACTGGCCCTTTAATCTGAACTAAAACACCCAGAATGGCTCTTTAATCTGAACTAAAACACAGACACTGGCCCTTTAATCTGAACTAAAACACCAACACTGTCCCTTTAATATGTACTAAAACACCCACAGTCCCTTTAATCTGAACTAAAACACCCAGAATGGCTCTTTAATCTGTACTAAAACACCCATACTTTCCCTTTAATCTGAACTAAAACACTGATACTGTCCCTTTAATATGTACTAAAACACCACACTGGCTCTTTAATCTAAACTAAAACACCACACTGGCTCTTTAATCTGAACTAAAACACCCACACTGTCCCTTTAATCTGAACTAAAACACCCACAATGCCCCTTTAATCTGTACTAAAACACCCACACAGTCCCTTTAATCTGAACTAAAACACTGATACTGTCCCTTTAATATGTACTAAAACACCCACAGTCCCTTTAATCTGTACTAAAACACCCAGAATGGCTCTTTAATCTGTACTAAAACACCCACACTGTCCCTTTAATCTGAACTAAAACACAGACACTGGCCCTTTAATCTGAACTAAAACACCCAGAATGGCTCTTTAATCTGAACTAAAACACAGACACTGGCCCTTTAATCTGAACTAAAACACCCACACTGGCCCTTTAATCTGAACTAAAACACCCACAATGCCCCTTTAATCTGAACTAAAACACCCACACAGTCCCTTTAATCTGAACTAAAACACTGATACTGTCCCTTTAATCTGTACTAAAACACCCAGAATGGCTCTTTAATCTGAACTAAAACACCCACACTGGCCCTTTAATCTGAACTAAAACACCCACACTGGCCCTTTAATCTGAACTAAAACACCTACACTGGCCCTTTAATCTGAACTAAAACACCCAGAATGGCTCTTTAATCTGAACTAAAACACCCACACTGGCCCTTTAATCTGAACTAAAACACCCAGAATGGCTCTTTAATCTGAACTAAAACACAGACACTGGCCCTTTAATCTGAACTAAAACACCCACACTGGCCCTTTAATCTGAACTAAAACACCCACAATGCCCCTTTAATCTGAACTAAAACACCCACACTGTCCCTTTAATCTGTACTAAAACACCCACACTGTCCCTTTAATCTGTACTAAAACACCAACACTGTCCCTTTAATCTGAACTAAAACACCCACACTGGCCCTTTAATATGAACTAAAACACCTACACTGTCCCTTTAATCTGTACTAAAACACCCACACTGTCCCTTTAATCTGTACTAAAACACCCACACTGGCCCTTTAATCTGTACTAAAACACCCACACTGGCCCTTTAATCTGAACTAAAACACCCACACTGGCCCTTTAATCTGTACTAAAACACCCACACTGGCCCTTTAATCTGAACTAAAACACCCACACTGGCCCTTTAATCTGTACTAAAACACCCACACTGGCCCTTTAATCTGTACTAAAACACCCACACTGGCCCTTTAATCTGTACTAAAACACCCACACTGGCCCTTTAATCTGTACTAAAACACCCACACTGGCCCTTTAATCTGTACTAAAACACCCACACTGGCCCTTTAATCTGAACTAAAACACCCACACTGGCCCTTTAATCTGTACTAAAACACCCACACTGGCCCTTTAATCTGAACTAAAACACCCACACTGGCCCTTTAATCTGAACTAAAACACCAACACTGGCCCTTTAATCTGAACTAAAACACCCACACTGGCCCTTTAATCTGAACCTATTGACCCAGTGGACCTGCTCTCACGGTGCCTGTTAGATGAGCAGGAGCAGACAGATCTGTGTGATCTATAATCTCCTCAGATTAACATGGTTACTTGGTCATTTTGCCGGATTAATCAGAGGAGCTCCGTCACAGCTACTAGCTAACACCGCTAGCATGTACTTCTAACCCCAGCAGATTTAGCTTTAGGTGTTAGCTCTGTGAAGCCTGTATCTCTGGCTCCGTATGTGGATTAAAGTGAGGGAAGTCAAGACAGTTTCAGATCATTACCAGTTTTAGCTCGTGTGCTAGCAGGTTAGCTTACTGCTAGCTCGCTAACGTTAGCATTGTGTTCGCTGTCGTAGCTGAGCCTTTCGTGCTCGTGTTTCATTCAGATGTTTCTACATGAAGTTATATTGAGTGTAAATATGAAGATATTATTTGGATTCACACATTCAGTTTTAGTTAATTAGCTTTTAAACGATGCTCGACTCACCTAGCCGTGCAGGCTAACGGACGCGCCGAGCCAGGACCACGGTAGAATTTACATACTCATTTGCATAGTGCTGTGTGATTGGATGCCGTACGGAGCTTTTCTTTCTGATTGGTTCTTTCGGAGCATCAAATAAAACAGTGCAAAATTTTCATATTCAGAATCTCTTTATTTCACCACGTGTGATATTAGTCTCGACCAGTGTATCACATGTAACCTACCTTCCCCTGTCACATCCATATTCCAGGATTCCACCACAGAAACCCGACCTGAACCCTTTTGGAAGGCTTTGGGATGTACTGGAAAAGGTTTTATGGAGTACATTAGTAAAATACTTCTATTAATACCCCTAATAATATAACATCTATATTAATATTATTACTAATAGTGCTCCTATCACAAACAATACAAAAACTGGTGCTCCAACTGTTACTACTACTGGAAGCATAGATAACGCTATCTAGTACTGTAATTATAATTGCTGCTTCTAATATTAATAAGATAAGATAATCCTTTATTGATCCCACAGTGGGGAAATTTGAAAAATGTTACAGCAGCACAGAGGAAAGAACAATAGTGTCAGGAAACATACAAAAAGTACAGACAAAATATGTAATTAAATACTAAAAATGAATAAAATATTAATACTACTGCTTTTACTGCTGCTAATATTACTACACTCCTACTACACCATACCACTGACTGGGTATAGGTAAAATAATAACTAAACCTACTACTATTATTATTATTATTATTATTATTAGTATTGTTATGTGTATATCATTTAATTGATGCCGTCCCTGTTTATTCTGATTAATTAAATAAATTACTTAAATCCAAATTTTAATTTTATTAAAATGTTTCTTTCCTGTTATAACAGAAAATCAATAAATAAAAATATTTTGAATACTGTTACTGAACTTCAGCAGTTGTAAAACACTTCCAGCTGCTATCTGTACGAAATAAAGTATTATTAAACATGGTTACATGATATTGAATTTTTATGATTAATTATTATAATTATTATTATTATTTTAATAAGAACTTTTATGAGTATTATTTTGAAAAACATGGCGGCAGCGGTCCCATGTCGTCACTTCCGTGTTTGTGCGGCTCACTTCCTCAAATACAACTTTCCGATTCACCTCAAAGCGAAAATAACTCCTGAAATAAAGTGCTAAAATAAATAAAAGTGCCCAAAATCACGAGTGTGTTACACACATGGTGTATCACTGTTTATCCGGACTCCCTGGATGAAAGTCAAGAACTCACTCCACTCGCACAGCCACCGGCCGGATTAGTAGCGTTAGCATGGTGGCTAACAAGCGCTAAGCTAAATAGTTTTTTAAAACACTTATGTTTCTTTTACAGTCGAAAAAATCATAAATAATTACTACATGGCGAAAAGTTGGCTGCCGACTCGAATACCCAGTTCCACCTTAAATAGTGGAACGGGGAATTCCTGAGGCGACAGAATGTAACTGCTGCACCATTTAAGGTGGAACGGAGAATTCCTCCTTAAATTCCTTTTAGACCATGGGAATTCCAAGAACACCAGATAAGTTTAAAAAATTAGTTTATAAGCCAAACTGTGGAATGTAAATAAACACCCAGGCACCCACAACACCACCGCTGCCCCATTTAAGGTGGAACGGGAAAGTTCGAACAAGCAGCTGGCGAATAGGAAGCGACTTCAGCCTCGTCAGCAGAAGAGCGTTGGTTGGTCGGCGGGGTGGAAGCAGTTTACGGCAGGAGGGTCTGCTGGGTAACGCGGAGCGGAGATGGAGAGCTGATCCGAGCTGAGCTGATCCGGGCTGTTTTCCTCGGTTTCCTGGTCTGATATTCCCGACATCACGGAGCTGATCGGCCACCATGTCGCTCACGGAAAGTTGGCCGGACCTGCAGTGGCTGTGCGCGCTCACCCTCTTCGTGGCCTCCGTCGTGACTCTGCTGCTCTACTTCGTCCAGTACTTCTCCCAGTCCTCCCGCCCTGGGAGCGAGGCAGGGATCCGGGAGGACCCGGGGGAAGCCCAGGAGCTTTTGTGCTGGGCTCTGGGGCTGAAGAGCTGGAGCGCTGAATGGAGGAGAGCCTGGTTCCGAGCCCTCAACCAGGAGTCCAGAGCAGCAGAGGTGAGAACCTCTCTGGTGTTCCAGAGCCCAGCCATTCATTCACAGAGTAATCAGGATTCAGGAGTTCAGCAGAATTCCCACAGGAGTCATAACACAAACCCAGACAGTGCACAGGGACTAGACTTTAGAACCCTCTACTCTCCGGTTCTAAAGGGTTCTGTAGCGAAGGGAACGGCTATATAGAGAGGCACGAGTTCTCCATAGAACCAAGTCATGTTTAGTGGTTCCCTGCATGGTGAAATGGTTCTTTAGACTGATGGATGAAGTGTTTATTTGTGGTTCTAGATAAGCGAGATAACAACAGCAAAGACCCATTTAAGCATAGGAATGGTTCTTTAAGTGTTCTTGTTATTGTTTATACTGGTTATGTCTTAAAGAACCATCTTTTTAGGAGAGTATATAGAACCAAATAACTTTTTTGGTTCTAAAGGGTTCTTTGGTGAAGGGAATGGCTTCCTACCGCAAGTTCTCCATAGAACCATTTCATACTCCAGTGGTTCTCTCCGTGGTGAAATGGCTCATTAAATTAATGAAGGACATGTTACTTGTGGTTCTAGACAGGGGTTCCGGTGTTGTAACAAGTTTAACATCATGACAGCAGAGCAAGATATTATCTAGCAATGTAAAGAACCGTGTTCCATGCAAAGAACCATTTAGACAAGCTAACGGTTCTTTGAGTGTTCATAGACTAGTCTGTGCTAAAGATCCCTTAAAGAACTGTATTTTGTGGAACATATATAGAACCATATCATAAAAAACGGGTTTTAAAGGGTTCTTTAGTGAAGAGTATGGCTATATAAGGAACCTCAAGTTCTCCAGAGAACTGTATAGAACTGATCAAACCTGACTGATGAAGGATGTGTTGTATATGGTTCTATATAGCACCTTTTTGAAAACATGGTTCTATAAATAGTTCTGAGATCATAGACTTTTAAAAGTTAGTTCTAAAGGGTTCTAAGGTGAACCATTTCACTGTACATGCATGCTGATTGTTCATAAAGCTTCTTGAGGAAACATGGTTTTGAAAGTATGACACACACTGTAACTAGTGGTTCTGTGTAGAACCGTATAGGCACTGTAACTAGTGGTTCTGTGTAGAACCGTATAGGCACTGTAACTAGTGGTTCTGTGTAGAACCGTATAGGCACTGTAACTAGTGGTTCTGTGTAGAACCGGAGATCCTGAAGGAACCCTAAGCACTGTTCTTCTGATTGTGGTTCTGTGTTTATATGGTTTCTATATAGGCACTGTTCTAATATAGTGGTTCTGTGTATAACCGTATAGGCACTGTAACACAGTTGCAGAACCATGGATCTTGTACATAGTGGTGCAAATAGGAAATGGTTTTACCATTCTAAATAGGACTTCACTAAAGAACCCCTAAAGAACCATACTTTTCATCTTTGCAGGGTATAATGGTTCTACAGATTGTAGGAGAACATGTTATATAGGGTTCTATTTAGAATGTTGAAATGCAGCGTGTGTGAGGTGTGAACAGTGTGATCGAGAGTGAGACACTTTACTGACTATCTAGAACCACCAGTGACCCTACATGTGTCTTCTGAGTGTGTATGGAATGTTGATGATGAAAATCTGGAAAACCTGGGAATACTAAGTTCCTGTGGGGGACTATTTGACCTCACAGCGCCCTGCAGCATGTATCCCTCCACCATGAATGGAGTTTAAGGCTGAGATCTTCTCCACACTATCATAAACAGCGTCTCAGACATCAGGCAGCGTATTCAGAACCACCTCCTGTAGGAACTTCCTGTGAGGGAGCTTTTAGAGGGGACGTCTGGTTACCTCTTTGGACCTGATGGTTCCATTTCACGAGCCTGGAGGGAGCCTGGTGTGAGCGTGGGGCGGGGCTGGTGATGGCTGGAGGGAGCCTGGGGCGGGGCTGGTGATGGCTGGAGGGAGCCTGGGGGGACTGCAGGGAGCCTGGGGGTGCTGCAGGGAGCCTGGGGGGCTGCAGGGAGCCTGGGGGGACTGCAGGGAGCCTGGGGGACTGCAGGGAACCTGGGGGGCCGGAGGGAGCCCGGGAGGAGCCCGGAGTGGGGGGTAATGGCCCGGCTGTGTGCTGTAATGTGCTCTCCGCTGTAAATGGGATTCAGTGTAATCGATTTCTCTCGTCTCTCTCATCAGGACCGCATCCAGCTGACGTTTGAAGAAGACGGGCTGCAGGCATCAGAACTCGCCGTGGGCCGCATTTCAAGCTTCACCAAACGGGCGGGGCAGAAGGTGAGGAACCGGAGGAGATGGTTAAACACCACACCATACATCCGCTGTGCTGTGAGGGTGCTGTATCTGAGCTGTGTGTGCGGTGTGTGTGGTACAGTTGATTACCAGAGACCGTCGTTATCACCAGACCGACCCCGTCTGATATCCAGACCTGACTCATACTGACTCTGACTCTGTCTGACCCAGCTCCCCTGAAATTCCCGGGATTTATACCGTTCCATTTTTATTATGAGCTCGCCGGACCGTAACTGACCCCCCTGTGACTGACCCATACCCACAAGTGTGTACCACCTCCACCTCCACCAGCACCAGTAACAGCTGGGACTGGACTGGGCATGTACTGGAAGGTTCTGGATGTAGCCACATCAGTGTTCAGACACTCTCACATCAGAGAACTGGTCAGGTGGTCCAGATGTGGTGGAGGCCTTCCCTGGCACAGTTCCGAGGAGAATTCCCTGTAGGCTGGGATTGTATCCACTGCTGGTAGACCCGTATGACTGTACGCTTCCATACACCTGCAGATTCAGCTACTTCCTTCACACTATGGTCTTTGGCCACGCCCACATACAGTCCCTCCTTTTAGCCAATCATTAACATCTGCTCTGGAGCCATTTTCCACACATGGAACGAGACACTCCCTGCACTGTAGCTCCTCTTCCCAATCTATGGATCTCAGGACATTCCCATCTGCAGGAGCCTAAAGATACTACCACCTGAAACACACAGGGGGCTCGGTTTTGTCCGGGGAGCTCATAATATATATTATGTGGTAGTTTGACGGGGGCGTGGTAGTTTGACCGGTGCGTGGTCGTTTGACCGGTGCGTGGTCGTTTGACCGGTGTGTGGTCGTTTGACGGGTGCGTGGTAGTTTGACGGGGGCGTGGTCGTTTGACCGGTGTGTGGTAGTTTGACCGGTGCGTGGGCCTGGTTTACTCGCCCTGCACATCTGGGGGTCTGACCCTGCTGGAGGGACCCTGCTGGACCCTCCTGGGTCGTTGTACACGCCCTCAGTCACTGCGACTCCTGCCACCTTGTCCTGCCGAGTTGTCGCGCCAGGCTGCGAGACCCCGGAGCTCACCGGTGTGAGTTAGTGAACACCCTGGC
>JAMWET010005912.1:275000-337500 GCA_024036415.1 Prochilodus magdalenae | reverse complement strand
GTGTGGTGCCGTGGCGTGTTCAGGTGTGTTGGTGGGTGAGGTGCCATGGCGTGTTCAATTGTGTTAGTGTGTGTGTTGGTGGGTGATATCTGAGGTGGGTGAGGTGCCGTGGCGTGTTCAATTGTGTTAGTCTGTGTGTTGGTGGGTGATATGTTGGGTGTGAGGTGCTGTGGCGTGTTCAGGTGTGTTGGTGGGTGATATCTGAGGTGGGTGAGGTGCCGTGGCGTGTTCAGGTGTGTTAGTGTGCGTGTTGGTGGGTGATATGTTGGGGGTGAGGTGCCATGGCGTGTTCAGGTGTGTTGGTGGGTGATATCTGAGGTGGGTGAGGTGCCGTGGCGTGTTCAGGTGTGTTAGTCTGTGTGTTGGTGGGTGATATGTTGGGTGTGAGGTGCTGTGGCCTGTTCAGGTGCGAGTTCATCCTGCAGGATTACTCTGAGAGCTGGAGCTGATCGCGCTCTGAGCCCTGCGTGCCCCGGTGTGCGGTAGTGAGGAGCGCTCCGTGTGAGGAGCCAATTACAGGTCTCTATTTATACTCCAGTAAGACGCTCCTGCAGCTGATCTGATCCTGATGGACGCTGGTAAAGCCGGGAGGCACACTGATCAGTGGGATCCCTGTGTAGCGCGTGTCCCGTCCCGGAATGGGAAGTGTTTGGGCCTGGTATGGAAACCATGGTACAGGTGTCACCTGAGTCACCTGAGGGTCCTGATGGAGCCCTAATGGTCTGTTCTGGGTTAGTCCCGAGCGCGGTCTCCCTGTACCAGCGGTGGGTGGTGTCTGACTCGAGTGTGGCGATGCTCCGTCCCCAGCTGTGATATTGACCGCGTGTGTGCTGGGCTCGGCCGGGGTGGTGAGGCTGTGTGGAGGGTTCTGCTGCCTCTGAGCGGGCCTGCTGAACACTCACTGTGCTTTGTTTGGTAACGTGTGGACGTTTCAGCCATTGTTCTGCTGTGGAGGTCAGCGGGGTCCAGTTTCAGCTCCAGGAACAGGAGCTACTGGGCCGTCAGTTGTGGGCTCCTGCAGGTGGCGCTGTACGAGGATGCTGGGTCTATAAATCCCTGTGGGGTGTGAGTGACGGGATCATAGATTGGGAGGAGGTGCTACAGTGCAGGGAGTGTCTCCTCCATGTGTGGAAAATGGCTCCAGAGCAGATGTTAATGATTGGCTAAAAGGAGGGACTGCATGTGGGCGTGGCCAAAGACCATAGTAGGAGTGTCTAATAGAGTGGACAGTGAGTGGACACAGTGTCTCAACACTCCAGCAGCACTGCTGTGTCTGATCCACTCACACCAGCACCACCCATACCTGCTCTGTGGGGGTCCTGTGGGGGTCCTGTGGTGGTCCTGTGGTGGTCCTGTGGGGGTCCTGTGGGGGTCCTGACCATTGAAGAACAGGGTAATACAGTACACAGAGAAACAGATGGACTCCAGTCTGGACCTGTACACCTACAGAGTGTCCTGTATGGTGGAGCTGATGGAGGGGACGGGGGAGGTGATGTAGAGACGCCTCCGTGGGGTCCAGAGATGTGGTGTCGTGTTCAGACAAGCCCAGTCGTAAGCCCTGCGGTTCTGCTGAACTGTGAACCCTCCCACTCCTCTCCCGCTGTACCTCTCTCCATCATACCGCCGGGTATGTTCAGCTCAGTTAAACTAATAAAGCTTTAGTATCCCTGTCTGTTCACCCCAACACGGTGTAGGTCTACAGAGCTTAACACCGCCCACAGGGCGGAGGACCTTCAGCCGCTCCTCGTTTCTGCCGGGCTTACCCTTGTTTTCACTGTAGCCGGGCATTCTCAGCTTTAAGGAAGAGAAATGGAACATGGAATTTATGTTACGGTGGTGGTGGTTGTTGTTGTTGTTGGTGGTGGTGGTGGTGGTGGTGGTGGGTTTGGTAGATGCCAGTACAGGTGTTTAGTCACTGCACATCTTAATGGCAGTGCTGAAAACCTCTCTCTCTGTGTGTGCATGTGTGTGTTCTCCTACAGCTGGACCTGCAGCTGAGGGAGGTGGATGGACAGGTGCAGGTTACCTGGGCAGTGGATGGCCTGGACTCTACACACCTGCAGCTCACCCCCAGCTACACGCAGGTACGCTCAGCACTGTGCTGTCTCCAGAGCGACAGAGCTTCACGCTTGGTCCACCCTACAACATCATAGCTCCACCCATTCACCGTACAAAAGTTTGGCTCCACCCATTCACCCTACAACAGTTTAGCTCCACCCATTCAGCCCACAGCGCCCTGCAGCATGTATCCCTCCACCATGAATGGAGTTTAAGGCGAAGATCTTCTCCACACTATCATAAACAGCGTCTCAGACATCAGGCAGCGTATTCAGAACCTCCTCCTGTAGGAACTTCCTGTGAGGGAGCTTTTAGAGGGGACGTCTGGTTACCTTCACCACCACTGGGAGCAGATATGACTTAATCTAGAACCGAGCATTTCATACCAAGCCCGTGGTGCAGGATGGTGCACTAGATGGTGCAGGATGTTGGGGTTCCCCTTCGGTGTGGTATGTGTGTGATGGTGTGTGTTTCAGCAGGGAGTGTGTGGGGGTCTGAGTGAGGCTGCGGTGACGGTGAGACTCCGGAAGCTGCTGAGTGACGCTCGTCCATCTGTAACTCTGAGCAGCCGGCCTGCACAGCCTGGAGAGGTGAAGGTAACACACACACACACACACACACACACACACACACACACAACCCGCACCACCAGCTTCTCAGGTTGTCATGGAGATCAGAGGACTTATCTGGATTAACCCTTTAAACTCTGAGTTCAGTATGTTAGTCCACACTTCAGTTCCTCATCCTCAGAACTGCAGATACTGAAAGAGGGTCTGTGTTCTGTGTGGTGGTCTGTGTTCTGCGCAGTGGTCTGTGTTATATAGAGGGTCTGTGTTCTGCGCAGTGGTCTATGTTCTGGGAGGGGTCTGTGTTCCTAGTAGCGGTCTCTGTGTTCCTAGTAGTGGTCTGTGTTCTGCACAGTGGTGTGTGTTCTAAGTAGGGTCTGTGTTCTGTGTGGTGGTCTGTGTTCTGCACGGTGGTCTGTGTTCTAAGTAGGGTCTGTGTTCTGTGTGGTGGTCTGTGGTCTGTGTTCTGCGCGGTGGTCTGTATTCCTAGTAGCGGTCTCTGTGTTCTGCGTGGTGGTCTGTGTTCTGAGTGGTGGTCTGTGGTCCGTGTTCTGTGTGGTGGTCTGTGGTCTGTGTTCTGTGTGGTGGTCTGTGTTCCTAGTAGCGGTCTGTGTTCTGTGCGGTGGTCTGTGTTCCTAGTAATGGTCTGTGTTCTGCACGGTGGTCTGTGTTCTAAGTAGGGTCTGTGTTCTGTGTGGTGGTCTGTGTTCCTAGTAGTGGTCTGTGTTCTGAGTGGTGGTCTGTGTTCCTAGTAGTGGTCTGTATTCTGAGTGGTGGTCTGTGTTCCTAGTAGCGGTCTGTGTTCTGTGCGGTGGTCTGTGTTCTAAGTGTGGTCTGTGTTCTAAGTGTGGTCTGTGTTCTGTGTGGTGGTCTGTGTTCCTAGTAGTGGTCTGTATTCTGAGTGGTGGTCTGTGTTCTGTGTGGTGGTCTGTGTTCTGTGTGGTGGTCTGTGTTCTGTGTGGTGGTCTGTGTTCTGCACAGTGGTCTGTGTTCTGCACAGTGGTCTGTGTTCCTAGTAGCGGTCTGTGTTCTGTGTGGTGGTCTGTGTTCCTAGTAGCGGTCTGTGTTCTGTGTGGTGGTCTGTGTTCCTAGTAGCGGTCTGTGTTCTGTGTGGTGGTCTGTGTTCCTAGTAGCGGTCTCTGTGGCTCAGTAGCCCTGCTGCTGACTGGCGTTCGTGACTCCGTGCCCGGCGGTGCGGTGTGTTATGACCCGAGTGGTTTTATAAGAATGTGCTTCTGTAAATCATTCACTGAACACAGAGCTGATCTAATCTGCAGCGCTCAGCTGCCTGAACATGCTGGGACAAGAGCCGCGCTCTTCCTGTGCGGGACAGTCAACACGCAGCTGCTGGTCAGGGCTCGGCCTGGTAGGGCACCGCTGCCGTTCAGCAGTCCCTGCGGCGTGCTGGGATCAGGCAGGACACGCGGATGAGTGATTCCGGTTCTGGAGTGAAGGAAGCGAGGAGGCCGTGTGTTTGGAGTGTTGCCGGTTGCGTAAGAAGCCATCCTGGCTGCTCTGGAAGATGTGATGCGATGGTGCTGCTGAACTCTCGGTGAACGGCGTTCAGTGGAGGATGTTATTTATCGATGGTTTTCCTGGAGTAGTCTTATTTCCTGTCTGCTCTCTTCCACAGGACGTGAGGAGCAGGACTCCGCCGCTGACCTCCCCCCCGAAACCTCCCAGAGCACACGAGTGGAAACTGTTAGTGAAGAACATCCGGGTCACGTGCGGAGAGGAGAGCGCTGCAGGTCACACAACCACTCCCAACTCCCGCAGTTAGAACAGGAACCGTTCCCCGAGGTTCTGCAGTCGAGGACATGAGCGTAGAAGGAGCTGAGGGTCCGAGCTGCTTACCTCTGTGGGAACGAACCGTGCTGACAATGGGGGTGGTGTATTTGGACCCCTCCCTGTTTAGTACTGGCCCACCTTCTTCTTGTTTTGGATCGGCCCGCCCCCTTCTTACCCTTAGCCACGTTCTGTTATCATCACCCCTACTGATCCTACCCACACCTGTCACCTGCTTGCTTTTTAACTGTCCCTGCCCCACCCACTTTCATCAATGACCCACTGTCCCTGCCCCACCCACTTTTAATCACTGACCCACTGTCATTGCTCCACCCACACTCATCACTGACCCATCGTCCCTGCCCCACCCATTTTCTTCACTGACCCACTGTCCCTGCCCCACCCACACTCACCTCATCACTGACCCACTGTCCCTGCTCCACCCACACTCACCTCATCACTGACCCACTGTCCCTGCCCCACCCACTTTCATCAATGACCCACTGTCTCTGCCCCACCCACTTTCATCACTGACCCACTGTCCCTGCCCCACCCACTTTCATCAATGACCCACTGTCCCTGCCCCACCCACTTTTAATCACTGACCCACTGTCTCTGCCCCACCCACTTTCATCACTGCCCCACCCACGTTCATTACTGACCCACCATTCCTGCCCCACCCACACTCACCACTGACCCACTGTTCCTGCCCCACCCACACTCGCCACTGACCCACTGTCCCTGCCCCACCCACACTCATCACTGCCCCACCCACGTTCATTACTGACCCACCGTTCCTGCCCCACCCACACTCGCCACTGACCCACCGTCCCTGCCCCACCCACACTCATCACTGACCCACCGTCCCTGCCCCACCCACACTCACCACTGCCACACCATCCCTGCCCCACCCCCGGTAATGTTACTGTGTGTGTGATGTGCTGGAGGACCGCGGGCCGTGTTCCTGCTCGTTACTCTCAGA
This sequence comes from Prochilodus magdalenae, assembly GCA_024036415.1. Classification (NCBI taxonomy): domain Eukaryota; kingdom Metazoa; phylum Chordata; class Actinopteri; order Characiformes; family Prochilodontidae; genus Prochilodus; species Prochilodus magdalenae. The sequence continues at coordinate 332,109 of JAMWET010005912.1, read as the reverse complement.
TACGTTACTGATGAGATTTGCTGTTGGCGCGATGCCAGCGCTGGACTCGTGTCTTATTCATTAAAGCGGCGCATGTTTCTGTCCCGCCTCATTACGGCTCATATCCGCCCGCGCTAATAGCCCTGCTGCTGCTGAGAGCTCTTACCGCTGTCCAGCATCGCCGGTCATAAACACAGGCAGCGCGGGCGGTTAAACGGAGGTTCTAGATCACTTTTCTCTCTGCCTGCTGTGGGCTGAGTGTGTGTGTGTGTGTGTGTGTTTGTTTTCCAGGCAGTGTGAGTCCTCAGTGTGTTCTCCAGTTGGATGACCCTCCTCAGAAACTGACCAGCTCCGTACTGACCAACACACACACCCCGTCCTGGGAGCAGCCCTTCATATTGTGAGTTCACACAGGGAGCCAGCATGGAGCGCCCCCACCCCCTCATACAGGCTTACCGTCTCTCAGAGTAAGGGTGGAGGATCATCACACCCTCCACCTGAGGGGCTGAGCGTGTGGTGTCATCTCAATAAATAAATTAAATTAGTAAATAATGAATTACACTAAAAATGAAAATAATAAAAACAAAAAATTAACAAAGTCTGAATCTGAATCAGCACAGCTCATCCACACCCCCGTCAGTCAGTCAGTCAGTCAGTCAGTCAGTCAGTCAGTCAGTCAGTCAGTCAGTCAGGCAGTCAGTCAGTCAGCGACCTGCTTCTTCTAGAGGTCACATGACCTGTGGTGTCCAGGTGTGTGTAGGTGAGCCTGGTGAAGTCTGAGCTGTCCTCATTCCCCTGTTCTTGGTGTGTGTGTTGTGTGCAGTGAGCTGAGCGGCAGATCCAAGGAGCTGAACATCCAGGTGTTGGATAGCGGGAGCGCTCCGGAGAGTAAGTCCAGCCGGTCCACTCTGACTGACCTACGGAGCAGCTGCTCACTGTTCAGTTACTGCAGGGTACTCTGACGTAGGAGGAGACATCACTGGTCTGTTAGAGCTGGTGTAGTTAGGCGAGAGAGCCGCGTTCCAGTTCGTCCTAAAGGTGTTCAGTGGTGTTGAGGTGCTGGCCCCTGGAATTCCTCCACAACAGGCCCCTCACTCCTCCTTAATCCACACGAGACATGAGGTGTCCCCCCCACAAAACTCTCACCCAGCTGCACCCGGTGTGTGGGTGTGACATGGTGAGACATGCTAGTGATTCAACTTCCACACTCGACCGCACATGTGAGGTAATTAAGGACGGGTCTAATCCCTGTACCTGACTGACCCAACACCACCATTACAGACCTCCAGCGAGCAGTGGTGTCCTCCATCAGTCCTCCTGTTAGTGCAGCACCATCGGCAGACGGCTGCACCACGCAGGACTACATGCACACAGACCGTTACCACGACTGTCCTTAACACCACGTCACCGTCACCAAAGACTGCAGTGGTGTCGTACCAGACTGTCATGGAGTGACTCAGAATGGCAGCGGGTCATCTTCAGTGACGAGTCCCGCTTTAGTCTTGGTGGAGACGCTAGAGTGACCCGTCCAGAAGGACCGGTCTCCACTGTCATACCGCCACCATCTGCAGGGGAACTGTCTCGGTGGTGAGTGTATTGTTCAAGCTTGGATGGATTATCACAGGGACTCCATCAGGAACTGCTCCATTACCGAGGGAGTTCTGGCGTGTTGGGTTAGCGAACACGGCGGCCCGACGCCATACTGAGAGACAGACTTCTGTATGTGTAGCTCAATAAATATTGATCATATCAGTCTAAATTTATCATCAGTTATTGATCCTGGATACACTAGCAGCTAGAGTGACCCGCTCTCAGCGTCAGTTAGCAGCTTGGCTCTGCTGTCCTGCAGGGACTCTACGTGAGATGTCTGAATGTGTCTGTCCTCTGTCCTCTGTTCTCTGTAGGCTGTTTCCTGGGCCAGGTTTGCGTTCCGTTTGATCTGGTGAAGAGACAGCCTCGTGGTCAGCACACGTTCGCTCTGATGAATGGGGAACAAGTGACCGGCTCTCTGACTTCCGAGGTACAGTATGAAGCAGAAGCACCGGTATAAGAGCTACCGCGGCCTGCCACCGCCACCGCCTCGCGCCTTTACGCACTAACGCCACACGTACAGACTTCATAAGAAGGCCTGGCTCTCCTCCTCAGGAGACGCCACCCTCACCAGGTTTACCCTTACGTCTACGTCTTCCCATCTCCAGTAGTTGATCCGTGCTGCTTTCTGGATATAAACAAACATCCGGAGTAACCTAGGATTGCACCAGGGTTCTACAGAGTCTGAGCAGAACCAGGGTTCTATTGGTCTAGTTCTCTTTCAATCAGCTTTCATCAAAATGTTCTGCATGCAGTTACACATGTCCACCAGAGAGGGCTCCAAACCCCCTGAAGGGCCCGTGTTCTACTCTTATACCAGATTCTATTTGTGTGTACATATACACCTATCAGTGAAGTGCTTTGACGACTCCTCGGTCACATGACCCGTTAGGGTAACATACAGATAGAGTATCTAAAATTAAATAGAATATAAAAATATATATATGAATAAAACAGGATGTTAAATAAACATCACCGGAGAGAATGTTATTACAACATATACACTAAATATACACAGGCAGTATAGGAATACATGTCATTTAAAGGTAGAGGCGTGTGCGGTGGGGTGGACGGTGTGAGGGTTCCTGATCTCTGACCGGCTGCGGGGACTGTGCCTTTAAGAATGCTGTATGTAAACGAGCTCTGTTCTCCAGTTTGCATACCTGGAACCCAGTGAGGTGCGCACCTGGCAGCCCCCCACACCGGCCCCTACTAAGCGGGTGGAGATGGACCGGACGGTGATGCCCTGCGGGACTGTGGTAACCACCATCACTGCAGTGAGGAGCAGACCAGGACGCCCCCTGCCTCCGGGTACTGGTCACTCCCCAGCACATCACACCACGACACGTGTACTACTGTAGCGGGAGTTTTACAGGGTGTGAAAGGATGGAATTCCGAGGAGCTGGAATCCTGCTGAAGTTCCATGTACATCAACCCTTTTACTGGTGTGTTTCAGAAACTCCATCCAAATCCAAACTGTCGGAGAGGAGAGTGTCCGAGCAGCCCTGCATGCTGGGAGCCAGAGTCAGTAAAGCTTTATCATCATCAGACACAGGTATCACACCCCCACCTGCTCCATCACATACTCCACACTGAGGCACTGAAGGGAGACTCCACCCAAAATTTAAAATCTAGACCCATAGCTTTAAGGTTACTGTGCCTGCTTGCCTCCTGTACTGGAGAGACCACCCAAGTGACACCCTGCTCTGAAGGGGGCGGTACATTCTGAAGGACTGCTAGCTGAACCGCTGGGCTAACGCAGGAGGGCGCTAGTCTGCTCCAGTCGTATAGGTTAGATGAAAGGTTAACCATGAGGCACATTTAAAACCACGCTGGACAAACAAGCCAATGGAGCACCACCATACAGTTCTCCGCTTTCTGCTGGAGCTAACCATCACTAACCGCCTCACTAACCGGGAGTGCTGATTATACGGTTCTGTGTAGGTTCCGGCAGGATTAGAAGGTGGACGTTACTAGTGTTCCTCGGTGACTCCAGTCTAGTCTGGGTGTGCAGTCCCGGCTTCAATTCCACCACCTTCATCCACATCCACGTGTCGGCGTTTTCTGCTCTATAAAGACGGGGCATTAATTGAGTGGGGGGGGTTAGTAAGTTGCGGTATGCCACCTCACCACTAGAGGTTACACACTGCTCCTTTAAACACAGATAGCAACACAACCTTCTGCATTTGTGGCTAAGCTAGCGGGCAGGGTAGTGTCTGTGTGTGTGTCTGTGTCTCTGTGTGTGATGCAGTGCATGCTGGGTATTGTAGCGAGACTACACTGATGGACTGAGCACAACTAGCCCTGTGAATTCTGGGGGAATGATGCGCTACTGAATGCTGGTTACACACCGCAGCGCACCGCTGTACTACTGGATAAACACTGCAAGGGTTAGGGCTTAGGGGTAGTGGGTAGGGGTAAAGGTTAGGGTTAGTAATGATTGCTCTGCTCTGTTTAGAGCTGCTGATGCTGAATAGGACGGATCCTGTGGCCGAGGGTAAAGGGTTAGGGGTTAAGGTGTAGGGGTTAAAGGGTAGGGGTAAACGGGTCGGGGTTAAAGGGTAGGGGTTAGGGGTAGTAATGATTGCTCTGGTCTGTTTAGAGCTGCTGATGCTGAATGGGACGGATCCTGTGGTTGAGGGTTTAGGGGTAGGGATTAAGGGGGTAGGGTTTAAGGGGTAGGGATTAAGGGGGTAGGGTTTAAGGGGTAGGGCTTAAGGGTAAAGGGGTAGGGGTTAAGGGTTAAGGGTTAAAGGTTTGGGGTAGTAATGATTGCTCTGGTCTGTTTAGAGCTGCTGATGCTGAATGGGACGGATCCTGTGGCCGAGGGTTAAGGGGTAGGAGTAAAGGGGTAGGGGTTAAAGGGTAGGGGTTAAAGGGTAGGGGTTAAGGGGTAGGGGTAAAGGGGTAGGGGTTAAGGTGTAGGGGTTAAGGGGGTAGGGGTTAGGGTTAAGGGGGTAGGGGTTAGGGTTAAGGGTTAGGGGTTAGGGTTAAAGGTTAGGGGTAGTAATGATTGCTCTGCTCTGTTTAGAGCTGCTGATGCTGAATGGGACGGATCCTGTGGCCGAGGGTTAAGGGGTAGGGGTAAAGGGGTCGGGGTTAAAGGGTAGGGGTTAGGGGTAGTAATGATTGTTCTGCTCTGTTTAGAGCTGCTGATGCTGAATGGGACGGATCCTGTGGCCGAGGCCGCCATCAGACAGCTCTATGAGTCGGCTAAACAGAAGCTCAAATCTCCAGTGAAGAAGAGCACCATCATCATCTCTGGAGTGACAAAGGTACGCACTAACGCCGGACCACCGCTCTCACCCACCCACACACTGTCACTCTCCACAGGGTCTGGGTACGTGAAGGGAGCACTGGCCAGAGGGGCGGGCTCACCTCACGGAGCTCTACAGTGGGCTACCGTTCATGTACATAGACTCAGTGTTGCAGCACCTATGCCACATTGAGCCTGTATAAGACTGACTCTGAGATACTGACTCTGAGATATTGACACCGTTCTCTCTGACATGTCCAGTTTGGATCGAGAATGCTCTGATCCCTAGCCCTATTAACTTCTCTCTCTCTCTCTCTCTCTATCCCTCTCTCGCCCCCCCCACCTCTCTCTCGCTGCCCCCCTCTCTCTCTCTCTCTCTCTCTCTCTCTCTCTCTCTCTGACTCTAAAGGCTCCTCTGTCCCAGGATGAGGAAATGGCTCTGATGGCTGGTTATGCCGCCGCGATGGATGCCTCCATGTCTGGCGCGTCTGAGGACATGAAAAATGGGGAGGAGACGACCTCCTCATCTGAGCCGGCAGTTGACCCCGCCGCTTCAGACGCCTCGGACCCCCTCGAGGGTCCCAGCAGAGCAGGGCCGGAGGACTGGGAGAGCCAGACAGGAGAGGATCCAGATGCTGAGAAAACATCTCTCTCCCTCTGCATCTCTGAGACCAGCTCCAAAAAGGGGAAAGGTAAAGCTCCGGGCCTCAGTCCGGTTCAGCCCGGTTCAGAATCAGTTCTGATCCACTCGGTTTAACAGAATTCCGCTCAGTCTGCCGGCGTCCTCTGTGTGTCGGTGTTCCTGTCTGAATGTGCTGTGCTGTCTTTCTCTTTGTACTGGTCATCTCTGATCACTCGCTTCTTTCTCTTCTCCTCTGACCCCTCTCTCCCGCCTCTCTCTCTTTGCCGTCTAAAAGAGGAGAGCAGTGCTAAGCAGACAGTTGAGCTGGCCGAGTAAGTGTGCGGTAACGTAGTCCCATAGACTCCCTTCCAAACCGCTTCAGTAGAGTCAGTCCCAGCCAGTCCTGCTGTGGAGCCATCAGTCTGCGGAGCGGCTTAAAGAGCCCGTATCCCACCTTTCCACTACAGAACCATCTGTGACCCCGCCCCTCTGGGAGGAGCTTTATACTCTTTATACAAAAATTAGTTTTATTGTTTAAATTTTATGCTAATTTCTCAGTTTCAGTTATTTGTTGTTTATGTTCTAATTTTTAGTACATAAATAACTGGCGGGATATAACTCCTCCTAAAATTAATCAAACTGTCCCTCTAAGACTGATATATGCAAATGAGCTCTGTTCTGATTGGCTGTGACTTGTCCAGGCTCCCTTAGAGCTGGTATGTGGGCGGGGCTTAACTGGTGTATGCTGAAGTAATGTAAATGTAATATGTAAATCAGGTTGTTTTGTGACATCACAAGCGGTAGTTCTGTAGTTGCGTGATATGGGCTCTTTAAAGGCTGTATGGTGTATATAATGTATATATTTTTAAATGACGTGAGTAAATTTGAGATGACTGAATGAGTGAAGGATGATATTTTATTATATGTGCTGAACATGTACACGGAACCCCGTAACCGGATCTCTGTTCTTCGTGGTGTACTGGAACAGTACGGACTGGCTCAGAATGCCTACCCTGCACATCCCGTTCTGTTGGTCCCGTGTGTATGGAACCTGTAGCAGCTGTGTAGATATACCTCACATGTAATCGTTTAGATCTGCCAGGGAACCGGGTTTCAGCCCCACAGAACCTCCAGTCCAGTTAAAGAGCAGATCCACTGGTCAGGGTGGTAGAGTCCAGTAAAGGATCGGTTCACTGGTTTACATCCCGGCCCCACATGTAGCCAGGTCCCCAGTGTCCACCTTCAGCTCCTCAGTTTGGCCCTGGAGATACGAGGTCAGTCGTCACCCAGAACCTCCACAGGGCTCCTCTCGGGCTGCTTCCGGGTCTTTCTTAAGGTGGTCCCGACTTGTCTATGTGCTTTACCACCCAGTTAGACCTTTTCCACCAATGTGGAACGGGCTCTGTTCCGGGTCCTCCACCTCATGTTGGACCGTTCAGCACATCTCTACCAAAAATAAACGGGTTCAGAACCGAAACCTCCCCTCTCAGCTGGAGCCAAAGAATAGCAGGTTCTTCACCATGAACCGTGACGACATCCGTGGGCGTGTCAGGACAGAGAGGGCGACAATAGCGCACCCCAGTGTTCTGCTGGAGAACCTCTTGTATGTCTCTTGTATCTCAGTACCCTGTAATGAGGGGCGGTTTGAGGAAGGTCTGGGGGACACATTAACAGGAGAGGATCTGGGTGACTATTGACCTCTAGTGTTTGCCAACCACACCCGCCAAGCCACTTCACCAGGTCCACCTCCCTGTATCTCCACCCACCATCCCCTCCATCAGCTCCACTGTCCATACAGGACACTCTGTAGGTGTACAGGTCCAGACTGTAGTCCATCTGTTTCTCTGTGTACTGTATTACCCTGTTCTTCAATGGTCAGGACCCCCACAGGACCACCACAGAGCAGGTATGGTGTGAGTGGTGGATCATTCTCAGCACTGCAGTGACACTGACGTGGTGGTGGTGTGTTAGTGTGTGTGGTGCTGGTGTGAGTGGATCAGACACAGCAGTGCTGCTGGAGTGTTGAGACACTGTGTCCACTCACTGTCCACTCTATTAGACACTCCCACCTTGCTGGTCCACCTTACTAAGGTGTCCACAACACACACTACCACACCACCACCATGTCAGTGTCACTGCAGTGCTGAGAATGATCCTCCACCCACATAGTACCTGCTCTGTGGGGGTCCTGTGGGGGTCTTGACCATTGAAGAACAGGGTAATACAGTACACAGAGAAACAGATGGACTACAGTCTGGACCTGTACACCTACAGAGTGTCCTGTATGGACAGTGGAGCTGATGGAGGGGACAGTGGGTGGAGATACAGGGAGGTGATGCTCCAGTGCTGAACTACAGATGCAGATGTGGACAGCAGGCATGTCTCAGCATCGTGGAGGTCCGGGTTTGCCCTGTAATGCAGGGTAATACACCACCGCCTTAATCTCGGGCGGAGGTAACGAGACCTGCATTAAGGTGCGTCTGCTCCGACCTCCAGGTTGGCGTGACGATCAGCTGCGTTGTTCTAATGTCCTGTTGGTGTTTTTGGCGCCCCCTGTAGGCAGCTTCCTGCACAAGGGGGCCAAGCTGTTCTTCAGGCGGCGGCACCAGAGGAAGGAGCCGGGCATGAGCCAGTCCCACAACGACCTGCAGTACCTGGAGCAGCCGCCGGACGCTTCGTCCATGTCCGAGCGGGAGAAGAGGACGGCCACCTTCCGGAAAATCCTCAACCGCAAACTCCTGCCGAAGAGCAAGAGCAAAGCCAACGGCACGGCGAGGGAGCCGCCTTCATGACCCTGTCTGACCTATCAGAGGGCGCGGGCGAGGCCAGCTCCGTGCCTCTGCCTCTCTCCTGAGACTGACGTGTTGAACCCCGCACGCGGGTCGTTTTCCAGATGTTTAACACACACAGGTGTTCTAAACCATACACGCAGGACGCGGTGCCTCCTCATCCTCATCCTCACCTCCTCTCTACCTCTGTCCAGACATGTTTCACCTCCTAACACGTCGCTCCCTCCGTCACCCACACCTAAATAATCCCCCCATTCTCACGAGTCCTCACGCTTGAGAGGGTTCTGCCTCCAGAGTTCGGGGTATTTTGTGGGGGTCCATATACAAACACCCCCCCCGTCTGATCACTGAAGTGGACTCTGTGCATGTTAGTTAGCTAGTACGTTCACACTGCCCCACGTCTTAATCGTACCGTCTGTATTCACTCCACACACACACATACGCTGACGCTGCCTTCGAGTCTACCGTGTTCCCTCGAGCGCCGCCGCAGCGCCGTATCATGAGCAGGAGACTCTGATTCAGGAGCTTCAACAGAACCGTTAGCTGCTGATAGCCGATTCTAAACGGGCCTTATTGTAGTAAACCCGCAGCCACGCTAGCCCTGCAGGCTAAAGTCTCAAATCTGATGTTGCAGATGCTAAGCTAGGTACCGGATCCGCTAGAACCATCAACTTTCTCATCCTCCGCTAAAACACCAGTAACAGTTACATCAGTGCATCGTCTCATTTCCATCCAAGAACACCTGAAACTTCACATAAGGAGTCGAGGGCTGCGTTAGCACTGCGCTAGATAGCAAGCCTTTATGCTAGTTCCTGTGCGGCGCTAGTACAACAGACCAATTCATTACATATCATCTACACTCGCTCCAAATACAGCAGAGAACCGTAACAGAGAAGGAAGAAGAGGAGCTAAATATGCAAACACTGGTCCACCTGCTAGTGCACATGCTAGGCCAGATGCTAGTTCACATGCTAGTGCACATGCTGTGCCAGATGCTAGTTCAAATGCTAGTGCACATGGTAGGCCAGATGCTAGCGCACATGCTAGCGACATGCTAAGACAGATGCTAGTTCACATGCTACTGCACATGCTAGGCCAGATGCTAGTTCACATGCTAGTGCACATGCTACGACATGCTAGGCCAGATGCTAGTGCACATGGTAGGCCAGATGCTAGTGCACATGGTAGGCCAGATGCTAGTTCACATGCTAGTGTACATGTTAACACTCATGTTAGCACACTGGGTAGCGCACATTTCAGTTGGACGTGTTTTATATCTTACAATATGCAACAGCGATTTTGCTGCAAACATAAACATCCTATGTGGCCTTTTAACCGCTGGGAACGGAGACCGTTGGCGTTAGCGTTAGCGTTAGCATTAGCGCAGAAACCTGGCCGGAAGTGGTGTTAGTTCCGTATGCGTATTTAGAGGGGACGTATTAAAAGATGGGAGGACCTGGGATTGGTGAAGGCGCTGTGCCAGTCTTGGTGAGGAAATTATGGCATCACATGGTATTCTGGAGGTTTCAGCTCTGCCACACGGAGTTAGCTGGAGGTCCCGGGAGGATTTCTTTGATGAAGTGTGTCAGAGTGACCCTTTCCTGCTTCAGCTAGACGTTTAGCCGCATTGTGGAGTTTGACCACATGATCATAAACAGCGAGAGAGTTACTAGCTCCTGCAGCATCACATCCAGTTTACCGAACACCTGACGCTAATCATGCGCTGGGGCGGTCGGGCGGTGCAGCCGCGTGACTCCGCAGTAGCACTGCTGTAGAGCCGATCTCGTAAATATCCAGCCGGCCTCATAAAGCTGAGGGTGAAAATGAGGAGACGGCAGGTGTGAGCGGAGTGCTAACCGCCTCAGGCTAATGAGTTATCAGTTTTTACTTTCGTTTTAACTGCCTAAATTCAGATATTGTTGAGTTTGAGATGTGTTAATCATATTAGACACACTGTGTGAGCGTATATAAAGACTTGTGATGATTTTCATTCCTTTATTTTCATTTCTATCATTCCAAAAACCCACACTAATAATCCCAGCCGGATTGTGAGTGTAACTTTTAACCAAAGGATGTAAACACTACTCGAGGGCATTCGGAGTGAACTCCGCTCCGCAAGCTACACGCCTCTGACTCTATTGTTCTAAGAGCTTTAACTAGAAGGTCTGAGTATCACAGACTGCAGGTCACAGTGGCTTGCTTGTTTGTTTGTTTGTTTGTTTGTTTGCTTTGTTATATAACCTGTACACAGCCAAGAAGACAGGTCAGCAGCACATGAGACGCTGGAGTTCAGCAAAGTCCACCTGATTTACCTGCTCACACACCTGGTCCAGCCTCAAACCTGAACACTTCCTGTAGTGTATTACAGTCTGTCAGAATGAGCGTGTGGATCATATCGCCCCCTACGCTTCCTGTAGTGTATTACAGTCTGTCAGAATGAGCGTGTTGTTCATACCCCCCCCCTACACTTCCTGTAGTGTATTACAGTCTGTCTGAATGAGGGTGTGGGTCGTACCGCCCCCTACACTTCCTGTAGTGTATTACAGTCTGTCTGAATGAGGGTGTGGATCATATCGCCCCCTACACTTCCTGTAGTGTATTACAGTCTGTCAGAATGAGGGTGTGGGTCATATCGCCCCCTACACTTCCTGTAGTGTATTACAGTCTGTCAGAATGAGGGTGTGGGTCATATCGCCCCCTACACTTCCTGTAGTGTATTACAGTCTGACGGTTAATCCGATTGATATCAGGTGCATTTGAGCAGGTAAATTGGACAGTGCCTGACTGAGGCCTGCAGGGCGAGTCCTGGACGTCCAGCTGTAGTTCTCTGCTTGTAGTTGAGCAGTTAAATGACCGGTTATGGATATAAACATGGTTATATGGATAGAGACGTGGTCCTGGAGATGTTTCCCTGACCTGTCCCCCTCTGCTGCTGTGGATGCTGGTTTTCCTGTGTCCTGCGGAGACTCTGCTGTAAAGCCTGCAGTAACCAGCAGGAAGGAGGAGGACGGGCAACAGGAAATGATGACTCAGCTTATTTTTTTGGTGTGACTTGTTTTCATGAGATTTGCCACTAATTTAAATCTGATCAATGTGGGAGTTATATATCACCATGTATACCCACACACATATATATGCATATGTACATAGCTGAAATACAGAGTGGGGCGCTGTTCACGCTGAGGCTGCGTGCTTTGGGTTGATGCCGCCGCGTTGACCTCGCTGCGTTAGCACCGTTTGACCCTCGACACTGCTTCTCAGCGCCGGATGTCTTTTTGAACATAATCGATGTATGCAGGAAACCAAAGGGCCCTTAAAATCCTGAGCGGATTCAGCGGTGGGAGAACTGGGGGGGTGGGTGGGAGAACTGGGGAGGGGGGAGTTAGTCGTGACTTTGTTGCTGAGCCTCTTAAGTTTACCTGCAGAATCACTGAAAATGAACTGTGTGCGTGAGTGTGTACGTGAGTGTGAGTGTGAACGAGTGTGTGTGTGAACGGGTGTGACTATGTGAGTGTGTGTGTGTGTATGTGAGTGTGTGTGTGAGAATGTGAATGTGTGCGTGAGTGAGTGTGTGAACGAGTGTGTGTGACTGAGCGAGTGAGTGTATGTGGGTGTGAGTGAGTGTGTGAAAGTGTGAGTGAGTGTGTGTGTGTATGTGTGTGTGTGTGTGAGTGTGAGTGCACGTGTACATTCACAGCGAACTACTGGCGTGTTGTTTGCACTGCACTTGTTGAGCTGGATCCAGGAGGCCTGTGCGGGAATGTCGGCCGGATGCTGTGCAGGGATCATATATAATTAACATATCAGGTTTATCATTTCTGAGCAATAAATGTTGACTGATTAACACACAGCCTTGTTTTTGGATTTTATTGTTGCTGTTTGGGGACTTTTATTTTGGAGAATGAGCTGGAGGTGCAGGTAGAAACAGTAGATCCTGTATGTGAGTAGTATGTGAGCAGAGATATGTCACTGAAGTATTAAATATCACTTAGTGTTAAATATCTCTAAGTATTGAATATCACTAAATATCACTGAGTATTAAATATTAAAATATCATTAAGTGTTAAATATTACTCAGTATTAAATAGTCAATAGCAGTAATAATATAATATCACTAAGTATCGGTGTGCTGTAAAACAGTAAACAGTGAGTGAGAGCGGGTTTGGTGTGAGGTGGTTCAGATGTTAAGTACAGTGGTGGTGATGGAAACCAGGGTTCTCCATATCTAGAACACACATAGACACTGTATGGACTATCTAGAACCCCCAGTGAACCTACACGTGTCTTCTGAGTGTGTAGGGAATGTTGATGATGAAAATCTGGAAAACCTGGAAATACTAAGTTCCTTTGGGGGACTATTTGACCTCACAGCGCCCTGCAGCATGTATCCCTCCACCATGAATGGAGTTTAAGGCTGAGATCTTCTCCACACTATCATAAACAGCGTCTCAGACATCAGGCAGCGTATTCAGAACCACCTCATGCAGGAACTTCTGACGTCTGGTTACCTTCACCTCCACTGGGAACAGATCTGACTTTATCTAGAACGGAGCGATTCACACCGAACCCACTCCTAGTGACTCTGTTCTCAGGGTACTGCTTAGTAATGCAGGTCACGGACGGTCCTCACTTCCGGCTTAATTCATCTGTCTAAACGATCCTGAACTAAAGCTCGCGGTGCTGTCTGCACGATAGTTCTGTTTGTAGTCCAAGACCAGCGCAGAGGACTACAACTCCCACACGCCACCTCGCTCGCCGGTATTTCCGGTCCTGCGCGGTTTCTGGAGCGGATTGGATCCCGGACTCAGGATTTCATTAAATGTGTAGAAGAGAGGAGATCAGGTAAGTGCTTTATTTTAAGCCCGGGCGGATTTGGCCCCTTCAGAGGGCCGGTTTGTCCTAGCGCGCGGCTCCGGGCGGCCTGGGCGCGTGCCACCGCCCGCTCCTCGGCTCCGAGTGCACGAGCGCCGCGTCGCCTGGTCTTTGTTGCATCTGCGCGGCGGAGATCGGAGACAAAACCCGGCTGAGGTTTGAAGTGTGCTGAAATCCCGGAGCTCGGCTGGATCTGAGCGCCGTGCAGCACCACTCTTACACGAACATCCTCCGCGTGCAGTAAGCCGCAGCTTCACCGCGCCGGGGCTCGTGCTCGTGTTTGGGTCCGAGCTCGTGCACAACAGGAGCTCCTAATTAGTGAAGTGGAGCACATTCACCACAAGCTCACCCTCTCACCCCTCTCACCCTCACCGAGGGTCAGTTACCACTTTGTGACTCACCCCGTGTGTTGTACAGTGTTCCCTGGTCCTCCTCCCGCTGCTGAGGAGGAATTCCAGGATTGGGAATGTTACAGGAGCCACATGCTGCTGTTCTGGATGTGTGGAGTGAATGTGTTCACACTCATGTGCACTCTTCTTTGATCACTCTTAGTGAGACAGGATGGCTGAGCAGACACCAGATGACTACATCTGTGAGTATGGCCGAGTCAGCAGCTGCTCCTCTTGTTTGTTTGTTTGTTTGTTTGTTTGTTTATGTTGTTTTTGTTTGTTGTTGTCATCAGGAGTTATTTGATTGAACACGGTGCTGGTGACTCCTTATTGCAGTCACTATAGAATCCAGTTTACCTGCTCTAACACACCTGCCTCACCTGAGCTTTACCTGCTGAAGTGAGTCAGCTGTGTTAGAGCAGCGGAACCTCACTGAACGTATACACAGACGTGTGGAACCACACCAGTACGGGCTAGTAGGGTTTCTAATAAAGTGGCCAGTTAGTGGAAGCACAGGGTGGGTGTTTCTAATAAAATGGCCAGTTAGTGGAAGCACAGGGTGGGTGTTTCTAATAAAGTGGCCAGTTAGAGGAAGCACAGGGGGGGTGTTTCTAATAAAGTGGCCAGTTAGTGGAAGCCTGAGGTGGGTGTTTCTAATAAATTGGCCAGTTAGAGGAAGCACAGGGTGGGTGTTTCTAATAAAGTGGCCAGTTAGTGGAAGCCTGAGGTGGGGGTTTCTAATAAAGTGGCCAGTTAGAGGAAGCACAGGGTGGGTGTTTCTAATAAAGTGGCCAGTTAGAGGAAGCACAGGGTGGGTGTTTCTAATAAAGTGGCCAGTTAGTGGAAGCACAGGGTGGGTGTTTCTAATAAAGTGGCCAGTTAGTGGAAGCACAGGGTGGGTGTTTCTAATAAAGTGGCCAGTTAGAGGAAGCACGGGGTGGGGGTTTCTAATAAAGTGGCCAGTTAGTGGAAGCACAGGGTGGGTGTTTCTAATAAAGTGGCCAGTTGGAGGAAGCCTGAGGTGGGGGTTTCTAATAAAGTGGCCAGTTAGTGGAAGCACAGGGTGGGTGTTTCTAATAAAGTGGCCAGTTAGAGGAAGCACAGGGTGGGTGTTTCTAATAAAGTGGCCAGTTAGAGGAAGCACAGGGTGGGTGTTTCTAATAAAGTGGCCAGTTAGAGGAAGCACAGGGTGGGTGTTTCTAATAAAGTGGCCAGTTAGAGGAAGCACAGGGTGGGTGTTTCTAATAAAGTGGCCAGTTGGAGGAAGCACAGGGTGGGTGTTTCTAATAAAGTGGCCAGTTAGAGGAAGCCTGAGGTGGGTGTTTCTAATAAAATGGCCAGTTAGAGGAAGCACAGGGTGGGTGTTTCTAATAAAGTGGCCAGTTAGAGGAAGCACTAAATGGTTAACGTGGCTGCTGTGTTGCTAAGTAACGTCCTTTCGCTCCAGGGTGCGAGGACTGTGGGCAGTACCATAACTCGGAGTGTCCTGAGCTGGGTCCGGTCGTCACGGTGAAGGATTCGTTTGTGCTGAGCCGGGCACGGTAAGTGGGGTAAGGGGGACTCTGGGCACAGAGAGTTGAGTTGGCAGAGTGAGTGGCTGCTGGGTGCAGCAGTGGATGGACGGGGTGCGGGTGGAGGTCATACGGGCGGCGTGCGGACGTACCAAGCTTCCAGTACTGGGTTTAACTAAATTACATGTGAAGGCGGGTAAATAAATTCTTTGGTACCTAGAGCCACGGGTTCTGTGTGGAACCGTTGGGTGATTAAATGGTTCTTAGTGTGGCCGATGGTTCTGCAGACTGATGGAGAATGTGCTATATATGGTTCTATATGTTCCTAATAATGCCTCTATACAGAACCTGTGCTTCTAAGTAGAACCGTGGTCTGAACTAAAGAGCCCCTGAGGAACCAGGTTCTGTGTACATGTCTCTGGTCATCAGGTCGTCTCTGCCGAGCAGTCTGGAGATCCGCCAGGCCGAGGGAGGAACCGAGGGAGTGTTCGTTCTTCAGCGTCTCGTCAAGAGAACTCGCTTTGGACCCTTTGAGGCCAAAAGGGTCCCTAACCTGAACACAGAGGGGCCGTTCCCTTTAAAGGTACCCACATGACATGGAGAGGTTAAAGGTGAACTCCACCTTTCTACACACAGCACTACATGATTCTACAGAGGGGACCGGTGTGAAGCGCTCCGTTCTAGATAAAGAACCGTTCTCAGTGGTGGTGAAGGTAACCAGACGTCCCCCTGTACCAAAACACCAAACCCTCTCTCCCTCACTCTGTACACACCTCACACCAAACCCTCTCTCCCTCACTCTGTACACACCTCACACCAAACCCTCTCTCCCTCACTCTGTACACACCTCACACCAAACCCCCTCTCTCCCTCACTCTGTACACACCTCACACCAAACCCTCTCTCCCTCACTCTGTACACACCTCACACCAAACCCTCTCTCCCTCACTCTGTACACACCTCACACCAAACCCTCCCTCACTCTCACTCACACCAAACCCCTCTGTACACACCTCACACCACACCAAACCCTCTCTCACTCACTCACACACCTCTGTACACCCACTGTACACACCTCACACCAAACCCTCTCTCCCTCACTCTGTACACACCTCACACCAAACCCTCTCTCCCTCACTCTGTACACACCTCACACCAAACCCTCTCTCCCTCACTCTGTACACACCTCACACCAAACCCTCTCTCCCTCACTCTGTACACACACACACACCAAACCAACCTCCCTCACTCTGTACACTCTCTCTCCTCACTCTGTACACACCTCACACCAAACCCTTTCACTCACTCTGTACACACCTCCACACCAAACCCTCTCTCCCTCACTGTACACACCTCACACCAAACCCTCTCTCCCTCACTCTGTACACACCTCACACCAAACCCTCTCTCTCCCTCACTCTGTACACACCTCACACCAAACCCTCTCTCCCACTCTGTACACACCTCACACCAAACCCTCTCTCCCTCACTCTGTACACACCTCACACCAAACCCTCTCTCCCTCACTCTGTACACACCTCACACCAAACCCTCTCTCCCTCACTCTGTACACACCTCACACCAAACCCTCTCTCCCTCACTCTGTACACACCTCACACCAAACCCTCTCTCCCGCACTCTGTACACACCTCACACCAAACCCTCTCTCCCTCACTCTGTACACCACCTCACACCACACACCTCCACCAAACCCTCACTCACTCTCTGTACACACCTCACACCAAACCCTCTCTCCCTCACTCTGTAAACCCTCTCTCACTCACTCTGTACACACCTCACACCAAACCCTCTCTCACTCACTCTGTACACACCTCACACCAAACCCGCTCAAAACATTGAGGTACAGGAGGAACCTTATTAGCATGTTAGCGATGAGTTAGCGCGGATTCACACAGAACGTAGAACCAGAGCCTGCACTGTGAGCTGTGCTGGTGCTCAGCTGTTGAAGGATGATGTGCTGTCGTGTGTTGAACAGATCTTCCAGAAAGACGGCTCGCTCGTGTGTTTCGACACCTCTAATGAAGACGACTGTAACTGGATGATGCTGGTCAGACCTGCGAGCGACCACAAGCACCAGAACCTGACGGCCTACCAGCAGGACGACGAGCTTTACTTCAACACCTCCCAGGTGGAGCCGCCACGCTACAGCAGGAGCTTCTAGACAGCAATCTGATTTTATATAGATGTTTGTTTAGAACTGAAAGCCTCAGCTTATAGAGCGTCCCAACAAAGTTAGTAATACATGGCAGTCTGATCCCCGGTTTGGGCTCCACCTTAAAGAGACCGCGGACTTTGGGTTCTGAGATGGTTGGGGGGGTTTAGGAGCAGGTTCTGCAGTTACAGTGATACACACTCATCAACAGGAGACCAGCTCCCCCAGATGGAGGTGCGGGAGTGCAGGTGTGTGGGGAAGGAGGATAAAGGTGACCAGGATCAATAACTGGCTTTAGACTGATATGATCAATATTTATTGAGCTACACATACAGAAGTCTGTCTCTCAGTATGGCGTCGGGCCGCCGTGTTCGCTAACCCAACACGCCAGACGTCTCGGTATGGAGCTGTAGAGGCTCCTAATGGAGTCCTGTGATAAT
This sequence comes from Prochilodus magdalenae, assembly GCA_024036415.1. Classification (NCBI taxonomy): domain Eukaryota; kingdom Metazoa; phylum Chordata; class Actinopteri; order Characiformes; family Prochilodontidae; genus Prochilodus; species Prochilodus magdalenae. Next base: position 314,488 of record JAMWET010005912.1, on the reverse strand, counting down.
CCATCCCATGCAGCTTGAACATCCTCACACAGTTCCTGCAGATGGTGCGGTAGGGGTGGAGGTGGAGGGACACCAGGCCTTCTGGACCTTTTGGACTTAGAGTTTCCCTCCTGTCGGTTGGCTCCTTCTGGGTGGAGCTGTTTTTGATGCTGAGTGTATAATACGGTGGGAGGTCCCCGTGTAGACAGTAATACAGGTCTGGTAATATGTATTATACTGCGTGTGTGAATGTCCTCTGGTTCTGCTGCTCGTCTGTTCGGATCTACAGTAAGTGTGTTCTGTGCAGGATGTTCTGCCCGGGTCCGAGCTCAGAGTGTGGTACGGAGCTTTCTATGCTAAGAAGATGGAGAAGCCGGTCCTGAAACCACCTGTACTTCCACCACCAGCAGGTAAACCCCTACCCTCTTATCAGGCTGTGGGTGTGGGAGCTGGTTTAAAATAAATAAAATATTTAAAATTTGTCAAATAATAATAATCAGATATTAATAATCAGATATTAGACATTAATAACCAGACGTGTTTAGATATTAATGAGATATTAGTCAGATATTATTAATCAGATGTTAAGATATTAATAATCAGCTATTAGGCTGATATTACTCAGATATTAGATATTAGTTGGACATTAATAATGAGACGTTATTTAGATATTAATAATCAGATGGTATTAAGATATTAATAATCAGCTGTTAGTCTGATATTACTCAGATATTAGTCGGATATTAGTTGGACATTAATAATGAGACGTTGCTTAGATATTAATAACCAGATGTTATTTAGGTATTAATAATGTTATGTAGATATTAATAATCAGATATTTAATAATCAGATTTGAGCCCTGTGTTGTAGGGGTGTTTCTGTGCGCTAGCTAGGCTAGTCTTGCTAACAGCTAACCACCGTAGACGCTGTACTGTAGCCTGCTCTGAAACCTGTGCTCCATGTATGTTTGGCTTTTCAGGAATGGTGTCTGGAAGGCCGAGCCTCCCTCAGGAGCAGACTGGAGTAACAGCGCCCCCTGTAGCCAAGGTGAAAGATGGCGGTGAGTGTGTTCCCGTCCCGCTGAGCGGTGATTTGAACTGACTGCATGTTGGTAATTCTGACTGACCGGTGTCCTCGTTCTGTCCCAGACCAACTCTTCAGCCCTGCCCCGCCTCCAGCCCCACCTGCCGCACCCTCCCCTGTCATTCCAGCGGCAGCGGTGGTGTCTCCGGACCACAATGCCAACGCTGGCACCACCCCGGTCTCAGCTGAGCCCAAAAGGAGACCGAACAGACAGCGCAGGTTAAGGGCTCATAGGTCAGGAGCCACGGGGACGTCTGAGGTCATCAAAGGTGAGGAGAGGCAGGACTTAGGAGACTGAGCATGTAACCCTCCCCATCCGGTCCGTCCACCAGCAGTCCGTTCACACAGCGGACACGGTTGGTTATCAGACACGGTTGGTTATCAGACTCGGTTGGTTATCGGACGCGGTTGGTTATCAGACTCGGTTGGTTATCGGTGCTGAGGTTGGGGGTGGTGTGGTGTTTGACTAGTCTGTCGCTTTAATCTGACTGTGTATGCAGACCCCCCTGTGTCTGAGTCCGGTGAGCAGCCCCTCGTCTCTCTGACCCCGGAACTGCCCCTGCCAGTGCTGGACGTCCAGGACTTCGTGGGTGATGGAGACGGTGTGCAGGTCAAACTGCCCAAAACCACACGCAGCCTCCTGCCGCTCACAAAGTAAGAACCCCAACAAGGTCCTCACTCCAGTGTGGAAATTTAGCTGAACATGATCCCACTAGAAAGAACCCTCGGGCAACCCTAAGAGAACCCTCAGGGAACCCTAAGAGAACCCTCGGGGAACCCTAAGAGAACCTCAGGGAACCCTCAGGACCTCCTGCTCCTCCAGAGAAGACCTGAGGAGTTCTGGATATCTGATTTGAGGTTCCTCTTACCCGATAGTCACTGGGCTTGTTCTCTCTAATGATGGTGACGTCTGGTTCCTTTGACCACTTACTGTAGCCAGTCTCTGGCGTCGTGTGGGCGGAGCTTCTGTGCCTGAGACCGGGTTCTGGTTAGTTGCTGGCTCCATGTCTGGGATCACAGCAGCACTAATGGAGATTAGCCTGATGGTGGTAGTGTAGCTAGCCTGTACACAAGCTCCTCCCCTGACGGTGCCTCGTTGACGGTCTGTCCTCTTCCTCTGTAGGTCCAGTATGAGGAAGCGGTTCCTGAGGCCGAGTGGAGACCATAAGCGGGTTTATCAGTGCGGCCTCTGCAACAAACTGTTTCAGAACAGCAGCAACCTCAACCGGCACATCCGCTCCCACGGTAATGACCCGGGCTCGCCACAGTCCACGCCCCGAGTCCGTAATGACCTGTACGCACCTTCATACTCACCTGTGCCGTGTGGACTGTTCGCAGGTGATAAGCTGTTTAAATGTGACGAGTGTGATAAGATGTTCAGCCGTAAGGAGAGTCTGAAGCAGCACATATCTTACAAACACAGCAAGAACGAGGTACGGAGAACTGCGGGAATACCCGGGGGTCCAATCAAGACCACCTTCATCAATACAGGACCACAACACTATCAGCAGGAACACAAAGGACTCGATTCCTCTCCACTTCTTTAAAGCCTATATAAACTTCAAATTCACCATTAAATATGTCCCCTACTACAGATCAGACGAGTCAGAGCACAAACACCATCAGACCCAGACGAGTCAGAGCACAAACACCATCAGACCCAGACGAGTCAGAGCACAAACACCATCAGACCCAGACGAGTCAGAGCAATAACACCATCAGAATCAGACGAGTCAGAGCACAAACACTATCAGACCCAGACGAGTCAGAGCACAAACACTAACACCATCAGAACCAGACGAGTCAGAGCACAAACACCATCAGAACCAGACGAGTCAGAGCACAAACACCATCAGAACCAGACGAGTCAGAGCACAAACACCATCAGACCGAGACGAGTCAGAGCACAAACACCATCAGACCGAGACGAGTCAGAGCACAAACACCATCAGAATCAGACGAGTCAGAGCACAAACACCATCAGACCCAGACGAGTCAGAGCACAAACACCATCAGACCCAGACGAGTCAGAGCACAAACACTAACACCATCAGAACCAGACGAGTCAGAGCACAAACACCATCAGAACCAGACGAGTCAGAGCACAAACACCATCAGAACCAGACGAGTCAGAGCACAAACACCATCAGACCGAGACGAGTCAGAGCACAAACACCATCAGACCGAGACGAGTCAGAGCACAAACACCATCAGACCCAGACGAGTCAGAGCACAAACACCATCAGACCCAGACGAGTCAGAGCACAAACACTATCAGACCCAGACGAGTCAGAGCACAAAAATGATCAGGCCGAGACGAGTCAGAGCACAAACACCATCAGAATCAGACGAGTCAGAGCACAAACACCATCAGACAAATATGCACAAACATTCCTTTTTAGACATGTTATTTTTTTATTTAAGTTATTTTAACACACGTCTGTGTGTCTCTCTGTCTGTGTCTCTGTCTGTCTCTCTCTGCGTGTCTCTCCGTGTGCAGCCGGATGTGGAGTACAGGTATAAGTGCACTACGTGTGAGAAGTCCTTCCGGGTGGAGAACGCCCTGAAATTTCACAACTGCCGGACAGGTAGGCTCCAGAGTGACCTGCAGTCGGTTCTCGTTACTTCCAGAGATCCCCTCTCTCTCAGGTCTGACTCCCTGTGTCTGATCTCGCCCCGTGTCCTGCAGATGATAAGACGTTTCAGTGTGAGATCTGCTCGCGGTTCTTCTCCACTAACAGTAACCTGTCCAAACACAAGAAGAAGCACGGAGAGAAGCTGTACGCCTGCGAGATCTGCAACAAGATGTTCTACAGGAAAGACGTCATGCAGGACCACCAGAGACGCCACGTGATGGGTGAGCTGAACCTGCAGGACCCGTCACACTAACGAAGGCCGTGTTCGCAGGCAGTCCGCGTGGACCTGAGGTGTCTGAGGTTAGGCTGCTGCTACACGGCTGACGTGGCCAGTCGTGAGTCTGTTGGAGCCCGACTCTGTCCTCCTCGTTGTAGCCGGTCCTCACTGCCGATGAAACAGGAGGCAAAAAAACGGACGCCAGAGGCTACGCTAACCTGCTAACTAGCTTAGCATACATGTTTAGGGTCCCTCTGACCAATCAGGAGTCTGGCGCGTCACCTTTTGGTGTCAGATCAGCTCACTTGGAGCTTCAGTGGAGGTGGAACCAAGCATGGTATCAGGCGACACATTTACCTGGAGTACCGAAAAAGGAGAGGCGAGTCGAGCAGAGTTGAGTCGGTACCGTACAGTGGAATAGCAGCTCTAAAGCTGGGCCTTCAGTTCAGCCCGTAAATATTAACACTCCACCCAAAAAATGAAAAACCCAACAATAATGTACAGTAATGCTAATTTCTGCTAGCGCCCCCTAGGGGATGTCTTAAATCTAATCTTAAACCTGCTCAGACCTTTATACCCCTTTCGCTTCCCACTTTGTCTGACCGTGTACAGTGCAGGCAGTCTGAACACGGCCACAGTGATTCAGTTCTGACCACTGTGGCCGCTTGGCCCGGGGGGAATCAGATCCGCGTCGCGTTATAGTAAAACCAGATTGGAGTCCGCTCAGCCTGGTTATGTGAGCAGAGCCCGTGTGGAGCGTGAACGTGATCGTGGTTTCTGACCCCGTATATCTCTGTAAGGACTGAAGTGGCTTAGCGCAGCTGAACACGGCAGCAGCTGAACACGGCAGCAGCTGAACACGGCAGCAGCTGGACTAAAGCCGTCTACTGTTTCTCAGGGTCGAAGAGTATGAAGAGGGAGGAGCTGGAGTCCAATGGAGAAGAGTCCAGCAAATACAGGAAAGAGCCGTCGGCCTGTCCCATCTGCGGCAAGGTACCACCAGCCTTATACCTCCCCCTGCAGGGGGCAGCACTGGTGCACTCTGTCTGTGTAAATCTGGTGTTGAGTCGTGTCTGGTTTCCTCGAGCGCTCTGCTCTGTCTGCCAGGTGTTCTCCTGTCGCAGTAACATGAACAAGCACCTCCTGACCCACGGCGATAAGAAGTACACCTGCGAGATCTGCGGGCGGAGGTTCTTCAGGGTGGATGTTCTGAGAGACCATATCCACGTCCACTTCAAGGTGAGAGACGGCGGTAGTGAGTCTGTTAGTGAGGAGAAACTGAAACTCGCCCTGTTCTTCAATGGTCAGGACCCCCACAGGACCACCACAGAGCAGGTATGATGTGGGTGGAGGATCATTCTCAGCACTGCAGTGACACTGACATGGTGGTGGTGTGTTAGTGTGGGTGGTGCTGGTGTGAGTGGATCAGATACAGCAGTGCTGCTGGACACCTCAGCAGCTAAAACTGTCCTGTGGGTCGGCGTCCTGTGGGGCAGTGTCCTGTGGGCAGCGTCCTGTGGGGCAGCGTCCTGTGGGGCAGCGTCCTGTGGGGCAGCGTCCTGTGGGGCAGCGTCCTGTGGGGCAGCGTCCTGTGGAGCAGCGTCCTGTGGGGCAGCGTCCTGTGGGGCAGCGTCCTGTGTCCACTGATGAAGGACTAGAGGATGACCAACACTGCACTGTGCAGCAGCAGATGAGCTATCGTCTCTGACTGTCCATCTACAAGGTGGAGCAGCAAGGTAGGAGTGTCTAATAGAGTGGACAGTGAGTGGACACAGTGTCTCAACACTCCAGCAGCACTGCTGTGTCTGATCCACTCACACCACCACGTCAGTGTCACTGCAGTGCTGAGAATGATCCACCACCCACATCATACCTGTGGGGGTCCTGTGGGGGTCCTGTGATAACAGAGAGAAAAGGACATGGCGGTTGATTGTAAACACAGAAGCAACTGCTGATACCCAACACGGTCCAGGACGGACAACCTAATAACCAGTCAGCTTCAGAGAGTGGAGAAAGAGACGGAGGCAGCCTGGACTGTTGATTGCATTTGTCTGTGTTCTGTTGCCGTCTCTCTCAGGACATAGCGCTGATGGACGAGCAGGAGCGAGAGAACTTCATTAAGAAGATCGGAATCTCGATGGAGGACAGTGAGGGGATCTCTGACGAGGAGGACGAGAAGGACGACCCGGAACATCACAAATACAGCTGCAAAAAGTGCCAGGTTAGCACATGTCCTGCAGTTATTCCGGGTTATTCAGAGATTTATCACTGTGTGCCAGAACCCTGACTGCGCTGGCCGGCGTCCGTCCGCCCTCTGTGTGACAGGTGACCTTCGCTAAAGGCCGAGATTACCTGAAGCACATTATGGAAATGCATAAGGAGCGAGGTTACGGCTGCGTCATCTGCAACCGCCGCTTCGCCCTGAAAGCCACCTACAACGCCCACCTCGTCATCCACCGCGAGCAGCTCCCCGACCCAGCCGTGCAGAGGTAGGGAGGCAGCGCCCCCCGCTGGCAATGCAGACACGGCGGGGGTCATGGCTTTACACGATCATCACTGCTTCCTTTACAGCCCTACTTCGGTCAGGTTCTAGATCATCGTTAGGCTGAGATGTTCCGTCCACACGATGTACATGTACTCTTTGTTCTCCTCTCAGGTATATCCATCCCTGTGAAATGTGTGGCCGCATCTTCAACAGCATTGGCAACCTGGAGAGGCACAAAATCATCCACACAGGTGAGCTGCAGGTGATGCCTCAGAGCTCACCTGACAGGCCGTGTGTGAGAATAGTGCGGACAGGCTTGTGTGTGTGTGAGCGCAGTGCGGGCAGGTCGGTGTGTGTGTGGTGCGGAGAGGCCTGTGTGTGTAAGTGCAGTGTGGTTAGGCCGGTGTGTGTGTGTGCGCGGTATGTGTGTGTGTGTGTGTGTGTGAGCGCAGTGCGGGCAGGTCGGTGTGTGTGTGTGTGTGTGTGGTGGGTACAGGCCTGTGTGTGTGTGTGTGAGCGCAGTGCGGGCAGGTCGGTGTGTGTGTGTGTGTGTGTGTGGTGGGTACAGGCCTGTGTGTGTGTGTGTGTGTGTGTGTGTGTGCCTGCCTGTGTGTGTGTGTGTGTGAGCGCAGTGCGGTGTGTGTGTGTGTGTGTGTGTGTGTGTGAGCGCAGTGTGGGCAGGTCGGTGTGTGTGTGTGTGTGTGTGTGTGAGCGCAGTGCGGGCAGGTCGGTGTGTGTGTGTGGTGCGGAGAGGCCTGTGTGTGTAAGTGCAGTGTGGTTAGGCCGGTGTGTGTGTGTGCGCGGTATGTGTGTGTGTGTGTGTGTGTGAGCGCAGTGCGGGGGAGGTGACAGGCCTGTGTGTGTGTGTTTGAGCGCAGTGCGGGCACGGTGTGCGGGTGTGTGTGTGTGGTGGGTACAGGCCTGTGTGTGTGTGTGTGTGTGTGTGTGTGTGTGTGTGTGTGTGTGAGCGCAGAGCGCAGTGTGGGCAGCGTGTGTGTGTGTGTGTGTGTGGTGTGAGCGCAATCCTTGTGCGTGGAAGGTGGGTACAGGCCTGTGTGTGTGTGTGAGCGCAGTGCGGGCAGGTCAGTATGGTGGTCCGTGTCATGTGGAGCCTTGTGTACTAAATTCCCATGATGCCGTGTGTGTTGCCTGGTGACGTGGCGGGGGTATGTAGGTGTGAAGAGCCACAGCTGTGAGCAGTGTGGGAAATCCTTTGCGAGGAAGGACATGCTGAAGGAGCACCTGAGAGTCCACGACAACATCCGAGACTTCCTCTGCGCCGAGTGTGGGAAAGGTACCGGCGCACACCCCTCTCTGCATACGAGCGGACTCCTTCCCTCATGAAGTGACTGCACGGAAGAGAGAGCAGCCGGACGTCACCTGGGTCTAACTTGTGCGTATGTGTCCAGGTATGAAGACAAAGCACGCGCTGAGGCACCACATGAAACTCCATAAGGGCATCAAAGAGTACGAGTGCAAGGAGTGCAACCGCAAGTTTGCACAGAAGGTCAACATGCTGAAACACTACAAGAGGCACACAGGTAACAGCATCCGGAACATCCGGAACGTCTGGTCCAGGATCGGGGTGTCTGTGTTCAATCTAAACTGGCCAGTACAGGTACATGTGCATTAGCATTCGTTAGTGCTAGCATGCTATTAGAAAGCGCTACCAGGAGTTAGCATAATGGAATACATGAATGTCTCTTGTTTTGACTGAGCTGTGACAGGAATACCCTCAGGAGGGGTTAACGTGTGTCGCCCTGCAGGTGTGAAGGACTTCATGTGTGAGCTGTGTGGAAAAACGTTCAGCGAGAGGAACACAATGGAAACACACAAACTCATTCATACAGGTACGCAGTAAAGGGGCGGAGCTTTCTCCATCCAGTGAGCTCCTCCTCCTTTATAATGACGGCATTAGCTCCAGGTCTGGAACCGAAGGGGGCGGGGCCGGATTGGGACCGGGGGTTGTCTGACTGACCTGGTCCTGTGTCTGTGTGCAGTGGGGAAGACGTGGTCGTGTGCGGTGTGTGATAAGAAGTATGTGACTGAGTACATGCTGCAGAAGCACGTTCAGCTCACTCATGAGAAGGTGGAGGCTCAGAACTGCCATCTGTGCGGAACCAAGGTCTCCACCCGCGCGTCCATGAACCGCCATATACGCAGAAAACACCCTGAGGTAGGCACGCCCACACAGCCTGGAACAGTCCAGCACCGCCGTTCAGTCACTCAGTGTAGCAGCGCCGGGTACAGGCGGACCTGGAGGTGCTGGTTCAGCTGTGTCAGCGCTCCATGGTTCCCCAGAATAAAGTTCTGTACCGCTGCTGGGCGCTCAGGAGGGACGGGTGTATGCTGCAGTACACTGGTATCGAGTGGTGTCCTGGAGTTGCATGTATACGAGTATGTAGGTCCAGTTGGTCTGTGTGGTTCAAACACCTGCTGTGTGTTCTGTGTGAGAGCAGGTGGTGGCGGTGAGGGTGGAGGAGTATGAAGATCTGCAGGAACCTGCAACCATCGACGCGTCCTCCATCAGCATAGTACAGGTGTGTTTAACTCTACTGTCTCGTAAAGATGAGGTGGGTTCAGGACAAGTCTTCTGTGAACCTACATGCCTGTGGAGTAAAGTCTAACCCGTGGCCTGCTGGGAAACTTCCCACAAGGTTTCGGAGTGTGTCTGAGAGTCTGTGTCCATTCCACTGACGCTGGATGAGAACTCACAATCAACATTCCAGTTCATCCCGAAAGTGTTCTGTGGGGTTGAGGTCAGAACTCTACAGCCCACTGGAGTTCCTCCAAACCCCTCAGTCCATGTCTTTATGGATCTGGCTTTGTGCACAGGGACACAGTCCTGCTGGAACAGGAAGGTGCTTGAGGAAAGCTGGAGGTGTAGAACTGTGTAGAATGTGTTTGTGTGTGTTTCAGCCGACTCTGCCGCTGGAGAAAGGCCCCCTCTCTGCGGAGAAAGCCCACCGGAACGCCAACCCTGCTAAGAAACGGCAGAAACTGCAGCTGGCCGAGTCGGAGCTCTCGGACTCAGACGAGTACGCCGAATTCACCAACAAATCAACCTTCACAGCCACGGTGGGAGACGAGACCAACTCCGCCGTGCAGAGCATTCAACAGGTCAGGCTCATTTTAGCTGGCCACTTTATCAGAAACACCTAGCTTGTGCTACTAATCCTGACCAATCAGTCACAGCCGTCACCACTTTACGTAACTACCAGTCATTATAAAAACCAGGAGCGGAATCTGGATCCAGGCTTGGAACTGCAGATCTTTGGTTAGATAGTGAAAGAGGGAGGGGTTTCTAATTCTGTAGGACAGATTTATGATTGACAGATTATGCTAAGCATTAATCCCTGCCCTTCCCCCAGGTGGTAGTACTGGCAGACCCCAGCGCCGCCCCTGCTGCATCCCCATCCAGCTCTGTGAGTCTGACCAACATTACGGTGACCCCCATAAACACACCTGCCCCCACACAGTTTGCCAACCTGCAGCCTGTCGCCGTGGGACACCTCGCACCTACTGACCGACCTCTGACCCTGGACAGTTCCATTCTGACCGTGACCTTTGACACGGTCAGCGGTTCAACCATGCTGCACAACCGGCCGGCAGAGCTGCAGGGTGAGGCAGGGGCGGGCCCCGCGGCCCCCCAGTCTGTTGCTCACTTCATCAACCTCACCACTTTCGTCAACCCCATAACGCACCCCATGGAGCAGCCTGCACTAGCCTGGAGACCCGTTACCCCCAGCGACGGAACCCACGTCGCAGCTGCTATGGACGGAACCCAGCCGGACCCCCAGGACCCCCAGTCCCAGGCTGCCACACCACAGCAGCTGCCCCAACAAGCACAACCCCCTCCAGAGCAAAGCCATCAAATCCAGCCCCCAGCTTCAGGACCTCCTCAGCAAGCCGCTACAGCGCCACAGATGTTCAGCTACTAAAACATGAAGATCGTCTAAAGCTGTGTTCACCGATCCTGGTCCTGGAGTAACGGTGTCCCGCACCGTCGAACATACGCCTGCGCTGAGACACCCCACCCTACAGATAATACTACAGCAGTGTCTACACTTCACACACCTCCTTACCTACTGTAGTGACTCTGTTAGACAAGCTTTACAGAACCCTGGGAACTGTAGAACACAGGTTTATACACGGTACCTACATGTAGAACTTAGTTATACACTCGCCCTAATGAGGAACTGTAGAACAGACCCAGTCTATACCACAGTACCTACATTTAGAGCTTAGAGTTATACACTCGCCCTAATGAGAAACTGTAGAACAGACTCAGTCTATACCACAGTACCTACATTTAGAGCTTAGAGTTATACACTCGCCCTAATGAGAAACTGTAGAACAGACTCAGTCTATACCACAGTACCTACATTTAGAGCTTAGAGTTATACACTCCACCTAATGAGAAACTGTAGAACAGACTCAGTCTATACCACAGTACCTACATTTAGAGCTTAGAGTTATACACTCCACCTAATGAGGAACTGTAGAGCAGACTCAGTCTATACCACAGTACCTACATTTAGAGCTTAGAGTTATACACTCCACCTAATGAGGAACTGTAGAACAGACTCAGTCTATACCACAGTACCTAGATTTAGAGCTTAGAGTTATACACTCCACCTAATGAGAAACTGTAGAACAGACTCAGTCTATACCACAGTACCTACATTTAGAGCTTAGAGTTATACACTCCACCTAATGAGGAACTGTAGAACAGACTCAGTCTATACCACAGTACCTACATTTAGAGCCTAGAGTTATACACTCCACCTAATGAGGAACTGTAGAACAGACTCAGTCTATACCACAGTACCTACATTTAGAGCTTAGAGTTATACACTCCACCTAATGAGAAACTGTAGAACAGACTCAGTCTATACTTAATTAGGTTGAGTGTATAACTCTAAGCTTTAAATTTAGGTATTGTGGTATAGACTGAGCTGCAGTCCATGGTTTCCAGTGTTCTATGAAGCTTGTCCAACATCACAACAGTATCTATGAAAGAACATGATTGTGGGCGGGGCCTGGATGGGCAATTTTAAGGGGAGTTCAAATAATTTCTTAAATTTTCTGTATAATTAAACAGGGTCATTTAGAGGGATTTGGTGTGAAGTGCTACGTTCTAGATACAGTCAGAGCCGTTCCCAGTGGTGGTGAAGGTAACCAGACGTCCCCTCTAAAAGCTCCCTCACAGGAAGTTCCTACAGGAGGTGGTTCTGAATACGCTGCCTGATGTCTGAGACGCTGTTTATGATAGTGTGGAGAAGATCTCAGCTTTAAACTCCATTCATGGTGGAGGGATACATGCTGCAGGGCGCTGTGAGGTCAAATAGTCCCCCAAAGGAACTTAGTATTTCCAGGTTTTCCAGATTTTCATCATCAACATTCCATACACACTCAGAACACACGTGTAGGTTCACTGGCGGTTTAGAGAGTCAATAAAAAGTCGGTGTGTGTTCTAGACATGGAGAACCCTGGTTCCCGTCACCACCACTGTACGGAACATCTCAGACCAAACCCCTTCTGAATCACTCGGGTTCACACCACACTCAGTTATACAGGGATGTTGAAAGCTTTTGGAGATCTCCTTTAGGAACCCACTCCTGCATTCAGATCCGTGTTGGACCTGGCGGGGCGGGGGGCACTGGAACGAGGGGGCTACAGGAGTTCACATCCCCAGGTATCTTTTTACCTGTACGACGGTATTTTTTAAGGTGCTGAAAGAGAATCATGTACTGCAGCTGACGACGGGAATGGCGTGGAAGATGACGTGTGCGGATTGTTCGGTTCTGCTGCTTCTGCTGGAAAACGTCTTCAATCAAATCTCAGATAAGCTTCATCTCCTAGATTAAACCCAAACCAAAGGTGTATGTATTTTGTTTCGACTGCCTCACGGAAAGGAAAGAACAGGTGTGTATGTTTGTAGCAGCTATCTTAGAGGCAGTCCTGAACTAAATGTCATGGTATGTCCCACGAGCCATCCTCCTTATAGTACAGAGTGGTATTTGAGTTATGGGAGGAAGGAGAAGGCGTTTTTGTAAAGGTATGAAATGGAAGAGTACAGTATAATGTGAAACAGTCCGAGTGCTAACTGGGATACGGAATCTCTTTTTATATATGTTTTTTTAAGGAAGGTAGCTTGCAAATAAACAGCAATTCTATAATCACGGCCTGGATGTGAGTTTATCAAAGGAATCAGGTACTGGTATTTGGGTGAAGAACTGACCCGGGTTAAAGTACCTTCATATAAGGCAACCTGAGACAGTACAGCATCAGGAGTACACACTGTGACCTGCAGTGGAGCACAGGAACGGAAGTCTGTACCCCTCCATCTTTCTGTTCTGATTTTATTTTAGTTTAAAATGAAATTAAAAAATAAGATTAGTAACTAAATATAAAGGTCTGATATGAAAGTGTAGATTCCTGTGCTCTCTAATATACTGGAGGAGAAGTATTACTGTTAGTACATACTCAGCAGAGAACTAGCCCGGCACCACATCTCCTAGTGTTTATACAGCTGTGTATGATGGAGGTCCTTTATCCTGTATAAAGCTTTATTACAGGACTTCTTTTATATTAACTATAACTCATATTAATCTCCATCGTAAAGTTCCAGCTCTATATCAGCTCGTGGTAAAGCTTATAGAGAGATGATACTAAATACAGGTAGTCTTTATTCACCAGGTACCAGGTATAGAAGGACTTTCTCTAGGTGCAGGTGGCAACGTAAATTCCATCCAACAAGATACAGTAAATAGATTATTAAATAATATCTATAAATATAAAACAAACATTACAGTACCAAACTGACAGTAACGGATAATTAGCTTTATATTACATAAGCTAATATAGAGTATATAGTATTAGAAAGTTCGTGATATATGAACCCATTAAAATACTATTGTGGCTAATAAAGCTACATATGAAGTTTATTAATAACAATATTAAGAAGACACTGTTTATTAGCATTTAGCTTAGCATGGACACGCTAGCTGATCGGTTTTTCAGTTTCGGTCTTATTTCTTATTACAGCCCATCTTAAACGCCTCACACGGGGCTTGTTTACTTTAATGTTCCGAACCAAGCGACTAAAACTAATAAATAAAACGAATAAATTAATAAATAAGTGAATAAAGAAAGCGACCTGCCCTCCAGTCCGGCAGGGGGCGGTGATGACTGCTACTCGGTCCGGCGCTGCGAGGCGCTGAAGAACAGCCCTGACAAGTCAGCAGGGTACACGACTGCAGCGCGAGCACAGTTACACAGCGGGGACTGTTATCTTATTATTCGGGGATTATTCTCGTTAATCGGGTCTGCTGGGAATGAGCTGCACGCGCCGCTAATAACCACCGCGCCAGGTACCGAGAGAGGGTGAGTGAGTTGAGTGTGTGAGTGAGTGTGTGTGTGCGCGCGTGTCTGTGATGGAATTCTCGGCGGTGCTCGCGCTCTCCCTGCTGCTCGGGGCGCTGCTCGCGCTCGTCTTCCTCGCCGTGTCCAGGAAAAACGGCGGAACCGAACACACAGAGGAGAACAAACCCAAACCAGCAGAACCAGGTGAGACTCAGCACTGAGCAGCACAGCAGCGCCATCTGCAGGAACCCTGCCACAGGGGCGCTCCACCAGTCTCTCGAAATTCCCTGCGTAGTAAAACAGATACTATGTGACCAGAGTCGGTTCGGTGTGAAACGCTCGGTTCTAGATAAAGTCCGAACTGAACACAGTGGTGGTGAAGGTAACCAGACGTCCCCCTCTAAAAGCTCCCTCACAGAAAGTTCCTACATGAGGTGGTTATGGATACTGAGGTTCTTCAGAGGTTCTGTGGTAAAGCCAGTGGTTGTTTTTAATGGTTCCTCAGATTTATGGAGAACATGCTGCATAGTTCATTGTTAGCCTGTGTTCTTTAAAGGAGCAGTATGTCAAATCTGTATTTTAAAACGTTCCAAAACTAACTAAAACAATCAACAGAGGTTGATGAGGTAATGACAGTTGTGGTTGCGTCAGAGACGTCTGTGTACGGTGTATCAGAGGGGTCTACTGAAGTCAGCATGCCAAACAGCTAGCCCCGGCCCGGCCCGTCCACTAGTACCACTCTGTCCGTGAAGAGGAGAGAGCGAGACATTAGATCATCAAAGGGCAGGTAGCCAGTTCCAGGCTGGTAAGGAGTGAAGAAGGGGGAGGGGGAGCGTTTTCTGGGGATTTGCTGCCCCCTAGTGTTTAGAGTATGTATGTCACCAGTTGGTAATCTTACATATTGCTCCTTTAAGTACTGACTACATCAGCCATATGCTCACTGTGTTGTGGCATTTCTGCCGGTGGCGATTATAGATCATCGTGTTGCTCAGCTCCACGTCTAACTCTGCTCTGACCTCCTCTGCAGAAGAGAGCTCGGTGAAGGCTCCCTCCTCCAAGAAGCTGAAACAGCAGCAGCGGGCGCGAAAGGAGAAACCCCAGCAGCACACCTTCACGCACCCCCTGCTGGCTTCCTCCCTGAAGGTAAGCCTCCTTACCTGACAGCCAGCACCTCAGACAGAGCTACACCTGTAATCCCAGGGTCTGTGGCGAAGGGGAGTTCCACCAAGATGTCGCTGTTTAGTGAAGACCATGGTTCTATGTTGGTTCTATGTAGCTCCATAGACACTTAAAGAACCATTTGCACGCTTTATACGGAGTATGTGCTGTATATGGTTCTATATAGCACTGAAAAGGGTTCTGCTGCTGTTATATATAAATAGTAGAACCAGATTTCAGTTCTAAATAAAATCATTTCTCAAGCAGGTTCTTTATAGAACCATAGACAACACATGGTGTACGAGTCTCTAGAACCTTTTCACCATGCGAATGAGGTAATGGCCTCGTACTGGGCTAATGAAGCTGGAATTTTGAACCCTGGGGTGGAATTCCCCTTCCGTGTACAGACAGCACGGCGCTCCTTGGCCTGACCGGCCCTTTATCTGGTTCGGCTGCTGCAGGTGGGTTATTACTCTGGTCTCCGGGGTGACGGGGAGTGTCTGATTGTACTCAGGGATCAGTGCTGACACTATTGATCGTTAATGTGATCAGCAGATTATTGATCAGATAATCAGAGCAACATAAAAGACATTACCTGAGCCATAACAAACATCTCCCAGGTGTTAATGACACAGCCACCGTGCTCAGCAGCTTGTAGGTAGCCAGTAAATCATTCCTCAGGCAGGACAGGTGATCGGCGTGTGTGCTGATGGGATGATTGAGTTTAATTGATTTGATCTAATTTGCATATGGGTTTATCTTGGTAAACGATTGGTTCCCTTTATTAACTCCCGCCTTTCTCCCAGAGTCACAACGGGAATATCACGTGTCTGGATTTCAGCAGTAACGGTAAATATCTGGCCTCCTGCGCAGACGACCGCACCATCCGCATCTGGAGCACCAAAGACTTCCTGGATCGCGACCACAAATGTCTGCGGGCAAACGTAGAGCTGGACCATGCCAGGCTCGTCCGGTTCAGCCCAGACTCACGGTAAGACGACTCGGACTTTTCATTATACCGCACTACAACAGGGGGACCTCTACTGGCCACTATCAGAAACACCCACACTGTGCTTCCTCTACTGGCCACTATCAGAAACACCCACACTGTGCTTCCTCTACTGGCCACTTTATCAGAAACACCCACACTGTGCTTCCTCTACTGGCCACTTTATTAGAAACACCCACCCTGTGCTTCCTCTACTGGCCACTTAATTAGAAACACCCCCCCTGTGCTTCCTCTACTGGCCACTTTATTAGAAACACCCACCTTGTGTTTCCACTAACTGGCCACTTTATTAGAAACACCCACCTTGTGTTTCCACTAACTGGCCACTTTATCAGAAACACCCACCCTGTGCTTCCACTAACTGGCCACTTTATTAGAAACACCCACCTTGTGCTTCCTCTACTGGCCACTTTATTAGAAACACCCACCCTGTGCTTCCACTAACTGGCCACTTTATCAGAAACACCCACCCTGTGCTTCCTCTACTGGCCACTTTATCAGAAACACCCACCTTGTGCTTCCTCTACTGGCCACTTTATCAGAAACACCCACCTTGTGCTTCCTCTACTGGCCACTTTATCAGAAACACCCACCTTGTGCTTCCTCTAACTGGCCACTTTATTAGAAACACCCCCCCTGTGCTTCCTCTAACTGGCCACTTTATCAGAAACACCCACCCTGTGCTTCCTCTACTGGCCACTTTATCAGAAACACCCACCCTGTGCTTCCACTAACTGGCCACTTTATCAGAAACACCCCCCCGTGCTTCCTCTAACTCGCCACTTTATTAGAAACACCCACCTTGTGTTTCCACTAACTGGCCACTTTATTAGAAACACCCACCCTGTGCTTCCACTAACTGGCCACTTTATTAGAAACACCCACCCTGCTGAACTGTGTCAGGTGACTGACTGTGTGGTCTGACCCTCAGGGCCTTCATCGTGTGGCTGGCTAACGGGGAGACCCTTCGTATCTTTAAGATGGTGAAGAAGGAGGACGGGACGTTCAGTTTTAAAGCTGCTCCGGAGGATTTCCCCCAGAGACACAAAGGGATCGTCATCAACATCGGAATCGCAGAGACAGGTTTGATCTGCACTGCATGCTCAGAACCTCCTCCAGCGTTCTCCTGC
Source organism: Prochilodus magdalenae (assembly GCA_024036415.1). Classification (NCBI taxonomy): domain Eukaryota; kingdom Metazoa; phylum Chordata; class Actinopteri; order Characiformes; family Prochilodontidae; genus Prochilodus; species Prochilodus magdalenae. The sequence continues at coordinate 297,423 of JAMWET010005912.1, read as the reverse complement.
TGAGTGAGGAGAAGGAGGAGGAGCGCTGGAGGGGATTCTCCTACCAGTTAAAGTAGTTCCACCGCTCGTGCTGTTGGTGTAAACCCGTGTTACTGACTCAGTGACGTGACGGTCTTCCTCTGCTCTGTTCAGGCAAGTTCATCATGACTGCAGCTGTGGACACCGCCATCCTGATCTGGGATCTGAAGGGAGAAGTTTTAGCGTCCATCAACACTAACCAGATGACCAACTCGTACGCCGCCGTCTCTCCCTGTGGAAGGTGAGCAGACACGACGCGTCTCTCTCAGAGCTGCTCTGTGTCCGGTCAGTTAGGCTGGGGCAGACTGGCGTATGTAGTAGTTTGAGGAACACCGGGCAGATTCCCCCATGGGTGATTCCCCCACCGGGCAGATTCCCCCATGGGTGAAAATATGTCCTCTACAGAGAACACACTTAAAGACCAAACTGTGAAGCGCTTGGTTCTAGATAAAATCAGAACTCTTCCCAGTGTTTGTGAAGGTAACCAGACGTCCCCTCTAAAAGCTCCCTCACAGGAAGTTCCTACAGGAGGTGGTTCTGAATACGCTGCCTGATGTCTGAGACGCTGTTTATGATAGTGTGGAGAAGATCTCAGCCTTAAACTCCATTCATGGTGGAGGGATACATGCTGCAGGGCGCTGTGAGGTCAAATAGTCCCCCAAAGGAACTTAGTATTCCCAGGTTTTCCAGATTTTCATCATCAGCATTCCATACACACTCAGAAGACACGTGGAGGTTCACTGGTGGTTCTAGATAGTCAATAAAGTGTCTGGACAAGGAGAACCCTGGTTCCCATCATTACCACTGTAAAGAGCATTGAGAGTCAATCAGTTATTCGGTGAGCGGTTGCACATACCGGAGAAGACGACAGGTGCGGGGCCTGGTGCTTCTGGGGTCCGTATCTCCGGTTTCCTGAAGCCCGGCAGTGCGGTTCCTTGTTGGAATGGTCTGGTCTCGCTCTGCTGACCTGTGGGGTCTGGTTTCAGTCTGGCGGTTCTCTGCTGACCTGCAGAGCTTCGGACGCTACTCGTTATCGTCTCCGGTTTCCCGTGGGCTACGGTAAGACGTGTGGCCGGGTCGGAATGCCAGCTGTGTTTCATCTACAGGGATGATCCTGTGTGTTTCAGGTTCGTGGCTTCGTGCGGGTTCACTCCGGATGTGAAGGTGTGGGAAGTCTGCTTTGCCAAGACGGGCGAGTTTAAGGAGGTCACTCGCGCTTTTGACCTGAAGGGAAATTCGGCCGGAGTTTACTTCTTCGACTTCTCCAACGACTCGCGCAGGCAAGGCATTCCCCAGACCCTCACAGAGTAGAGGATACAAACACCATCATACACCACCACCATCATCACTAACCCCACCACCATCATCATCATCATTATCACAGCCATCACCACCATCATCAGTATCACCACCATCATTAGTATCATCATCACAGGCATTACCATCACCACCATCATCATCATCACAGCCATTACCATTACCACCACCACCACCATCATCAGTATCACTACCATCATCACTAACCCCACCACCATCATCATCACAGCCATTACCATCATCATCATCATCATCATCACAGCCATTACCACCACCATCATTATTACAGCCATTACCATCACCACCACCATCATTAGTATCATCATCACAGCCATCACCACCACCATCATTATTACAGCCATTACCATCACCACCACCATCATTAGTATCATCATCACAGCCATTACCATCATCATCATCATCATCACAGCCATTACCACCACCATCATCATCACAGCCATTACCATTACCACCACCACCACCATCATCAGTATCACCACCATCATCACTAACCCCACCACCATCATCACAGCCATTATCATCATCATCATCACAGCCATTACCACCACCATCATTATTACAGCCATTACCATCACCACCACCATCATTAGTATCATCATCACAGCCATTACCATAATCATCATCATCATCATCATCACAGCCATTACCATTACTACCACCACCACCATCATCAGTATCACCATCATCATCATCACAGCCATTACCATCGCCACAGCCATCACCACCATCACCACAGCCACCATCACCACCACAGCCATCACTACCACCATCATTATTACAGCCATTACCATCACCACAGCCATCACCACCATCATTATCACAGCCATTACCATTACTACCACCACCACCATCATCAGTATCACCACTATCATCATCATCACAGCCATTACCATTACTACCACCACCACCATCATCAGTATCACCATCATCATCATCACAGCCATTACCATCGCCACAGCCATCACCAACACCACCATCATCACCACCATCATTATTACAGCCATTACCACCACCATTACCACATTACCATCATTACCATTATCATTACCACCACCACCATTATCACCATTACAACATCACCATCACATTACCACCCCATCACCCTCATCATTATCACCACCATTACCACCTCAACCATCACCTTCACTACATTATCACCACCCCCACAGTCAGCCCGACGATCATCCCGTCACCACAAGGCATTTCCATTATGGACTCACAGAGTGGCCACTATACGTAGGTGTCTACACTCACCGGCCACTTTATCAGAAACGCCCAACATTAATAATTAGAACAGGACCGTTAATACAGTAAATCATTTATTTGTATAGAACCTTTCTCACTCGTGATGCAGCTCAAAGTTCTTCATGGAACCTTTTAATAGAACTGTAAAACGCATTCAGAGTATACGGTATAGTAGTGTAAAGAAACAGTCAGGGGACTGTGTAACACTACTTTAGCTTTTTAATAGATCAGTGAACTTTAAAATAATCCTTCATATATTTAATACTTTAATATTACACTTACCATCTATAATACTATAACAACTTCTTCTTATTATTAATAATATTATTATTATTATTATTATTATTATTATTAGTAGTAGTAGTAGTAGTAGTAGTAGTAGTAGTAGTAGTAGTATCTAATTAGTACCGAGTGCGGTGTAGTGTAGTGTAGTGTAGTGTAGTGTAGTGTGATGGGTGTGAATGTAAGTGGTCCTGCTGCCTGTTACAGGATGGTGACGGTGTCTAAAGACGGGACCTGGAAGTTGTGGGACACGGATGTGGAGTATAAGAAGCAGCAGGACCCCTACCTGCTGCGGACTGTTCCCTGTCAGGTGTCGGAAGGGAGCCGGATCGCTCTTTCCCCGGATGGTCGTGCCGTGGCTGTGTCTAACGGGCGTGACGTGGCCTTGTACAGTGCTGCGTCTGGCCAGCTGGAGGAGGAGTTCCGCTGCGTCCACAGCGAGGAGATAACTGACCTTAAGTTTGACATTAATAACCGTTTCCTGGTCTGCACCGGAGACCGCGCCGTCCGTGTCTTCCACAATGCCACCGGCTACCGTGCAGCCGTCCAGGACATGCAGGCCATGCTGAAGAAGGCCACGAACGACGGAGTGAGGCAGAGGCTGCAGCAGCAGCTGCAGGATGCCCAGAAAGCCTTGGACACTGTACTCGGCTCACAGAAGAGATAAACGAGTGTCTGTCCCTCACCCACTGCCTTCATCCACAGGGATTACAGCCTGCTGGTTTGTGTTTGCGGTTCATCTGTTTTGGCATGTTGGTTTTAATAAATAAATAGTCAAAAGACTGACTTTATTATTGATCTAACAAAGCAGATATTTTATTATATGTGCATTTTTCTTTTTTGCTTTTTATTAGCTGACCTACATTTTAGAATCTTAATTTCAGCCGTATATACAATCGGTAACTTTATCGGTTAATAGGTACATACTTCAAATGCAGGTACAGACGTCCTGTTGTTACTCTTGGAGAAGTGAGCCTTTTCTGTTTTTTCTGGTTGATTATTTCAGTTTAGTATATTTATATTTATTAATGTTAAATGTATTAATGTGATTCGAGCTACCTGTTGTGTATAAAGTTTCTCGTTCACGGGTATATCCAGTCGGTTTATGTTAACGTCCTGACTTTCATTGATTTTCTAATGGGACTTTTATTTTGAAGGAGCCCCGCGATGTTTCACTTCAGGCTGTTCGACAAAATAGGCTCTTAATTATAAGATGAAATACGAAGGTAAACACTGGCTGTTTCGCTTTATAACTCAGGAGTAATATTTTTAAAAATGATTTCTGATATAATCTGAAAAGGTGGTGGGCATCAGATCAGTTACAATAGTAACATTAATAACGTGGATAACATGTAGCAGAAATAAAATATATATCAAATATATATGTAAACTTATATTTAAAAAGGCCGAAGTCATATAACGTAGTTAACTACAGTCACAAAAATAAAATAAAATTGAAATAATAATAAAAATAACCAGATAAATATAGTATAATTAAAGTAGAGTACAAATAAATAAATAGGCTAAATAGGTGTTGCTAAATAGAATGTACACAGATTAATAAACATAATTAATATAATTAATAAATTAATAAAAACACAATATTGTGCCGGTACGGAGACGCTGTGGCGGAAGGGGGCGTGGCCAGGCGGCTCAGCTGTGCGTCTCGCGATAGGAGAGTACGTGCACCGGACGGAGAGCGACGCGATTTCAGTGAGAGAAGAAAGTGGAAGCTAAAGCTAAAAGTAAAGTAAAATAAAGTCCAGTTAAAGATGTCGGGCCGCTCGGTGCGGGCAGAGACGCGGAGCCGCGCTAAAGATGACATCAAGAAGGTGATGGCGGCCATAGAGAGAGTGCGGAGATGGTGAGTCTGACTTTAACGCTCTGAGAGGAAAACACTACCGAAAGTTCAGCGCAGCCGGGGGCGGGGCTTAGTAAGAGGATGTAGTCTGATTGACGGTGGGCTCGACCAGTCGGGGTAAAAGCTTGTTCCCAGAGATGAGCAGCAGGTCGATAAGAGGAGGAGCTAAAACAAAGGTGATTTTAAAAGATTACGTGTAGTTAATGTCGGTTTAGACGCACGGTAGGTTTAATGGAGCTGTTTCCGGGATTCATTCACATTGTTTACTCTTATTTGGGTGTACAAATATTCACACAGGTACATTCACTGTCGTGCACTGTAGTGTATAGTTATCCTCTATAGTGTGTTATAGTGCATAGTTATATAGTGTATAGTTATCCTCTATAGTGTGTTATAGTGTATAGTTATCCTTTATAGTGTGTTATAGTGTATAGTTATCCTCTATAGTGTGTTATAGTGTATAGTTATATAGTGTATAGTTATCCTCTATAGTGTGTTATAGTGTATAGTTATCCTTTATAGTGTGTTATAGTGTATAGTTATCCTCTATAGTGTGTTATAGTGTATAGTTATCCTCTATAGTGTGTTATAGTGTATAGTTATCCTTTATAGTGTGTTATAGTGTATAGTTATATAGTGTATAGTTATCCTCTATAGTGTTATATAGTGTATAGTTATATAGTGTATAGTTATCCTCTATAGTGTTATATAGTGTATAGTTATATAGTGTATAGTTATCCTCTATAGTGTTATATAGTGTATAGTTATATAGTTTACAGTTATCCTCTATAGTGTTATATAGTGTATAGTTATATAGTTTACAGTTATCCTCTATAGTGTTATATAGTGTATAGTTATATAGTTTACAGTTATCCTCTATAGTGTTATATAGTGTGTAGTTATATAGTGTATAGTTATCCTCTATAGTGTGTTATAGCCTCTATAGTGTGTTATAGTGTAAAGTTATATAGTTTACAGTTATCCTCTATAGTGTTATATAGTGTATAGTTATATAGTGTATAGTTATCCTCTATAGTGTTATATAGTGTATAGTTATATAGTTTACAGTTATCCTCTATAGTGTTATATAGTGTATAGTTATATAGTGTATAGTTATCCTCTATAGTGTTATAATGTGTATAGTTATATAGTGTATAGTTATCCTCTATAGTGTGTTATAGTGTATAGTTATATAGTGTATAGTTATCCTCTATAGTGTTATATAGTGTATAGTTATATAGTGTATAGTTATCCTCTATAGTGTTATATAGTGTATAGTTATATAGTGTATAGTTATCCTCTATAGTGTGTATAGAGCTCCTCTAGTCAGACGCTGGACCGCAGTACAGGTGTGTTCATTCTCTCATCTGGTTTATAACAGGGAGAAGAAGTGGGTGACTGTTGGAGACACATCTCTGAGAATATTCAAGTGGGTCCCTGTGGTGGACACGAAAGAGGTAAATCTGTGAGACCAAGAGCGGGTTTGGTGTGAGGTATAGTAAATGAGAGCGGGTTTGGTGTGAGGTAGAGTGAATGAGAGCGGGTTTGGTGCGAGGTAGAGTGAATGAGAGCGGGTTTGGTGCGAGGTAGAGTGAATGAGAGCGGGTTTGGTGTGGGGTAGAGTAAATGAGAGCAGGTTTGGTGTGTGGTAGAGCGAATGAGAGCGGGTTTGGTGTGAGGTAGAGTGAATGAAACGGGGTTTGGTGTGAGGTATAGTAAATAAGAGCGTGTTTGGTGTGATGTAGAGTGAATGAGAGCGGGTTTGGTGTGATGTAGAGTGAATGAGAGCGGGTTTGGTGTGAGGTATAGTAAATGAGAGCGGGTTTGGTGTGAGGTATAGTGAATGAGAGGGGGTTTGGTGTGAGGTATAGTGAATGAGAGCGGGTTTGGTGTGAGGTATAGTGAATGAGAGCGGGTTTGGTGTGAGGTATAGTGAATGAGAGCGGGTTTGGTGTGAGGTATAGTGAATGAGAGCGCGGCGGTGTGAGGTTTGGGAGAGTGGGTGTGAGGTATAGTGAATGAGAGGGGGTTTGGTGTGAGGTATAGTGAATGAGAGCGGGTTTGGTGTGAGGTAGTGTGAATGAGAGGGGGTTTGGTGTGAGGTATAGTGAATGAGAGCAGGTTTGGTGTGAGGTAGAGTGAATGAGAGCGGGTTTGCTGTGAGGTAGTCTGAATGAGAGCAGGTTTGGTGTGAGATGGTTCAGATGTTCTGTACAGTGGTGGTGATGGGAACCAGGGTTCTCCATGTCTAGAACACACATAGACACCTTATTGACTATCTAGAACCCACCAGTGAACCTACACGTGTCTCTGAGTGTGTATGGAATGTTGATGATGAAAATCTGGAAAACCTGGAAATACTAAGTTCCTTTGGGGGACTATTTGACCTCACAGCGCCCTGCAGCATGTATCCCTCCACCATGAACGGAGTTTAAGGCTGAGATCTTCTCCACACTATCATAAACAGCGTCTCAGACATCAGGCAGCGTATTCAGAACCACCTCCTGTAGGAACTTCCTGTGAGGGAGCTTTTAGAGGGGACGTCTGGTTACCTTCACCACCACTGTGGACCACACCTCTTTGAATTTCCTAAATGTTCTCACAGAAGGAGAAGCCCAAAGTCCCCGCTGCCTCAGAGATCGACCTGAACAGCTTCCCCTCAGAGGAGACGTCTGAAAACTCCTGCCCAGCGCTGCTGGACTACCAAGGTACAGACCTTAACGCCTTAACGCTTTGCTTGTCCAGTTGGGGTGTGTGGTAACCGGTAACACCTCCTCTCGTCTGCTCCTCCTTTTCTAGATGACAACAGTAACCAGAGTTCTCTATCGGACTCGTATCATGTGAAAGCGGTCGCCGCGGTGGACAGCAGCACCAACTCCAGCCCCCAGCCGAGCGAGCCCGTCAGCCCTGCTGTCCAGGCGCAGGATTACAGGACAGACGACCCTCAGCCGCCCACACTGGGTCAGGAGTGCATGGAGGGTGAGTGGGCGCCGTGTGTATACGGAGTGTGAACCGCAGCCGGAGCTGGGTTTAGTGTGAGGTGGTTCAGGTGATCTTTACAGTCCAGACCACAGTACACCTGGCACACACCTGAGCTCCGTCTGTGGTACAGCGCTGTACACTGATAGATGGTAATCATGCAGCCCGTGCGTGTGGGTGTTCACTCTGTGCAGAAGCGGCACTGCAGCCGCGGGAGATGGCAGACGAACCTCCGACTCTGATCAAAGAAGACATATTACCCCTCATTGCTCAGGTACTGAAGATTTCACCCTCTCACTTACACTCACTCACTCACACATCACTCACTCACACACATCACTCACTCGCTCACACTTCACTCACACTTACACATCACTCACACACATCACTCACACATCACTCACTCATTCACACTTCACTCACACTTACACATCACTCACACACATCACTCACACATCACTCACTCACTCACACTTCACTCACACTTACACATCACTCACACACATCACTCACACACATCACTCACACATCACTCACTCACTCACTCACACTTACACATCACTCACACACACATCACTCACACACATCACTCACACTTCACTCACATCACTCACACTTACACATCACTCACACATCACTCACACACATCACTCACACTTACACATCACTCACACTTACACATCACTCACACTTACACATCACTCACACATCACTCACTCACTCACTTACACATCACTCACACTTACACTTCACTCACTCACTCACTCACACATCACTCACACACATCACTCACTCACACTTACACATCACTCACTCACACTTACACTTCACTCACTCACTCACACATCACTCACACACATCACTCACTCACACTTACACATCACTCACTCACACTTACACATCACTCACTCACTCACTCACACTTCACTCACACACATCACTCACACACATCACTCACTCACTCACACTTACACATCACTCACTCACTCACACATCACTCACACACATCACTCACTCACACTTACACATCACTCACTCACTCACACTTCACTCACACACATCACTCACACACATCACTCACTCACTCACTCACACACATCACTCACTTACACACACTTCACTCACACATCACTCACACACATCACTCACACATCACTCACTCACTCACACTTCACTCACATCACATCACTCACACTTACACATCACTCACTCACTCACTCACTCACACTTACACATCACTCACTCACACATCACTCACTCACACACATCACTCACTCACACATCACTCATTCACTCACTCACTCACACACATCACTCACTCACTTACATCGCTCACACATCACTCACTCACAAATCACTCACTCACACATCACTCATTCACTCACTCACTCACACACATCACTCACTCACTCATTCACTTACTGACTCATACACACACTTACACACACATCACTCACTCACTCACACACATCACTCACTCACACACATCAATCACTCACTCACACCACTCACTCATTCACTTACTTACTGACACTCACCTATCACTTACACATCACTCACTCACTCACACATCATTCATTCACTCACTCACACAGATCACTCACTCACTCATTTACTTACTGACACACTCACTCATCACTCACTCACACACATCACTCACTCACTCACATCTCTCACTCACTCATCACTCACTCACTCACTCACACACATCTCTCACTCACTCACTCATCACTCACTCACACACATCACTCACTCACTCACTCACACACATCACTCACTCACTCACTCACACACATCACTCACTCACTCATCACTCACTCACTCACACACATCTCTCACTCACTCACTCATCACTCACTCACACACATCACTCACTCACACACATCACTCACTCACTCACTCACTCACACACATCTCTCACTCACTCATCACACATCACTCACTCACTCACATCACTCACTCACTCACTCACATCTCTCACTCACACAGATCACTCACTCACTCATTTACTTACTGACACACTCACTCACATATCACTTACACATCACTCGCTCACTCACATCTCTCACTCACTCATCACTCACTCACTCACTCACTCACATCACTCACTCACATCACTCACTCACATCTCTCACTCACTCATCACTCACTCACTCACACACATCTCTCACTCACTCACTCATCACTCACTCACTCATCACTCACTCACTCACATCTCTCACTCACTCGTCACTCACTCACTCACACACACACATCTCTCACTCACTCACTCATCACTCACTCACACACATCACTCACTCATCACTCACTCACTCACTCACTCACACACATCACTCACTCACTCATTCACACACAGGATAACAGACTGCTGTTAATGATCCGCAGTCCGGAATAACGAGCAGTGATTCTCATGTAACTCATTCAGATACTGTTTATTAATGCGTCACTATAATATCTATTAATAATAACACTAATAACCGTCTATTACCTCATTATTAACAGTTATTAACCAGCTATTACACACCTGTTCAGCTCAGAGTTACTGAAACCTCTGTTCCTCTTCTCAGGAGGAGGAGGAGGAAGAGGACGAGGAGGAGGAGGACGAGGATGAGGAGGAGGACAGCTGTGAAGCCCCGCCTTTAAAGAGAGTCTGCACTGAGCAGACGTCCGTTATTCAGTCCACTCTGCTGAGTTAACGAGACGCAGCGCCGCGGCGGACAGACGTCTGTCCCGCAGGTGTGCTGACTCGATATGGACCAGAGCAGGTTTAACCTTCTTATCCCGATCCTTCTGTTCCTTAGCTTGACTCCTTCGTTAAAAGGCCAGTGTGCTGACCGTGGTGCTCCCCCGCCTCCTGCTGAGCTGCTCCACCCGGACCAATAGATTCTGGAATCCCCCTCATGGTTACCTCCACCGCTCACCTCCATGTTACCGACCTAGAACCGAGTTTAATCTACTGATGGAGAGCTCTATCGGCTTCCAGAGCTGCTACAACACGGTGAGGACGTTTCCTAAAAGCCCCAGGCTAAAAGCTAGCTAAAGCTAAACCCGGGTGGTTACTAACGAAGGGGGGGGGGGGGAATAGCATTCGCACATGTGCCTACGTTCCACCGGTTCTGTTCATGTGGTCTGTTCCACAAGCTCGCGTTCGCTAGCATCATGGAGATCGCATTTCACACAGCTCTCAGTTTTAGCATCATACAGACGTTTCTCGTCTCGTGCTGGAGGCCGACCGGGCGGATTCACTTCCGGAGTATGATTAGGATTAAAACAACATCCAGAGGAATCACACCGGAGTCCTCCAGCAACCCTCCGACAGGCTACCGGCTAGCATGGTGTTTTATGACTGCACTTTTAAATCAGGCCTTTAATTATAATAAGTGGCACCTAATGACACAACCCAGGTCAGATGGCATCAGGGTGGACCAGCTCATCAGGGGAAGCGGACGGGCACCACACGGAGCTCCCGGCTTGGCCTGTGTTAGACATTCCTGCCCAGAGAGGCGACGGGTGACCGTGAGACTGAGGAATGCCGTGCTGGAATGGGGCTCGTTCACTCGCGCTCATGAGTTCCTCAGGCAGATGTGCCGTAGAACTCAGAGATGGGACTAGCTTTCCTGAGGGACGTATGGTACTTCAGGCATCATGAGGTGGGCGGAGTCTGTGTTAGTCAGAAGGCTCCACCCATTCCATGACGGTTGAACTACCATCCGTCACTCTGGAGTTCTAGTAACATTTCCCCCGTCTCCCAGATTGCCATGGACACCCACCCATCAGACGAAGGGATGAACTGTGAGAGAACGCATTTGTGGGCGGAGCTCGGAGAGGGCAGTTGGTAATGTTGGTTTATACAAGGGCCCGTATCGAAAAAGAGTACAACACGTACCGTGTGCTCCGAAGTCCATACACGGAGGCTAAACTACAGAGCCAGCCAGTTTGGAATGGATCGGTTTCCGTGATGTCACAAAATTCCACAAATTTGCATATAACCCCCTACAGTTTCAGCCTACATCAGTTTACCCCGTCCATTCACGCTCAGCCCTCCAGTGCACTGGCCTCTTTTCCACTCTCAAGCCAAGTGGTTCTCAGGTACTCTGCGGTTCCACCACACGAAGCCGGTTTTGGTTTCTCTGTTCCATCTGTTGTTCCACCAAATCTCTACCAGGAAATACTGAAGTACTGTGGCTACTTGCTAGCCTGCTAGCTTTAGCTAAGCTAGGAGAAAGGAGGCTGATAGCATTAGCTAAGCTAGGAGAGAGGACCCCGCTAGCTTTAGCTAAGCTAGGAGAGAGGAGCTCGCTAGCTTTAGCTAAGCTAGGAGAGACGAGGCTGGTAGCATTAGCTAAGCTAGGAGAGAGGAGGCCGATAGCATTAGCTAAGCTAGGAGAGAGGAGGCCGATAGCATTAGCTAAGCTAGGAGAGAGGAGGCCGATAGCATTAGCTAAGCTAGGAGAGAGGAGGCCACCAGCTTTAGCTAAGCTAGGAGAGACGAGGCTGGTAGCATTAGCTAAGCTAGGAGAGAGGAGGCCGATAGCATTAGCTAAGCTAGGAGAGAGGAGCCCGCTAGCTTTAGCTAAGCTAGGAGAGAGGAGGCTGGTAGCATTAGCTAAGCTAGGAGAGAGGAGGCCGATAGCATTAGCTAAGCTAGGAGAGAGGAGGCCACCAGCTTTAGCTAAGCTAGGGGAGACGGAGCTGGTCACGCATAAGCTAAAGCTAGGAGAGAGTAGCCGATAGCTTGAGCCTAAGCCTGAGGAGAGAGGAGGCCACCAGTTTTAGCTAAGCTAGGAGAGAGGAGGCTGATAGCATTAGCTAAGCTAGGAGAGAGGAGGCCACCAGTTTTAGTTAAGCTAGGAGAGACGAGGCTGATAGCATTAGCTAAGCAAGGAGAGAGGAGGCTGATAGCATTAGCTAAGCAAGGAGAGAGGAGGCCACCAGCTTTAGCTAAGCTAGGAGAGAGAAGGCCGCTAGCTTTAGCTAAGCTAGGAGAGAGGAGGCCACCAGCTTTAGCTAAGATAGGAGAGAGGAGGCCAATAGCATTAGCTAAGCTAGGAGAGAGGAGGCCACCAGTTTTAGCTAAGCTAGGAGAGAGGAGGCCACCAGTTTTAGCTAAGCTAGGAGAGAGGAGGCCGATAGCATTAGCTAAGCTAGGAGAGAGGAGGCCACCAGTTTTAGCTAAGCTAGGAGAGAGGAGGCTGATAGCATTAGCTAAGCTAGGAGAGAGGAGGCCACCAGCTTTAGCTAAGCTAGGAGAGAGGAGGCCGCCAGCTTTAGCTAAGCTAGGAGAGAGGAGGCCACCAGCTTTAGCTAAGCTAGGAGAGAGGAGGCCGCTAGCTTTAGCTAAGCTAGGAGAGAGGAGGCCACCAGCTTTAGCTAAGCTAGGAGAGAGAAGGCCGCTAGCTTTAGCTAAGCTAGGAGAGAGAAGGCCGCTAGCTTTAGCTAAGCTAGGAGAGAGGAGGCTGATAGCATTAGTTAAGCTAGGAGAGAGGAGGCCACCAGCTTTAGCTAAGCTAGGAGAGAGAAGGCCACCAGCTTTAGCTAAGCTAGGAGAGAGAAGGCCGCTAGCTTTAGCTAAGCTAGGAGAGAGAAGGCTGCTAGCTGTAGCTAAGCTAGGAGAGAGTAGCACTTCTGCGAGTCAGAATAGAACCTGTTCTGTGGGAATAGAGCTGCAGCATGCTAGCTAAGCTAATGCTAACAGCTACTTTCTCCTGATCACTGGTGTCAGATGCAGGCCCGAGTGTTACTGGAGGTCAGAACCGCTCAGCACTCCAGTGGAACAGAGGCCTTTGTGAATGTAGCGCAGCCAATCAGAACAGAGCTCATTTGCATATCACTTTTAAAGGCCAGTAACTAAAGAGCCTGTTTCCAGGTGATGTTAAAATGATTGATGTCTGTAGATTCAGAACACAAATGGACCTGCGTGGCGGGTCGGGGTGAGGAAGGTGTAGGGTATGGGCCCTGTAACGCCCCTCCGGTCGCTGATTGGCTGTGTGCTGACCGTACGTCTGTTACGGGGAGGTGTGGTCCGCACGCCGCAGACCTTTATTGTACATACCTGTAGATGGCGAGTCCTAACCAGACCGTGTAACTTATGATTTGAAAGATGTGAATAATGTTTAGGTATATTATGGAGTCGGACGTCTCCTCAGGGTCTTAAGCTCCTCCTCCTGTCCGAGGGGCTTCACTGTGTTCCGGAAGGTTCCGAATCTGCCGCCATATTCATCTGAAGCTGGTAATTCACTTCGCTGCCCAAAGAAGACGGGATCGCGCCCGCCGTGTCGCTGTGGTCATGTGATACGGGCGCTCCTTCTTTTTAAGATATCAATCAAAGACGTTTTGCTTTTACAATGTTACTGTTGATTGACATGAAAGACATGTTGTTTCTTTGATGTTTATTGTTCCACACTGGTTTAGTGGCACATGGTTCTATTATTATTTAAAATGTCAGTAAATTTTTAGAACCTCTTTGCGGCTCCACTTGAATGTTTTCCCTGTCATCTGACGCACTCTAGAACCACAAGTACTATATACAGCCAGTAGCATGCTTACTTGGTTCTCTGCATGATGACAATGGTTCTTCAGATTTACGGAGAACGTGTTGTATATGGTTCTAAATAGCACCAAAAGGCTTCTGCTGTTGGAACACTGTAACAATAGAAGAACCGTTTGTTGTGTTAAATACAGCAGAACCATATAAAACACGTTCTCCATCAATATGAAGAACCATTTTCACCATCCAGAGAACCATTTAAGCATGCAAATTGTTCTGTAGAGCACCAGAATGGGTTCCGTTACTCAACATTGTCAAGTTTGTTACTGTAGAAGAACCCTTTTTGTGCTCTATAGAGCCATTTTCCAAAAGGTTCTCTAAAGAACAACACATGCTCCATGAGTCTGGACCACTCAAGCATGCACCATGTTCTGTATAGCACCAAAAAAGTAGGTTCTATGTAGAAGCATATACAACATGTTCACCAGTAGTCTGAAGAACCGTATTACCATGCAGAGCACCATTTGAGCTTGAGATGGTTTTCTACAGAACTCCGTTATCTTCACTAAAGAACCCCCGAGTGTCGCATCAGAATGGGTTAGTGTAAGGGTGTCTGCACACGGTTTAATCAGGTGCAGTATTATTTGTGTCAGCAGGGGGCAGTACTGAGAAGCACAGCTTAAAGCTTTGGTTGTGAGGTAGGTACAGTGGGGAGAGAGTTTGGTGTGAGGTGTGATACAGAGTGAGGGTTTTGGTGTGAGACAGGAGTGAGGAGAGCGGGTTTTGATGTGAGAGTGTGGGGGGGTTTGGTGTGTGGGGGTACAGAGTGAGGGAGAGAGGGTTTGGTGTGAGGTGTGTACAGGCGATGAGTGAGTGAGAGAGGGTTTGGTGTGAGGTGTGTACAGAGTGAGGGAGAGCGGGTGAGGTTGTGTACAGAGTGAGTGAGGTTTGTGTAGGTGTGTTACAGAGTGAGGGAGTGAGACAGAGGGTTTGGTGTGAGGTGTGTACAGAGTGAGGGAGAGAGGGTTTGGTGTGAGGTGTGTACAGAGTGAGGGATGAGAGGTTTGGTGTTATATTACAGGTGTGAGGTGGTTTGTGTACAGAGTGAGTGGTGTGAGAGAGGGGAGGAGAGGGTTTGGTGTGAGTGTGTACAGAGGGAGTTTGGTGTGAGGTGTGTAGAGGGTTTTGGTGTGAGGTGTGGTACAGGAGTGTGAGGGGGTGGGAGAGAGGGTTTGGTGGGAGGTGGTACAGAGTTGGTGTGTGAGGTGTGTACAGAGTGAGGGAGAGCGGGTTTGGTGTTGAGGTGTGTACAGAGTGAGGGAGAGAGGGTTTGGTGTGAGGGGAGAGAGGGTGTGTGACAGAGTGAGGGAGATTATAAACAGGAGTGAGTGAGAGCGGGCTTGGTGTGAGGTGTGTACAGAGTGAGGGAGAGGGGTTTGTGTGAGGTTGTACAGAGTGAGGGTAGAGAGGGTTTGTGGTGTGAGGTGAGAGCGGTGTACAGAGATAAGTGAGGAGAGAGGGTTTGTAGAGAGTGAGGGAGGAAGAGGGTTTGGTGTGAGGTGTGTACAGAATAGGAGAGTGAGGGAGAGAGGGAGATTGGGTTTGTGGTGGATACAGAGGTGAGAGCCGGTGTAAGTGGTACAGAGTGAGTTTGAGACAGCCAGAGGGTTTTGGTGTGAGGCTGTGTACAGAGTACAGAGTGAGAGAGAGGGTTTTGTGGTGTGAGGTGTGTGGTGAGGGGTGTTACAGAGTGAGGGGAGAGAGGGTTGGTGTGAGGTGTTTCTTGTGTACAGTGAAGTGAGAGGGGGTTTGGTGTGTGGTATAAGTGTGTGAGGTGTGTACAGAGTGAGGGAGAGCGGGTTTGGTGTGCGGTATAAGTGTGTGAACAGTCATGTGATCTACTTAATTAAATAAGCAGGAATAAAGGTGGAGCTCCCTCAGTGGGAGTGGCTACTGCCGTCCCACATGCTGCTCATGGGGGTGTGGCCTGTGAGAGTATGGGTGGGAAGTAGAACACTGTCTAAGCCGTTCCAGCTCGAACATGATTCAGTGCTTGGAGTAACTCAGACTTGGAACGTTTCACTTCTGTCCCTCCTAATATCACCACGGCACACGATCCGGCTGGAACCGGCCGGGCTGACCCAGCGCGCGCGATGCTGCGAGCCTCTCTGAGTTTTTTCTCCATCATGGTTTTTGCTCTGGGCCCCTGTAGAGCTTCTGAAGTGATCTATCAGATGCCCAGGATACGAGTGCAGCAGCTGATGGAGAAACCGTCTGGAGAAGCAGGTCAGAGTGTTCCCAGCAGGTAAGACCCTTCAGACGTTCAGCTCGTTCCTGATGCTGTTGGTTTAACACGGCTATAAGAAGCTCGTTGAGGTGTTAAGGTTTTACACGGCCAGCTGATACAGGTGTACGGTATATAACACCAAAATCAGAAATGTGTGGATTAGAGGAACACAGGTTCACGGGTTTGGGTCCTGAGTTCTCACTGTTCTCCAGAAACTACATGAACTTGTTTAATTCCTGATCTAACTGAATAGATAGTTGATTAGAGGGACTAGTAACTTAGTGAAGAAACTATATCATCTTATAGTTAAACTAGTTAAACTCATATCTCATAGTTAAACTCATATCTCATAGTTAAACTAGTTAAACTCATATCTCATAGTTAAACTCATATCTCATAGTTAAACTAGTTAAACTCATATCTCATAGTTAAACTCATATCTCATAGTTAAACTAGTTAAACTCATATCTCATAGTTAAACTCATATCTCATAGTTAAACTAGTTAAACTAATATCTCATAGTTAAACTAGTCAAACAAATATCTCATAGTTAAACTCATATCTCATAGTTAAACTCATATCTCATAGTTAAACTAGTTAAACTAATATCTCATAGTTAAACTAGTCAAACAAATATCTCATAGTTAAACTCATATCTCATAGTTAAACTCATATCTCATAGTTAAACTAGTCAAACTAATATCTCATAGTTAAACTAGTCAAACTAATATCTCATAGTTAAACTCATATCTCATAGTTAAACTAGTTAAACTTGTATCTCATAGTTAGACTCGTATCTCATAGTTAAACTAGTTAAATTCATACCTCATAATTAAACTCGTATCTCATAGTTAAACTAGTCAAACTCGTATCTCATAGTTAAACTCATATCTCATAGTTAAACTAGTTAAACTCATATCTCATAGTTAAACTCATATCTCATAGTTAAACTCATATCTCATAGTTAAACTAGTTAAACTCATATCTCATAGTTAAACTCATATCTCATAGTTAAACTCATATCTCATAGTTAAACTAGTTAAACTCATATCTCATAGTTAAACTCATATCTCATAGTTAAACTCATATCTCATAGTTAGACTCGTGTCTCATAGTTAAACTCGTGTCTCATAGTTAAACTAGTTAAACTTGTATCTCATAGTTAAACTCATATCTCATAGTTAAACTAGTTAAACTCATATCTCATAGTTAAACTAGTTAAACTCATACCTCATAATTAAACTCGTATCTCATAGTTAAACTAGTTAAACTCATATCTCATAGTTAAACTCATATCTCATAGTTAAACTCATATCTCATAGTTAGACTCGTGTCTCATAGTTAAACTCGTGTCTCATAGTTAAACTAGTTAAACTTGTATCTCATAGTTAAACTCATCTCATAGTTAAACTAGTTAAACTCATGTCTCATAGTTAAACTCATCTCATAGTTAAACTAGTTAAACTCATGTCTCATAGTTAAACTCGTATCTCATAGTTAAACTAGTTAAACTTGTATCTCATAGTTAAACTCATTTCTCATAGTTAAACTAGTTAAACTCATGTCTCATAGTTAGACTCGTATCTCATAGTTAGACTCGTATCTCATAGTTAAACTAGTTAAACTCATACCTCATAGTTAAACTCGTATCTCATAGTTAAACTAGTTAAACTTGTATCTCATAGTTAAACTCATTTCTCATAGTTAGACTCGTATCTCATAGTTAGACTCGTATCTCATAGTTAGACTCGTATCTCATAGTTAGACTTGTATCCCATAGTTAAACTCATATCTCATAGTTAGACTCGTATCTCATAGTTAGACTTGTATCCCATAGTTAAACTAATATCTAATAGTTAGACTCGTATCTCATAGTTAGACTCGTATCTCATAGTTAGACTCGTATCTCATAGTTAGACTTGTATCCCATAGTTAGACTCGTATCTCATAGTTAGACTCGTATCTCATAGTTAGACTCGTATCTCATAGTTAGACTTGTATCCCATAGTTAAACTCATATCTCATAGTTAGACTCGTATCTCATAGTTAGACTCGTATCTCATAGTTAGACTTGTATCCCATAGTTAAACTCGTATCTCATAGTTAGACTCGTATCTCAGTGCTCTCTGGACCCGATGCTCTCAGCGCTGTGTGAACTTAACGGGACACTGAGTTACAGGCGTGAGAGTGCGGAGTGGGGACACTGGCGTAGAGAGTGACCGCTGGCCTTGACGGCGGTCCGATGTCCCGATATGGCCACAGCTGAGCTCCTCTGTAGGGAGAGGAGACGTTGAGGGATTTGGGTTCAGTTTACTTTTGATCACGTTTATAAACATCCATGTTAACTGAGGAGCAGCATGACTGAATTAACGCTGCCCGGGGGTGCATGTTTACAGATACCAGGCCTGCGTCGTTAGCCTCGTCGCTCCGGTGCTGCGGTGTAAAGGGCAGGACCGTATGTTCTGTCTGTGTGCTCAGCACTGTTACGGTGTTCAGCAGACGCTCTTATCCAGAGTGACTTACGGTGTGATCCGTCGTTCCTCAGGGAGGGAAGGCAGTGCTAGGAGTCTAGCCCAAGGACTAATAGATATAGCACAGGGTGGTAGGGAATCAGACCCCGGGCTACAGCAGGTGTGTTACCCGCTATGCTCCACCCACTATCGCTTCCCTGTCTCCCAGTCCGTCTGAGTTCAGGAACTGGTGCCAGTTCACCGTGTGGAAGTCCGTTCCCTGTCAGACGCATAACGGCACAGAGACAGTGGTCCAGCGACTCTATCAGACCTGCCGATGGCCCGGGCCGTGCAAGAACCTCATCAGGTACTGAGACGCTTTCATTAAGCACGTTGTGGTTTAGCTTTACACATTAGCTCTGTTTATTAACATATAACCATAACCCTAATCATAATCATAATCATAATCAATGTTTATTAACATATAACTACACGTGTTATTACAAACACCTACCGTGTTTCCCCTCACTGGCCACTTTATTAGAAACACTTATCTTGTACTACGATTAACGGGGTACTACCATGTGTGTTAGTTATAGGACGCTGGTCAGACCCTCGTACAGAGTGACCTACAGACTGGTCACTGCACAGGAGTGGCGGTGCTGTCCAGGTTTCCGTGGTGACGACTGTAGAGAAGGTGAGCATCTCCATGATAAACTGAACAATAAGCTGATTAAACCAGCTGTGTTCTACAGTTTCTCATTAGGTGGAGTGTATAACTCTAAGCTCTAAATGTAGGTACTGTGGTATAGACTGAGTCTGTTCTACAGGTTCTCATTAGGGCGAGTGTATAACTCTAAGCTCTAAATGTAGGTACTGTGGTATAGACTGAGTCTGTTCTACAGTTTCTCATTAGATGGAGTGTATAACTCTAAGCTCTAAATGTAGGTACTGTGGTATAGACTGAGTCTGTTCTACAGGTTCTCATTAGGGCGAGTGTATAACTCTAAGCTCTAAATGTAGGTACTGTGGTATAGACTAAGTCTGATCTACAGTTCCTCATTAGGTGGAGTGTATAACTCTAAGCTCTAAATGTAGGTACTGTGATATAGACTGAGTCTGTTCTACAGTTTCTCATTAGGTGGAGTGTATAACTCTAATCTCTAAATGTATGTACTGTGGTATAGACTGAGTCTGTTCTACAGTTTCTCATTAGGTGGAGTGTATAACTCTAAGCTCTAAATGTAGGTACTGTGGTATAGACTGAGTCTGTTCTACAGTTTCTCATTAGGTGGAGTGTATAACTCTAAGCTCTAAATGTAGGTACTGTGGTATAGACTGAGTCTGTTCTACAGGTTCTCATTAGGGCGAGTGTATAACTCTAAGCTCTAAGTGTAGATACTGTGGTATAGACTGAGTCTGATCTACAGTTCCTCATTAGGTGGAGTGTATAACTCTAAGCTCTAAATGTAGGTACTGTGATATAGACTGAGTCTGTTCTACAGTTTCTCATTAGGTGGAGTGTATAACTCTAAGCTCTAAATGTAGGTACTGTGGTATAGACTGAGTCTGTTCTACAGTGTCTCATTAGGTGGAGTGTATAACTCTAAGCTCTAAATGTAGGTACTGTGGTATAGACTGAGTCTGTTCTACAGGTTCTCATTAGGGCGAGTGTATAACTCTAAGCTCTAAATGTAGGTACTGTGGTATAGACTAAGTCTGATCTACAGTTCCTCATTAGGTGGAGTGTATAACTCTAAGCTCTAAATGTAGGTACTGTGATATAGACTGAGTCTGTTCTACAGTTCCTCATTAGGTGGAGTGTATAACTCTAAGCTCTAAATGTAGGTACTGTGATATAGACTGAGTCTGTTCTACAGTTCCTCATTAGGTGGAGTGTATAACTCTAAGCTCTAAATGTAGGTACTGTGATATAGACTGAGTCTGTTCTACAGTTTCTCATTAGGTGGAGTGTATAACTCTAAGCTCTAAATGTAGGTACTGTGATATAGACTGAGTCTGTTCTACAGTTTCTCATTAGGTGGAGTGTATAACTCTAAGCTCTAAATGTAGGCACTGTGGTATAGACTGAGTCTGTTCTACAGTTCCTCATTAGGTGGAGTGTATAACTCTAAGCTCTAAATGTAGGCACTGTGGTATAGACTGAGTCTGTTCTACAGTTCCTCATTAGGTGGAGTGTATAACTCTAAGCTCTAAATGTAGGTACTGTGGTATAGACTGAGTCTGTTCTACAGTTTCTCATTAGGTGGAGTGTATAACTCTAAGCTCTAAATGTAGGCACTGTGGTATAGACTGAGTCTGTTCTACAGTTTCTCATTAGGTGGAGTGTATAACTCTAAGCTCTAAATGTAGGTACTGTGGTATAGACTGGGTTAGTGGTAAACGGGTTGTCTCTGTGTTGGATGAGGAGGAGAGCAGGCTGTACTGGTCGTTCCTATGGATGAATAAGGAGTTTGGGAAGTGTTGCCTGCCGTGTCCGTGTGGTCAGAGCGGTTAGCGTCAGACATAGGAGTGACCTGTCAGTGGATCTGGCAGACATATTTGTTCTCCCTGCTGAAGGAAGACCATCAGAACCACCAGGACTGAACCCGGACGGTTTGGATTTCTTTCCTCTTGGGTTCCGGGATCAGTTCCAGATCACCTGTTGAACCACCTGTTAATCCTTCACACTGTGATATCAGCCCACCAGGACCCAATTACAGAAGTTACTTCAAGGGTTCCTTAGTACAGGCATTGGTTCTGTTTGGAACCATGAAGTATATATGGTATATAATGGTTCTTCAGACTGATGGAGAATGTGCATATGGTTCTATATAGCACCAAACCAGGTCGTGCTACAGATACAAGATTGACCTTGTTGCCATGTAGAACCATTCAAAAGAAAGAAGAACCATGTGAAGAAGTATGGGACTAGTTTTATATAGAACTCATGGTTCTAAATAGATCCATTAGCTCTTTCCACCAAGGTGGAACAGGCTCCGTTCAGGTTCGTCCACCAGCTGGAACGAAAGAACAGCGGTCCGTCAACACAAGCCTAGTGGGCGTGGCAGCTGTTAAAGAAAGAGAAGGTACCAATGGCGCCCCCCAGTGTTCTGCTGGAGAACCTCTTCTGTGTCTTCCTATCTGGAATACCAGCCCAAACGCCCGCGGGTCATCTACACGCTCCGCCAGCTTGGTGCTCTGGTTTATTACCGCTGCGCAGCGCCCCCTGCTGACGACGTATCCTTGGTTCCAATAAATACTGGTGCCAACGCAGCCAGGTTCCCTTAATAGCACCGAGGTTCTAGGAAGCCTCAACAGAACCAGTTTAAGAACCAGGATTGTTCTGGGGGGCTGTTTAGGAGGGTTCTGTTGCTGGATTGGGGGTTTCCGGCTGATCTTGTATTTACTACGGATTTACTCGATATCTAAACTGATCTAGAACTGATCTAGAACACTGTAGTCATTAATCAGTA
>JAMWET010005912.1:267500-270000 GCA_024036415.1 Prochilodus magdalenae | reverse complement strand
TACCCCTGGCTGGATCTGTATGGAGCAGTGTGAGGCGGCGCTGAAGTGTCTGGTTCGTTAAGGTTCTGGTCTTGGCTCAGAAACAGGGCGTGTGCGCTGTGGTCAGACCGCGGAGCTGGTCTCATCAGTCACTGACAGTGTTAGTCATCTTTGGAACATGGAGAACGTGTTTTTCTCATTTGTGAGATGTACACTGAACGTCTCACAGTGCTGGTGTCTACATTCCAGAGTGCAGCCTCGCTGTGGAGCGCTGCAGCGTGAGCACTACCGCGGTGGGTGCAGCGCTACATCCGGCATTACCTGGAGACCCCCTGTTAAACATACATCAACAAAATTCATATTATTGTTTTATATATATGACCTGGTCCCCCTGAGGACACCACTGCACGCCCGCCTCCCTCCAGCTCTGATGCTGCCTGATGTTGAACATTGCTGTGAGGATTTGATAGAGTATTTGTGAGGTCAGGTTGAAGGATCAGTTTTCCAGCTCCACTGCTCCTTCCCCACTGCTCCTTCTCCACTGCTCCACAGCTCCACTGCTCCTTCCCCACTGCTCCACTGCTCCACTGCTCCACAGCTCCACTGCTCCTTCCCCACTGCTCCACTGCTCCTTCTCCACTGCTCCACAGCTCCACTGCTCCTTCCGCACTGCTCCACTGCTCCACTGCTCCACAGCTCCACTGCTCCTTCCCCACAGCTCCACAGCTCCACTGCTCCACTGCTCCTTCCCCACTGCTCCTTCCCCACTGCTCCTTCCCCACTGCTCCACTGCTCCTTCCCCACTGCTCCAATGCTCCTTCCCCACTGCTCCACAACTTCATTGCTCCTTCTCCACTACTCCTTCTCCACTGCTCCTTCTCCACTGCTCCACAGCTCCACTGCTCCTTCCCCACTGCTCCACTGCTCCACAGCTCCACTGCTCCTTCCCCACTGCTCCACTGCTCCTTCTCCACTGCTCCACAGCTCCACTGCTCCTTCCGCACTGCTCCACTGCTCCACTGCTCCACAGCTCCACTGCTCCTTCCCCACTGCTCCACTGCTCCACAGCTCCACTGCTCCTTCCCCACTGCCACACTGCTGCATAGCTCCACAGATCATCTGCTCCACAGCTCCTCTGCTTCTTCCCCACAGCTCCACAGCTCCACTGCTCCTTCCCCACAGCTCCACAGCTCCACTGCTCCACTGCTCCTTCCCCACAGCTGGGGGTCTTCCTCTGGGGAGTTCCTGTTCCGGTGGTCAGTGTTATTCTCCGGGGCCGTATCAGTAACCTGTGACCTGACAGAAGATGAAGTTCCCTCATTAAGGCCTGTCCGAATGCTTTTGGGATATCCTGTGGATATCCTACGTCCAGTTCGGAGTTCTGGTGTAAATGGACTTGAAGGAAGAGAGTACAGATGTCGGAACATCGGCACATCTGCTGAAGCTATCAGTGGCCTGTGGCCTGAGGAGTATCAGAGAACATCAGACAGAACA
Organism: Prochilodus magdalenae; assembly: GCA_024036415.1. Lineage (NCBI taxonomy): Eukaryota > Metazoa > Chordata > Actinopteri > Characiformes > Prochilodontidae > Prochilodus > Prochilodus magdalenae. The sequence goes on along the minus strand of JAMWET010005912.1, from coordinate 268,527 downwards.
TCGTTCCTCTCCCAGGTTCTGTGTGCCAGGCCACACATCAGTCTCCCAGCTTCGTTCAGGCAGGGAAACTTTCCGTCCAGTTCTGTAGAAGCTCCAGCTCCTCCTGCGGGGTGGAAATCAGCCAGGCAGACACCGACTCGGCTGGGCTGTTAAAGCTCACCTGTGGTTTATAATACAGTCGTTACATACCTGCTCACAAGGTAACAACACCGGATACACACCTGGACACCTGGATACCTGGACACCCTGGACCCCATTCTGAAACCAGGGCATTAGTGTGATTCGGAGTGTGTCTGTGGGAATTCCGCTCAGTCAGAGGTCTGTCATATAATGGGAATTCCAGTTCATCCCAAAGGTGTCCAGTGGAGTTCCTGCGCTGCCATGCTGGAATAGGAAACGGTTCTTCCTCAGACTGCTGCTCAATTTCAGAACCGGAATATTATGTAAACCGTTAATGCTACAGAACCTCACCCTTTACTGGAACTAAGGGTCCCGGCCCAAACTCTGGAAACCCCCCAGACCGTACTCCCCCCTCCATCTAACTTTACTGTAAGTCGGGCTCTCCTGGATTCACCACCAAACCTACATAGCGAAGCTCCAGAGCCCCGAGGTGGAGCTGAACACAACTCCACAAAGCAAAGCTATCCGTGCTAGCTGTAGCTAATGTAGGTGAAGCTATCCGTGCTAGCTGTAGCTAATGTAGGTGAAGCTATCAGTGCTAGCTGTAGCTAATGTAGGTGAAGCTATCCGTGCTAGCTGTAGCTAATGTAGGTGAAGCTATCAGTGCTAGCTGTAGCTAATGTAGGTGAAGCTATCAGGGCTAGCTGTAGCTAATGTAGGTGAAGCTATCCGTGCTAGCTGTAGCTAATGTAATGTAGGTGAAGCTATCAGTGCTAGCTGTAGCTAATGTAATGTAGGTGAAGCTATCAGTGCTAGCTGTAGCTAATGTAATGTAGGTGAAGCTATCAGTGCTAGCTGTAGCTAATGTAATGTAGGTGAAGCTATCAGTGCTAGCTGTAGCTAATGC
>JAMWET010005912.1:252500-262500 GCA_024036415.1 Prochilodus magdalenae | reverse complement strand
GGGGCTCCGGCTTCTCAGGACATCCAGGCCTTAAAGGTTCCAAGGGGGACTCCGGAGAACGGGTAAGAGCTTCAGATAAACGCATGAACAGCAGTAAAGCTACATAAAGCCCAGAACAGCCAGACTTCAGTGACCAGACCTGTGTTCTAATTCTAGGGACGTCCGGGAGCAGCTGGGAGGCCAGGCAGGCCCGTGAGTGGACACTGAGGACCTGAGCTGTGTATTATCTTTACTTGTTTTTGTGTGTAACTTGGTGATTGTGTATGTGTTCAGGGTGCTCCTGGTCCTCCTGGTCCACAAGGCGAACTGGGCGAGAGCAACACAGAGGTGGGCGAAACGAAACTTTATTTAGATGACATTTCACCACACGTCTCCCAAAGGAGAGACATCCATCTGCGGTCTCACCATCAAGTCTGTGTGTGTGTCCTGCAGGTGCAGCAGCTGAAGGTGGCGCTGAAGATTCTGGCTGAGAGAGTTCTGATTCTGGAGCACATGATCGGAGTTCACGGTCAGATATGAGCTGTAGTATTAGTACTCTGAGTCATCTCGGTCTGATAGTGTATGTACTCTGACTCGTCTCGGTCTGATAGTGTGTGTACTCTGACTCGTCTCGGTCTGATAGTGTGTGTACTCTGACTCGTCTCGGTCTGATAGTGTGTGTACTCTGACTCGTCTTGGTCTGATAGTGTATGTACTTTGACTCGTCTCGGTCTGATAGTGTATGTGCTCTGACTCATTTTGGTCTGATAGTGTTTGTGCTCTGACTCGTCTTGGTCTAATAGTATTAGTACTCAGACTCATCTTGGTCCAGTAGTGTGTGTACTCTGACTCGTCTCAGTCCGATAGTGTTTGTGCTCTGACTCGTCTCAGTCCGATAGTGTTTGTGCTCTGACTCGTCTTGGTCTGATAGTGTTTGTGCTCTGACTCGTCTCAGTCCGATAGTGTTTGTGCTCTGACTCGTCTTGGTCTGATAGTGTTTGTGCTCTGACTCGTCTCGGTCTGATAGTGTATGTCCTCTGACTCATTTTGGTCTAATAGTATTAGTACTCAGACTCATCTTGGTCCAGTAGTGTGTGTACTCTGACTCGTCTCAGTCCGATAGTGTTTGTGCTCTGACTCGTCTCAGTCCGATAGTGTTTGTGCTCTGACTCGTCTCGGTGTATTTGTCCTGATGATAACTGTACCTGTGTTTCTTATTTCTTCTGCAGATTCTGATTCAGAGGCAGGCTCCGGGATTGACCTGGTCATGAATGTGGTGCCCACTGTAAAAGCTACAACGGCTGGACGGGGTGGGTCCACTTTATTTTCCACCACGGAGGAGTTCAGAGTAAGGAGGGGGCAGTAAACCGCATGGCCAGCATGGTTCCTCTAATCTACACTGAAATGTGGTGCAGTGAATAAAACCGTGAATTAAGTCTGATAAATCTGATACGTCAGCTGAGTTACTGCCACACAGATGGGTGTCCACTAAAATCCAGCTGTGATATTTTCTAAGGCAGATGTTAGTAAGTAGGACTGTAGGATGTCCTGTAGGATGCTCTGTACGGTGTGGTTTCCTGTTTAGGTTAATCAGATTAGTGCTGTGTCTTTTACACACGACTATAACCCTCATGTCTCACGGGGTGATTTTCTTTACTCTGCTCATTACCTGTGTTGTGTTGATGTTCTTTGCTGATATTTTAGTCTTTTATAAACTGAAATAAACGAGTCGAGTTTTTAGGACTTGCAGTGTGAAGCATGCAGTGATGATACGGTGATGATACGGTGATGATACGGTGATGATACAGAGATGATATGGTGATGATAACTAATCTACACTGAAAGTGATGTACGGTGATGATACAGTGAATAAAACCGAGATGATATTGAAGTCTGAGAATACAGTGATGATACGTGATGCTGATGATACGGCCATGATACAGAGATGATATGGTGATGATACACTGAATAATGATCCAGCTGTGATATTTTCTAAGGCAGAGATGTTGGTGATGTACAGAGATGTAGTGATACTGTGATGAGTGATGATACGGTGTACAGAGATGATATCTGTACGGTGATGATACAGTGGATACGTTTACAGAGATATATGGTTGATAGGTTAATGATGGTGATTACGGTGCTGTGTCTTTTATACACGTGATGACTATATATGGTGATGATACAGTGATGATACGGTGATGATCACGGGGTGATTTTCTTTACTCTGCTCATTACCTGTGTTGTGTGATGATACAGTGATGTTACTTTGATACGGTGATATTTTATGTCTTTATATACGGTGATGAACTGAAATGATACGAGATGATGCGGAGATTTTTACGGACTTGCATACAGTGATGAACGGTGATGCAGTGATGATACGGTGATGATACGGTGATGATACGGTGATGATACAGAGATGATATGGTGATGATACAGAGATGATACAGTGATGATACGGTGATGATACAGAGATGATATGGTGATGATACAGAGATGATATGGTGATGATACGGTGATGATACAGAGATGATATGGTGATGATACGGTGATGATGCGGTGATGATACGGTGATGATACGGTGATGATGCGGTGATGATACAGTGATGATACGGTGATGATACAGAGATGATATGGTGATGATACAGAGATGATACAGTGATGATACGGTGATGATACAGTGATGATACGGTGATGATACAGAGATGATATGGTGATGATACGGTGATGATACAGTGATGATACGGTGATGATACAGTGATGATACGGTGATGATACAGAGATGATATGGTGATGATACGGTGATGATACGGTGATGATGCGGTGATGATACGGTGATGATGCGGTGATGATACGGTGATGATACGGTGATGATACGGTGATGATACGGTGATGATGCGGTGATGATACGGTGATGATACGGTGATGATACGGTGATGATACGGTGATGATACGGTGATGATACGGTGATGATACGGTGATGATACGGTGATGATGCGGTGATGATACGGTGATGATGCGGAGATGATACGGTGATGATACGGTGATGATATGGAGATGATACAGTGATGATGCGGTGATGATGCGGAGATGATACGGTAATGATATGGTGATGATACAGTGATGATACGGTGATGATACGGTGATGATATGGAGATGATACAGTGATGATGCGGTGATGATGCGGTGATGATACGGTAATGATATGGAGATGATACAGTCACGATACAGTGATGATGCGGTGATGATACGGTGATGATGCAGTCCGGCTCAGATTCATTATTTCAGTTTTTTTACTGTTTGTTTACTTTTTAACGGATTATTTATCCGTAATTGTCCTATAACGGCTTTGACCTGTACTGTGTACCATTTATTATTTTGATTATTTGTGTCTGTATCACTAATTCAATTTAATATTAGCTGTTTTTATTAAGTAACACATACCCATTGACCAAAGAACACCGCAGCAACCCTCTGGAATACCATCTGCTTGTTGTGTTCGATGTTATGGCTATTTCTGGATCCTAATGTTCCTTCAGGTCCCAAAACCGGACAGCGATGGAACCTCTGAATCTCTTCTCCATCACGTCCTCCTTTAGTGAGGCTCCACTGAGGGGATTCTCCAGTCTGCTTGCTAAGACGTGCGGGACAGAGTCTCTACAGAGAATCTAGCTAACCTGGCTAATGCTAGCTCCCTGTAGCTAAAGCCAGGCTGGTCCTTTGCGGGGAGCTTTGCTATAGGCTGTGGGGTGGTGGGTGTTTCTTGCTCTGAGGACATTTCAGGATGTCTGGCATGTTGGTCAGAGAAGGGCTAATGAGGATAGCTAGCCTCTCCCAGCTACCTGTCCTCACCTGAGCAGCACAGGAGAGGGCTAACGACCGAAACGTGGGGTCAGAAAAAGAAACGCCCTATAAAACCCTATAACGCTCTCCGCAAAGGACCAGCCTGGAAAACTGTGTCTTCACTGGAGTAGTTAAACTACTCTGAGTAGTTTAATACACGGATCTGTTCCAACAGGGAGGAAGACAGAACAGCGGCCTGCTGGGAAGACGAGGACATTAGGCACAGTGAAGCAGGCTGTGATGGAGAAAAGATTCAGAGGTTCCGTTAGTGTTTGGTTTTGGGATCTGAAAGAACTTTCGGACCTGGAAATGTATATTACGTCAGACTCAACATGAGAATACCATCACTAGCAACCACCTGGGATTTCACACATTCCCCAGTCAGGCCTCTGATTAACGACCCAGTAATTAAACTGGTTTATAAAATCTAGCACGTAAATAAATTCATTGTATTATAAATGCTTTTTAAAATATTTTTTTATTTTTATTTTTATTTTTATTTTATATTATTAGCTCATCTTGGCGTGTCCTAACGCTTGGACCAGTACACTAACATTATTTACTTTTCATTACAGCGTTATGTAAATGTAATATGCTGGTTCAGATGGTCTGAGGAGCGTGTCCCGTACAGCGACGGAGCACTGAGCTAAAATGGTACAATACATCGTTAACATTTTTTGGTAGGCCTAGGCTAACGTTACACCCCCATGAGTTATAGTGATGTGATAAATCCAGCTGTGCTCATAAACACAGATGTTATATTTGGGCACAGTAAGAACCACGTGTTCTCAGCATTTGAGGTTCTAAATGTTGGAACCAGAAGACTGAGGTGGAGTCTTGTAGCTCAGTGTCATGGCTGCCTCTACTGCGCCCTGCGTCGTCGATGGCGTCACCATCAGGAACTTTTTGGGAAACACATGCGTCGCAGCTGCATTGTTCCAACTGTGTAAGAGGACACAACTACGTTAGTGACTACGTTAGTGACTACGTTAGCGACTACGTTGGCGACTATGTTAGTGACTATGTTAGTGACTACGTTAGCAACTACGTTAGTGACTATGTTAGTGACTATGTTAGCAACTACGTTAGTGACTATGTTAGTGACTATGTTAGTGACTACGTTAGTGACTATGTTAGCAACTACGTTAGCAACTACGTTAGTGACTACGTTAGCGACTATGTTGGCTGGGACGTGTTATTGGTTCCTCTGATCTGATTCTGCTGAGCTGAGGTTGCTAGGGCTGTCCAAAAGCACACATGGCTCATCTATAGGTTAGCATTGGAAACCCATACCAACAAACTGGTAACATCTTAGCAACCACCTGGAAAACCACATCAACAACCTGACAACATCTTAGCAACCACCTGGAAAATCACATCAACAACCTGACAACATCTTAGCAACCATCTGGAAACCCATACCAACAAGCTAGTAACATCTTAGCAACCACCTGGAAAACCACTTTAGCAACCTGACAACGTCTTAGCAACCACCTGGAAAACCATTATTTATAACAGCAGTGGACAGAGTGTGAGTGGAGAAGAGAGAACTCTGGGACTGGAGTTAGCCCTAAGTCACACCAGTCAGTTTCAGTTTCAGCCACAATTCAGACTGTAACTGCTGCAGCATTTAAGGTGGAATGGAGAATTCACTGACATGATAATGTGGCTGCTGCAGGAATTAAGGTGGAGTGGAGCGTTTGTAGACATTATAACACACTCCTGCACTGTTTAAGGCGGAACTGAATTTTTTGGGCACCAGAATGTCCTGCTGCACTGTTAAGGTGGGATGGAAAGCGTACTGGCATCTGACTGTGACTCTCAATTCAGTGTGAAGACTGTGTATGTTCCCAGAACCTCCTGGGAATGAGACTTCCTGTTAAGGGCTAGAAGCACCATGGGGGTTCACACCTGCTGACGGAGGTGTATACGCTGGTGTGACCTGCTTCGAGTGTAAACCTGAACGTGGTAAACACTAACGCTGTAACTAGCCTACATTTGAGTGGTGTGACGGACCCCTGGGGGCCTCTGGTTTAACCTAGAGGGCCAGACCTCCTGGATGAACAGAGGTGGAACTGAGGAGCAGGGAGGAGACGGAGATGGTGAGGTGTAAAAAGCTACAGGAGGCTGGGTAGGAAAGGGGTGGAGCAGTTTAAGTATGATGCTTCTGTTTGAACACGTCACTGGCTGTGCAGTGAAAGTTTATTACTATTATTATTATTATTATTATTATTATTATTATTATTATTATAAGTATTATTATTATTATAATGGATTTTTATTTATTTATGTATTTATTTATTTATTTATTATAATGATGATTATTATTATTTAATAAACGACAGATGGACAGAATTGGATTTTTTATATTTATTGACGAATAAGGACAAATACAGCCGAGGGAATGGACACACAGACAGCCAGTAAACACAGGGAATTGTGGGAATTGGAGTTTCTACTCCTGCTCCTTGTCCTCTCCGTGGGTGATGACGTAGCAGAGGTTCTTGTAGTCCAGGTTTCCGGCCACGTCCAGGGGGAAGTTTGTAAACATCTGATTCACCTGGTCATGTGATCAGAGGAAAAGGGTTATTATATGGAGGCCAGGATGACTGGGCTTTCGCTACATGTTAGCTACGTTAGCCTTGCACACCTCAGACCCCAAACATGGCTATTCATGTAGGGTAATGGGGGTGGGGGGTGGGGGGATGGTGGAAGTGAAACGTACCTCTGCCTCTGTGAATTTATCTGCCTGAGACATGAGATGATATTTAATCCTGGAAGAGAAAAACAGGAAATGATTTAATGCATGTAATAATAATAATAAAAATATCAATAATAATAATAATATTAATAATAATAATAATAATAATCATCATCTTTTTTTAATTTCATGTAAAGTGAAATATCAGCAGCATATTGAAAATGATGCATTATATACTATATTCCATATACAGAGTATACGTCCTGATAAACTGAATTACACTAATGAAGCCGCGGTGTGCGGGGTATTTCATTATTATACAGTGAATGTTGAGGTCCTGGACTGTGTATGTGTTGGGTCGGTAAAGTAACATTGTTTGTGCGGTGTTGGCAGATCCGGAGACACTCACTCTTCTCCTTTAAGGATGCCCGTGCCCTCGGGGTCGAAGATCTTGAAGGCGTTCAGGATGGTCTCCTCGGGGTCCGTTCCTTTCAGAGGACAGATAAGGTCAGGTCAGTGTGCACTGTGGTGTTGGGTGCTGTGGTGTGGTAGAGCAGTGGTGTTGGGTGCTGTGGTGCGGTAGAGGAGTGGCGTTGGGTGCTGTGGTGCGGTGAAGCAGTGGCGTTGGGTGCTGTGGTGCGGTAGAGCAGTGGTGTTGGGTGCTGTGGTGCGGTAGAGCAGTGGTGTTGGGTGCTGCGGTGCGGTAGAAGAGTAGCGTTGGGTGCTGTGGTGCGGTAGAGCAGTGGTGTTGGGTGCTGTGGTGCGGTAGAGGAGTGGCGTTGGGTGCTGTGGTGCGGTGAAGCAGTGGCATTGGGTGCTGTGGTGCGGTAGAGCAGTGGTGTTGGGTACTGTGGTGCGGTAGAGCAGTGGTGTTGGGTGCTGTGGTGCGGTAGAGCAGTGGTGTTGGGTGCTGCGGTGCGGTAGAAGAGTAGCGTTGGGTGCTGTGGTGCGGTAGAGCAGTGGGGTTGGGTGCTGTGGTGCGGTAGAGGAGTGGCGTTGGGTGCTGTGGTGCGGTGAAGCAGTGGCATTGGGTGCTGTGGTGCGGTAGAGCAGTGGTGTTGGGTACTGTGGTGCGGTAGAGCAGTGGTGTTGGGTGCTGCGGTGCGGTAGAAGAGTAGCGTTGGGTGCTGTGGTGCGGTAGAGCAGTGGTGTTGGGTGCTGCGGTGCGGTAGAGGAGTGGCGTTGGGTGCTGTGGTGCGGTAGAGCAGTGGTGTTGGGTGCTGTGGTGCGGTAGAGCAGTGGTGTTGGGTGCTGTGGTGCGGTAGAGCAGTGGTGTTGGGTGCTGTGGTGCGGTAGAGCAGTGGTGTTGGGTGCTGTGGTGCGGTAGAGCAGTGGTGGTGTTACCTTTGAGCTTCTCTCCGAACATGCTGAGGAAGATGGTGAAGTTGATGGGTCCAGGAGCTTCTTTCAGCATCTCATCCAGCTCATCATTACCCACGTTCAGACGGCCTGGACCACACACACACCCGCACACACACACACCCGCACACACACACACACACACACACACATACATACACACACAGGGATCCTTTAATCAGGCTGCTAACCATGTAACACAGTCACACACACCGTGCTCAGTCGTGTTCATCATTCAGTTAATAACTATCCTCATTCACTCGGTTCTAGCATGTTCTCTCTCTCTCTCTCTCTCTCTCTCTCTCTCTCTCTCTCTCTCTCTCTCTCTCTCTCTCTCTCTCTCTCTCTCTCTCTCTCTCTCTCTCTCTTTCTCTCTGTCTCGGTCTCTCTCTCTCTCTCTCTCTCTCTCTCTCTCTCTGTCTCGGTCTCTGTCTCTCACCCAGAGCGGCGAATGTGTCTCTCAGGTCGTTCTTGTCGATGAAGCCGTCTCTGTTCTGGTCCATGATGGTGAAAGCCTGAAAGACAAACCGTAGCCAGGTCACTCTGAGAGTACAGGCGTAGGAGCTTCTCCACACGCTGCGGTGAAAGGGGAACTCCACCCTGTTTTAGACTTCTGCGTGTTCGGGGGTTAGGGTGTAGGTGTTCAGGCTGAGAGGTCGGGTGAAATGGTGACTGTTCCTCAGTCAGAAGGGGGGGAATACTGGAAGGACCATCAGCATTATAACATGGAGTGGTTCGGAATACGCTGCCTGGTGTCTGGGAATTCTGCAGGGATTAAAACCTTCCCGTTTATAAAGTGCGTGAACTCTGACCCGCGCTGGCATACTGTGGTTCGGCTCAGTCGGCCCCTCTGCTCCCTCTGGAGCACTGAGGAGCTGAACACACACAGCTCCCGTAAAGCTTCTGATCTGAACGTTCCGTTCCACCTTAAATGGTGCAGCTATTACATGAACTTTCATGCGTCTAGACTTCCTATAAAACTTATTTCAGTTTCCGTTCCACCTTAAGTACCTTAAAATCATTTAAGGTGGAACTGGAAAAGCAAAATAAAAGCTGTGTCCATTAAGGTGGAACAGAAAATTCAAAAGAGAAGCTACATCATTTAAGGTGGAATTGGAAAGTTAGATAAGAAGTTGCTTCATTTAAGGTGGAATGGAAAATTCAAAAGAGAAGCTACATCATTTAAGGTGGAACTGGAAAATCAAAATAAAAGCTGTGTCCATTAAGGTGGAACTGGAAATTCTAAATTGAAGCTGCATCATTTAAGTTGGAACTGGAAATTCTAAATAGAAGCTACATCATTTAAGGTGGAACTGGAAATTCTAAATAGAAGCTACATCATTTAAGGTGGAACTGGAAAAGCAAAATAAAAGCTGTGTCCATTAAGGTGGAACTGGAAAATCTAACTAGAAGCTATATCATTTAAGGTGGAACTGGAAAAGCAAAATAAAAGCTGTGTCCATTAAGGTGGAACAGAAAATTCAAAAGAGAAGCTACATCATTTAAGGTGGAACTGGAAATTCTAAATTAAAGCTGCATCATTTAAGGTGGAATTGGAAAGTTAGATAAGAAGTTGCTTCATTTAAGGTGGAATGGAAAATTCAAAAGAGAAGCTACATCATTTAAGGTGGAACTGAAAATTTTAAATAGAAACTATATCATTTAAGGTGGAACTGGAAAATCAAAATAAAAGCTACGTCCATTAAGGTGGAACTGGAAATTCTAAATTAAAGCTGCATCATTTAAGGTGGAACTGGAAAGTTAGACAAAAAGTTGCTTCATTTAAGGTGGAATGGAAAATTTAAATACCCCAGTTCTAGCCTCGTAATGTCTATGGAGATGCTCTCAGAAGTTCCGCTGCAGTTCTCAGTACCTGCTGCATTTCTACTGTAAGGTGGTCTTTTCATTTTTGTGACTTATTCACACTACCAGCTGATCTCTCCACTCATCCCCAGCTAATACTAAAACAGACAGACGAGATGAAAGTCCTGTTTGGTCTTCTCTCTCTCTCTCTCTAGCCTTTAGCTCAGTGGGGAACAGTTACTGTTCAGTAAACAGATCTTACCTCCTTAAACTCCTGGATCTGGGACTGCTCGAACATGCTGAACACGTTGG
>JAMWET010005912.1:205000-247500 GCA_024036415.1 Prochilodus magdalenae | reverse complement strand
TTACAGTGTAAAACATTACAATGTAAAACGACAGTGTAAAACATGACAGTGTAAAACATTACAATGTAAAACATGACAGTGTAAAACACAACAGTGTAAAACAGTACAATGTAAAACACAACAGTGTAAAACATTACAGTGTAAAACAGTACAATGTAAAATATGACAGTGTAAAACATCACAGTGTAAAACAGTACAATGTAAACATGACAGTGTAAAACATTACAGTGTAAAACAGTACAATGTAAAACATGACAGTGTAAAACACAACAGTGTAAAACATTACAATGTAAAACACAAATCAACAAAAATGGAGATGAGATGTATAAAACGTATATCCCATTGTCATATTATTACTATAAACATATATTAGTATGTCATATTATATATACATTCCATATATACTCCATATACATTATCCCATTTATACCCTATACACTTTATCCCTATATACGCTATACTATTAATTCCATATATACTCTACCACGTATTCTGTATATACTCCATATACATTACTACATATATACTCTTTATACTGTCTTACATACATACTCCATATACTGTATTCCATATGTACTATAATATAACATACTCGTGTGTATATATCTGTATATGTATATACTGTATATATATATATATATATATATATATATATATATATATATATATATATATATATTGATGGTAGTCTATATAAAGAGGGTATAGTAGCCCCTTGTCCTGATAAGGTATGAAAACAAGGCCGTGTGTGTGGGGTATTTTCTCAGTGCTCAGTTGTTTCCATGTTAGGTGTGACTGCAGCAACAGGTGTGTTGAAGGACTCGAGCTCTTCATTCCAATAACCACACACACACACACACACACACGCCCCAAACACGAGTGTGCGAGAGATGGGACGTCCTCCTCCATCTGCTCCGAGCTGTCAATCTCCTCAGATCTCCTCAGCCTGAGCGTCTGATCCTGCTGATCTGTCCAACACACTAACACTTCCTAACGGCCCTACAGCCCTGCAGCGTTAACAACCCCTGATCCCCGTGTTAGATCACCTGCCCCGCCAGCTCACACCTCTCAGGACCCCCGCAGACCCTCAGGGGTGGTCCCAGGGAGCCCAAATTAATTACTTCTTCAAGGATCTGTGGTCAAGACAATGTTCTACATAGCTTCTACTGTTCCAACGCCAAGAACCATTCCTCAGGTTTTACATACAGCACGTTCTCCATCAACCTGCAAAACCAGCACACCATACGGGGAACCATTCAAACAACATGTCAAGCATGCGAACATATCTATCTATCTCTCTCTCTCTCTATCTATCTATCTATCTATCTATCTATCTATCTATCTATCTATCTATCTCTCTCTATCTATCTATCTATCTATCTATCTATCTATCTATCTATCTATCTATCTATCTATCTATCTATCTATCTATCTGTCTAACTATATCACTCTCTCTCTCTCTATCTATCTATCTATCTATCTAACTATATCACTCTCTCTATCTCTCTCTCTCTATCTATCTATCTATCTATCTATCTATCTCTCTCTCTCTCTCTCTCTCTCTCTCTCTCTCTCTCTCTCTCTCTCTCTCTCTCTCTCTATCTATCTATCTATCTATCTATCTAACCAGGTGCATAAATTTGGGCACCTAAAAAACCTTCACTCAATCTTTAGTAGATCCTCCTTTCACAGAAATCCCAGCCTCTAAACGCTTCCTATAGCTCTAATGAGAGTCTGGATTGTGGCTGAAGGTATTTTAGACCATTCTTCTTTACAGAACATCTCTAGTTCATTCAGGTTTGATGGTATCCGAGCATGGACAGCTCTCTTTAAGTGACACCACAGATTTTCAGTAATATTCAGGTCTGGGGACTGAGATGGCCGTTCCAGAACGCTGTACTTGTTCCTCTGCATGAATGCATTAGTAGATTTTGAGCAGTGTTTAGGGTCGTTGTCTTGTTGGAAGATCCAGCCCCGGCGCAGCTTCAGCTTTGTCACTGATTCCTGGACATTGGTCTCCAGAATCTGCTGATATTGATTGGAATCCATGCATCCCTCAACTTTAACAAGATTCCCAGTCCCTGTACTGGCCACACAGCCCCACAGCATGATGGAACCACCACCAGATTGTACTGTAGGTAGCAGGTGTTTTTCTTGGAGTGCTGTGTTCTTTTTCCTCCATGCATAACGGCCCTTGTTCTGCCCAAATAACACAGCACCGTATTCCAAAATGAATCTGGCTTGTCCAAATGTGCTTTAGCATACCTCAAGCGGCTCTGTTTGTGATGTGGGCGGAGAAAAGGCTTCCTCTGCATCACTCTCCCATACAGCATCTCCTTGTGTAAAGTGCACCGAATAGTTGAACGATGCACAGTGACTCCATCAGCAGCAGGATCATGTTGTAGGTCTTTGGTGCTGGTCTGGGGGTTGACTCTGACTGTTCTCCACATCCTTCGCTTCTGTTTATTCCAGATCTTTCTTGGTCTGCCACTTCGAGCCTTGACTTGAACTGTGCCTGTGGTCTTCCATTTCCTCACAGTGTTTCTCACAGTGGAGACTGAAAGCTGAAATCTCTGAGAGAGCTTTCTGTATCCTTCCCCTAAACCATGACGGGGAACAGTCTTTGTTTTTATAGGTCGTTTGAAAGTTGTTTTGAGACTCCCATGCTGCGACTCTTCAGAGAAGTTGCAAAGAGGAGAAAAACTTACAACTGCCCCCCTTAAATACCCTTTCTCATAATTGGAGTCACCTGTGTATGGAGGTCAAGGGTCACTGAACTTACCAAACCAAATTTGAGTTCCAGTAATTAGTTCTAAAATCAATAAAATGACAACAGTGCCCAAAATTATGCACCTGCCTACTTTAGTTTAACCAGTTATTGCACACTTTCTGTAAATCATATAAACTTCATTTCACTTCTCAGATATCACTGTGTTTGTCCCCTATATGATATATTTAACGCATTTTTTATCCAAACAATCATTTTATAAAGGTAAATCAGGAAAATTAACAACGCTGCCCAAACTCTCACACCCCACTGTATCTATCTAGGGTTAGGGTTGTATGAGGTCTGTTATCTAGCGTAAATACCGCTCACTAGAACAATGTGACTGGTCCATCAGTGAAGGCTTACATGGTTCTCTTTGACGGGTTGGAGGACCTTATGGTAAATCTTCAGTAATAACCATCTAATCTGAGACCTAAGAGGAACGCCAGAGACTCAGGAGGAACATCAGAGGCCCAGGAGGAACATCTGAGACGCAGGAGGAACATCAGAGACCCAGGTGGAACACCAGAGACCCAGGAGGAACATCTGAGACTCAGGAGGAATATCAGAGACCCAGGTGGAACACCAGAGAGCCAGGAGGAATATCAGAGACCCAGGAGGAACGTCAGAGACTCAGGAGGAACACCTTTGAGACCCCAGCTAAAGTTATGTCCAGCAGAACCTACAGAGATGCTGGGCAGAGCTTCATGTGCTTCTGAGGAGCTGCTGTGTGAGGCTCTGCCTCTAGATGGAGCTGTTCCATTATAAATCACCACCAGCCGCTCTCTGCGCTCTGGACGCTCTGTACGGTTTATCTCGGTCGGTTTGGTTCGTTTCTCAGATCAGAACTCTCCACACCTCCGTGTCACTTGTGCACATCACGAGCATTTCTCACCGGGCTTCACATTTTACAAATGCTCCTGTACATTCCTGCACATGGTTGTGTACAACAGTCCGCTGTTTATTATCGAACGCGTATGTCATGTTTATCAAATTGTGTTCTACTGACTGTCTGCTGAATGTCTTACCCTCCAACACAGTCAGGCTTTGGGTCATGGCCTAGGTCAGTACATGCAGAAGTGCTGAACATGTTGGCATAATTTGTAGATTTCTATGAAACTTTTTTGGTAAATTTTGGTAATTTATCCTCACGTTAGGGATTTGTGAAGGTTTAGACCCAGTGGTCAAACAGCTCTCAACCATAGGTCAGAGGTCATCTCATGAAGCTTCATTTGACAAACATTACTCCTTCACTACTCCTTCATTACTCCTTCACTACTTCCTCATTACTCCTTTATTACTCCTTCATTACTTCCTCATTACTCCTTCATTACTCCTTCATTACTCCTTCATTACTCCCTAATTACTTCCTCATTACTCACACACAGCCCTGAGTAACTCTGTGCTCTGTTTGTATTTAGCTAGTTTCCATCAGAAGCAGTGTACACTGCTGCACTGACAGCATGGCTACGTATCCTGACTGCCCTGTTCATCGGCACTGACACACAGACCAGACATTCTGATGGCACTGAGAGTCCGATCAACCTAAAGATTTACTACTGAGGTAAAACCAGAGCGCTCTGAGGGAGGTACGTGCTTTAGCAGGTGTGCAGACAACACCTGGCGGAGAACACCTGGCGGAGAACACCTGGCGGAGAACACCTGGCAGAGTGCTGCACAAGTAAACAACAACAACAACAACAACAACAACAATAATAATAAATAAACAATAAATAAACAGAAATACTGTAAACATGATGATCATATACAGATAAACACTGCCATCCCAACAATGGTTCTTTAAGGAGCCTTTACTGAAAACAATGGTTCTGTTTAGAACCATGAGTTATAGAACCGTTTCATGCTCAAATGTTTCCATGCATGGTGAACTGGTTCTTCTTGTTTATGGTTCCATAAATACCTTAGAGTGTTCTTCTGTACTTACTGTACCTCCATAACAATGGTAGAACCCTTTTTGGTGCTGTCTAGAACTATGTGTTTCCCCAAATTCCCATTTAAAATGCGGATGGTTCTTGTTTATACATAGTCACTGTCTTTACTAAAGAACACCTGGAGAACCATCATGTGGAGATTTAGGTTCTGCAGTAAACATAATGGTTCTATATAGAACCATGAATACCCATGTTGGTTCTTCACATGGGGAAATGGTTCCACAGTTTGACTGTTCTTCGGTTTGTGTTGCATATACTTCTAGATTCCACCAAACAGGGTTCTTTTAATGTTACAAGCTTGACATTGGAACAATAGTGGAACCCTCTCTAATGCCCAAACACCTCTTTAAACACGTATAGGGTTCTCTGAGTGTTCATGGTAAGGATTACATGGTAAGATTTTGGGTTTGTCTGTCTTCAAGGGTTCTTTAATAAACACAGTGGTTCTGTATAGAACCATGAACACTGAGAGAGAATGTGGTTCTATATGAAAACCTTTTTGAAGATGGTTTTATACACCACCAAAAAGGTTCCACTGTACAGCAGCACGTAGACACAACACGTTGTCCATGTGTCTGAAGAACCATTTCACCGTGCGGAGAACCATTTACGGATGCAAATGAGGGGAACTTTTCTATTTACAGCCATGAGTTCTATTTAGAACCATCTAAACGGTCTGATGGAGATTAATGGAGAATGGGTCACACATGGTTCTATGGGAAGCCTTTGGGTTCTCAGATTATTATGATGCACCACAATACACTTTCCATCTATTTGGAGAACCACTTCACCGTGCAGAGAACCACGTAAGCAGTACCTACTGGAATAAAGGATAAGAAGAACATAGACAACTGGGAGTGGCATAAGGGTGAGTGTTTCCGATATTTTGTCCGAATGCTCTGTGCTTGTCTCTCCACGTCTCCCTCCATATTTAAACTCCAGCCCTGCGGGGCGGGTTCTAAACCAGGCCCGGCCTCGGGAGGAGCTGAGGAGCACGGAGGAGGGAACACTCGCCCACTGGGACCTGCTCCTCAGGAAGCTCCTACAGGAGCAGGAGGGGCTTCAGTTCCCACCTGAGCCCGCAGGGTCTGTGCTAAAACTCCGCCCACTCTGCTCATACAGCTCATTACCCCACACAGTAACCTCAACACACCTCACCCAGTAGCAGAAGAAGCACCTGGAGCGTGTAGCCGAGTTCAAATATTCGTTCATCCTGAACACCATGTGGGATTGGGAATTCCAGCCTTCCTGCAAGCTATCTGCGGAATTACATCCTATATGCCAGAATACGGATTTCAAATAGTTGACCTAATGCATGATGGCGTATGGATTTCTTCATAAAGAAGTTCTGTGGCCTGTTTTAGATTTCCACATGGGTGAGCGGTAAACTGAGAGATTCCCAGTGGAGGTAAAGGTAACCGGACGTCCCCTCTAAAAGCTCCCTCACAGGAAGTTCCTACAGGAGGTGGTTCTGAATACGCTGCCTGATGTCTGAGACGCTGTGTAGGATAGTGTGGAGAAGATCTCAGCCTTAAACTCCATTCATGGTGGAGGGATACATGCTGCAGGGCGCTGTGAGGTCAAATAGTCCCCCAAAGGAACTTAGTATTTCCAGGTTTTCCAGATTTTCATCACCAACATTCCATACACACTCAGAAGACACGTGTAGGTTCACTGAGGGTTCTAGATAGTCAAAGTGTCTATATGTGTGTTCTAGACATGGAGAACCCTGGTTCCCATCACCACCTATCCCATACATGTGGTGATTCATCATTTCAGAGTGTTAGACATGAGGAGTAACAGTACAGGAATATGTATTATTATATAATTATAATAATAACAGTGTTATATACCTCACCAATGACGTCATAAATCACATTATTAACTCTCTATTGATCTCCATTCCACATCCTAATTATCTAGAAATCACTTAGTTTAAATTTAAATAATTTTATTACATGCTCGTTATATATAAAGGAAATTATGGTATATGAGTTATAACATTGTTTTATAGTATATTATGTGTGTACAGATAATACATACTGATATTAATCGATCATATTGATTAGGTAGATGAGAGTATTAATAATTATTAGCTCTTATGTTCTCACTAATACAGGCTCCAGGAACAGAGCACCAGACATGCAGTTGCATGGTGAGGCCGCTGGGGGCTCCCTAAGGCCAAGTTCAAGTCCTCCGCGTTACTCCGGCACTGCGGTCGCACGTGCTGACAGGATGGGCACGGGTTAGAACAGCTAGTGTGTTAAGGTTCTGTGGTGAAACAGTTTAAGGCTAGGACCTGCAGTCCCTGCTGTGGCTGTAGCTTTCTAACTTCACACAGGAGTCAGATCCGGCTGTGTGGTGGTTCCGGCAGACACGTGCTGGTGAGGGGATGAAACAGAGTTCCACTGAAACACAGAACAGTAGAACAGCAGAACACTAACCTGACATGAGTACACCCCACCTGAACACACAGGAGAGGTTCTCCTACAGACAGAGTCATTTCGGCCGCAGTGTTTGAGCCGCTACGCTAACCCGTCACGAGTGACTCTTAATTTAGAAAGCTAAACGCTAAACGTAGCTTAGCATAAGACTGTGCTCGAGTCTAGAGCCTCTAGAGCCAGAACCCTTATCCATACAGCTCATTCATTCACCGGTTCTACCCAGAAAGGCTGTAAGTGTGCACACACATGCTCTAGCTAGCATGTAAACACAGAATGCTAATGCTAACGTGCTTCAGCTGTAGCTAATGTAAAAACAGACGACTGTGTGTTCCAGTAGAGCTTAGAACCTCTATTTATTGTTTAGAGTACAGCATAAAACATTTCTATTAATATATAGTGTTTCCATTTCTGATTCTAGCTTGCCTATCTAGAACTCTACCTGCAAGCGTGTTTAGCTAGAACACTTTCTGCATGCATGCTTAGCTGGAACTCTTCCTACCAGAATACTTTGCTAGAACTCTACTCACAAGCATGCTTAGCTAGAACTCTACCTGAAAGGATACTTAGCTAGAACTCTTCCAGCAAGCATGCTTATCTAGAACTCCACCTGAAAGCACACTTAGCTAGAACCTGCTACCTGAGTGCTGTAGCTGAAACACTGCAGGGCTGTTTGGATATGTAGCACTGTCTAAATCTTAAATTAGCATCACGAGCTAATTAACGCTGCTAATTAAAATAACGATAAACACAAATCAGTAAAATCATTATATAGCACGTGGAGTAGTTTATTTATTTACTTTTACATACATATTTATTTATTTTATATTTAGGCTAATTTAAATATATACATATAAATATTATAATTTATTTTTAATGGTGTTATTATTTATTTTATTTAATTTTTAGTTTATTTATTTTACACAAATGAACGCTTCTCTCTCACTACTGTTTCTCTCTCTCTCTCTCTCTCTCTCTCTCTCTCTCTCGCTCTCTCTCTCTCTCTCTCGCTCTCTCTCTCTCGCGCGCTCTCTCTCTCTCTCTCATTCTCCGTCTCAATATGTCTCAAGATGGCGGCCAGCGCTGGATCGATGTTCCAATATTGGAAGCGGTTGGATCTGCAGCAGCTCCAGGTAAACAGGGAAACTTTTCCCGGTTCTGTCCACTTTCCTCCGTTCGGCCGCTTCGCTTTCGGGCTCAGCCCGGTTCGGTTTTGCCCTCCACTGTTGGACCCGAGCCTCCTCGGTGCCCCAGCCGTGCCAGTGCCGGACCTCTCTTATTAATATTTCGCACCTCATTGATCAGAAATCGATCTCCTTTGTTCGGACTGCCAGCCTCCGGAGGGGGTTCAGCGGGGCGCCGCACCGCTCGCGGCCGGGCTGCGGTGCGACCTTGCCGGCTTCCACGCCGCTGGAGCCCCGCTGATGCTGCCCGGGACTCGGTGGGGTGATGAGGGGGCGCAGAAAGCAGCCGGGGAGCCGCTCGGTGCCGGTGCTGACCGGCCGTGTGGACTTTTATGAGTGGTGAAAGTGGTTTGGGGGGAGAACCGAAAGCTTCCCGGGCTGATTGATTACTTTTACGGTGGGAAAGTTTGGAGATTTTCCTCCGTGGTTAAACTTGGAGGGAGCTCTGAAGCGGAGCAGCTCGGAAAACAAGTGCAGCCCCGCCAGAGCGAGCGTCTCCCCGCCGCGCAGCGGACACCCGTATCGACCTGTGTGGGTTAGGGCCGGTCTGGTGCGCTTGAGGATATTGATCAGTTCTGCTGTGAAACTTTCTGAGCTGATGAGCCGATCAGGCTGACGGAAATTGATCACTGATGTTTATTGATCATTGATGTTTATTGATTATTGATGTTTATTGATTATTGATGGTCCTGTGTGCAGGTTAGGAGCTGATCCGGTTCTCTTACCCGGTGGTTCAGTAGACAGTGTTATTGATGACAGGTTTGTGTGGGTTCCTGTGTTCTCTGTGTTGGTTCTGTGTGTATTGAGGGTACATGCTGCTTATTGATCAGGAAGGTTAATTGATTAGTAGTTTGATCAGCCTTGATTCAGTTCCATGAGTGGGAGTGTACACTTATGCACAGCCCGCCTGAATGTGGATGGTTGAAATGTGGCCGTATACGTTACTGATAGAATGTGACCTGCACCCCTTCATAGGGAACCTCGGTGCATCATGGTTCTCCCTGTGCTGGTGAAGGTTCCACACTGAGTTGGTCTAAGCAGTCCTGTTGGAGGTGTCAGCCCGACTGGGGCATCGTATGAACGCACCGTGCTCGTGCGGTAACGGGATCCGTCTGATGTTGGTGCAACACGAAGCCGGAGAGCGGAGAGATTCAGCCTGGATTGCTGTCAGGCGGGTGAAAATCCCGCCTCCCGCTCCCCGCTCCCCGCCCGCCGCCCGCCGCTCCCTCACATGAAGGGTATAGGGTTGCAGGTGTCTTTGTTTTGGGCGGCTGTAATTATGGGGGATTATGGGATTTTTGGACTGTACGGTGCAGACAGTGCAGGGCCACCCACGGCGCGCTCCTCTGATGTGGGTTCGTCTCGGTGCTGTTGGGGGACGGTGTGAATGAAATTCTCTTTTGTCATCTTTTTTAAGGGGTGGGTTTCGTTCTGAGTCGTGCTGGTGGTCTTCGGCGTGTGATGTTACAGGACTTGTTTTACAGGCCTTGCCCAGACGGCCCTGTTGTGTTCTGATTACGTCTGTCTCGGCTGGTTTACATTTAACAGCTCGATCAAAATACCTCCCTCCCTACGCTCCCTACGCTCCCTACGCTCCGTAACCTCCCTACGCCCCCTACGCTCCCTACGCTCCCTACGCTCCGTAACCTCCCTACGCTCCCTACGCTCTGTAACCTCCCTACGCTCCCTACGCTCTGTAACCTCCCTACGCTCCCTACTCTCCCTACGCTCCGTAACCTCCCTACGCTCCGTAACCTCCCTACGCTCCCTACGCTCCGTACCCTCCCTACGCTCCCTACGCTCCGTAACCTCCCTACGCTCCGTAACCTCCCTACGCTCCCTACGCTCCGTACCCTCCCTACGCTCCGTAACCTCCCTACGCTCCCTACGCCCCCTACGCTCCCTCAATCCCTACGCTACATACCCTCTCTACACTCCCTACGCTACATACCCTCCCTACCCTCCCTACGCTCCGTACCCTCCCTACGCCCCCTACGCTCCCTCAATCCCTACGCTACATACCCTCTCTACGCTCCCTACGCTCCGTAACCTCCCTACGCTCCATACCCTCCCTACGCTCCCTAGGCCCCCTACGCTCCCTCAATCCCTACGCTACATACCCTCCCTGCGCTCCCTACGCTACATACCCTCCCTACGCTCCCTACCCTCCCTACGCTCCCTAGGCCCCCTACGCTCCCTCAATCCCTACGCTCCATACCCTCCCTACGCTCCCTACGCTCCGTAACCTCCCTACGCCCCCTACGCTCCCTCAATCCCTACGCTACATACCCTCCCTGCACTCCCTACGCTACATACCCTCCCTACGCTCCCTACGCTCCGTAACCTCCCTACGCTCCGTAACCTCCCTACCCTCCCTACCCTCCCTACGTTCCCTACGCTCCCTCAATCCCTACATTCCATACCCTCCCTACGCCCCGTACGCTCCCTACGCTCCATACGCTCCCTACGCTCCCTACGCTCCCTACCCTCTATACCCTCCCTACACTCCATACCCTCCCTACGCTCCATACCCTCCATACCCTCCCTACGCTCCATACCCTCCATACCCTCCCTACGCTCCATACCCTCCCTACGCTCCCTACGCTCCCTACCCTCCCTACCCTCCCTACCCTCCATACCCTCCCTACGCTCCCTACCCTCTATACCCTCCCTACACTCCATACCCTCCATACCCTCCCTACGCTCCATACCCTCCCTACGCTCCCTACGCTCCGTACCCTCCATACCCTCCCTACACTCCATACCCTCCCTACGCTCCCTACGCTCCATACCCTCCCTACACTCCATACCCTCCCTACACTCCCTATGCTCCGTACCCTCCATACCCTCCCTACGCTCCATACCCTCCCTACGCTCCCTATGCTCCGTACCCTCCCTACACTCCCTATGCTCCGTACCCTCCATACCCTCCCTACGCTCCATACCCTCCCTACGCTCCGTACCCTCCCTACACTCCCTATGCTCCGTACCCTCCATACCCTCCCTACGCTCCATACCCTCCCTACGCTCCCTACGCTCCGTACCCTCCATACCCTCCCTACGCTCCATACCCTCCCTACGCTCCCTATGCTCCGTACCCTCCCTACCCTCACTACGCTCCGTACGAGCCCGGTTTAACAGCCTGTCTGACTGAAACCTCTATACCTGTTAATAACACTTATTACTCAGTATCCAGTCTGAATTACTCAGTATCCAGTCTGAATTACTCAGTATCCAGTCTGAATTACTCAGTATCCAGTCTGAATTACTCAGTATCCAGTCTGAATGCTTGACCCTCCAGTATGAGTTATTGATTAAGTGCTGTGTAAACCCCGGTACTGGTTGTACTGTTGTGCCGGTAGGTGTAGGTGACGGTTCTGGTCAGTAATCCGGAGAGGCCGGTGGGAGCCGCTGTGTGGTAGCTGCAGGTCAGACGTGATGTACAGATGGTTTTATTTCAGGTGTCTTTACCTTCTTCTCGTCTTTGTTGTTTACCTGTTCACCTGTGCTCAGGTGGGCTCCTCCTGTCTGTGAGCAGTACAGCGCGAGTGCGTGTGGTCCTGCGTTCTGGCACGTCAGCGTGTAGAGATTAGAGCGTGACGCACTCGTGCTGCGCTGCCCCTGTCTGGAGGAGAGGCGTTCGGCTGCCGGTCGTGTCCGGGCCTGCTGGTGAACGTGGGTCGGTGTCTGTAATGAGGGACACGAGTTCAGCTGTCTCTGCTGCGTGGGGTGGATCTGATCTCTGCTGGCTCTGGAAAAATGAAAGGCAGCTTGGCAGAGTGGCAGGAAACCCGTACCGCTGAGCTAACCCTCAGGCCCGTACGGGAACCGGGGCCCGGTATGGATGTGTCTGTAATGTACCTAGAACCGTCATCACACCAAACCATTCTGAATGACTCTGTTTACACCTGTACTATTGAGAACTGCAGACTCAATCAAATCTTCACAGCAATGTTCAACATCAGTACCTGACCTCACTATTACTCAATCAAATCCTCACAGCAGTGTTTTTATGAGGAATGGCATCAGGGCATCACTAGAACGTTCAGCAGCACCAGAGTGACCCCTCGAGCCAGGGGGAGTGAAGTCCCCACACCGTCTGCGACAGAGAGTCTGTGTTAAGGCGTTCCCGCACACCCCCCCCCCTTCTCGTCTCGTCTCTGCTGCTTTAATGTCGACTTGAAAGATGAGCAGAACAACAGTGTCTCTGTGTGGCCCACCGCACGCTCACACCGAGCGAGCCCCCCGTCAGAGGCTCACCCGCCTGTAAACACGGCAAACCTCACAAACAGCTCACAGATCCGCAGGCCTGAACTCAGCCTCCGCTCGCAGGGCCAGAGCTCCGGCCAGAGCGGGGGGCTGGAGCTCACAGGGCCCCTGCTGCCCCGCTGCTGAGGTAGGAGAGCTGAAGAGCCGTATCCACCTGGGTTACACCTGACTCCTCCCCCTTACAGTCCGGAGACAGGTGTGATCACACTGTCAGGGGAAAAGTTCTCCAGAGGAGGAAAACCATTCCCAACTTCCTCAGCGTCCGCACAGATCCCTCAGCGTCCGCACAGATCCCTCAGCGTCCGCACAGATCTACTCAACATCCGCACAGATCTACTCAACATCCGCACAGATCTACTCAACATCCGCACAGATCTACTCAGCATCAATTATTCAGTATCTACTATGAATTATTCGGTATCCACTATTAATTATTTAGCATCCACTATTAATTATTCAGTATCTACTATGAATTATTTAGTATCCACTATGAATTATTCAGTATCCACTATTAATTATTCAGTATCCACTATGAATTATTCAGTATCTACTATAAATTATTCAGTATCCACTATGAATTATTCAGTATCCACTATTAATTATTCAGTATCCACTATGAATTATTCAGTATCTACTATAAATTATTCAGTATCCACTATGAATTATTCAGTATCCACTATTAATTATTCAGTATCCACTATGAATTATTCAGTATCTACTATAAATTATTCAGTATCCACTATGAATTATTTAGTATCCACTATGAATTATTCAGTATCCACTATGAATTATTCAGTATCTACTATGAATTATTTAGTATCCACTATGAATTATTCAGTATCCACTATGAATTATTCAGTATCCACTATGAATTATTCAGTATCTACTATGAATTATTCAGTATCCACTATGAATTATTCAGTATCCACTATTAATTATTCAGTATCCACTATGAATTATTCAGTATCTACTATAAATTATTCAGTATCCACTATGAATTATTTAGTATCCACTATGAATTATTCAGTATCCACTATGAATTATTCAGTATCTACTATGAATTATTTAGTATCCACTATGAATTATTCAGTATCCACTATTAATTATTCAGTATCCACTATGAATTATTCGGTATCTACTATAAATTATTCAGTATCCACTATTAATTATTCAGTATCTACTATGAATTATTCGGTATCCACTATGAATTATTTAGCATCCACTATTAATTATTCAGTATCTACTATGAATTATTCGGTATCCACTATGAATTATTTAGCATCCACTATTAATTATTCAGTATCCACTATGAATTATTCAGTATCTACTATAAATTATTCAGTATCCACTATGAATTATTCGGTATCCACTATGAATTATTTAGCATCCACTATTAATTATTCAGTATCTACTATGAATTATTCGGTATCCACTATGAATTATTTAGCATCCACTATTAATTATTCAGTATCTACTATGAATTATTCGGTATCCACTATGAATTATTTAGCATCCACTATTAATTATTCAGTATCTACTATGAATTATTCAGTATCCACTATGAATTATTCAGTATCCACTATGAATTATTCAGTATCTACTATGAATTATTCAGTATCCACTATGAATTATTCAGTATCCACTATGAATTATTCAGTATCTACTATGAATTATTCGGTATCCACTATGAATTATTTAGCATCCACTATTAATTATTCAGTATCTACTATGAATTATTCGGTATCCACTATGAATTATTTAGTATCCACTAAGAATTATTCAGTATCTACAATGAACTATTCAGTATCCACTATGAATCATTCAGTATCTACTATGAATCATTCAGTATCCAGTATGAATTATTCAGTATCCACTATGAATCATTCAGTATCTACTATGAATCATTCAGTATCCAGTATGAATTATTCAGTATCCACTATGAATCATTCAGTATCTACTATGAATCATTCAGTATCCAGTATGAATTATTCAGTATCCACTATGAATCATTCAGTATCTACTATGAATCATTCAGTATCCAGTATGAATTATTCAGTATCCACTGTTATATCAGTATCCAGTATGTAGTATATACCCGTATGATCAGGCTGTGTCCGTGTGTGTGCTGTGCTCAGTATTAATCTGGATGTGAGTTTGATAGTGTTAGGTTCAGTATGAAATTCCGCAGTGTGGATGGAAGGAGGGAAGTTCGGTGTCCGTGGTGCGGGTTCTCTAACCCGAGGAGCTCTGTTTCCTCCCTCTGTTTAATAATGCAGTAATAATGTTCTGAACCGATCCGCTCTGAATTAGTAATGTAATAATGTGCTGCATTAGTAATGGGCTGATAATCTGCTGGATTAATGATGCCCTGGATTAACGCTGCGCTGTAGTGACGGTGTAGCTCAGTGCTGGTTCTGTGCTCACCTGTGTGTAACTCAGTGTTAGGTCCACGTGCGGCGTAGTGTGCGGCTGATACAGGTGTGAGGTGTTGACAGTGTGTGGTATTCTGAGCCTTGTATCATGATGCGTCTGTGTCTTTGTGATGTCACAAATGTTTGTGCAGTGTTGACGGTGTACAGTGTGAGTGTGGCGGAGGAGAGAGTGAGCGAGTGATGAGGGGAGGAAGTGAATGAGCGAGTGAGTGGGATGAGAGTGTCTCACTTACTGTAGTGGGACACTCTCTCTCTCTCTCTCTCTCCCTCTGTCTCTCTCTCTCTCTCTATCTTCCCCTCTCTCTCTCCCTCTCTCCCTCCCCCCCCTCTCTCTCCCTCTGTCTCTCTCTCTCTCTCTATCTTCCCCTCTCTCTCTCCCTCTCTCCCTCCCCCCCCCTCTCTCCTTTTAATCTGTAAAACTGTTGAACTTGTTTTAAACAGTGTGTGTTATTACTGTGTTATTACTGTGTTATTACTGTGTTATTACTGTGTTATTACTGCATCAGACAGAAACAAGAAGCCCACAGTAGAGGGTTACTCACTACTGTTCACTCAGACATCTGTAACCAGTTCAGAAGAAATAACTGTGAATTAAAAACCCAGAGAGAGAGAGAGAGAGAGAGAGAGAGAGAGAGAGAGGGAGAGAGAGAGAGGGAGAGAGAGAGAGGGAGAGAGAGGAAAGGGAGAGAGAGAGAGAGAGGGAAAGAGAGAGAGAGGGAGGTAGAGAGAGAGAGAGAGAGAGAGAGGAGAGGGAGAGAGAGAGAGGAGAGGAGAGGGAGGGAGAGAGAGAGAGAGAGAGAGAGAGGGAGAGAGGGAGAGAGAGAGAGGGAGAGAGAGGAGAGGGAGAGAGAGAGAGAGGGAAAGAGAGAGAGGGAGGTAGAGAGAGAGAGAGAGAGAGAGAGGAGGGGGAGAGAGAGAGAGAGAGAGAGAGAGAGAGAGCAAGAGAGAGGGAGCGAGGAGAGGGAGAGAGAGAGAGGGAGAGAGAGAGGGAGAGAGAGAGAGGGAGAGAGAGAGGGAGAGAGAGTTGAGTAATTCACTGTGTGTTGAGTAATTTACGGCGTGTTGAGTAATACACTGGTGTTCAGTAATGTGCTGCATGTTCAGTAATGTGCTGCGCGTTCAGTAATGTGCTGCGTGTTCAGTAATGTGCTGCGTGTTCAGTAATGTGCTGCGTGTTCAGTACTGTGCTGCGTGTTCAGTAATGTGCTGCGTGTTCAGTAATGTGCTGCATGTTCAGTAATGTGCTGCGTGTTCAGTAATGTGCTGCGTGTTCAGTAATGTGCGGCGTGTTCAGTAGTACGCTGCGTGTTAAGTACTGTGCCGTGTTCAGGGCCGTGTTCAGTAGCTGAGGGTTACAGTGTGCGCTGCTCTCTGCAGGTGCTGCTGAACAGGCGGCTGTTTGTGAGAGAGAGGTTGGAGTCGGGACTGGAAAGTGTTGGGAGAATTATTGGACAGGAAAAGTCCCAGATGCTCGGTACATTACGGAATGTGGTGGCAGGGTCTAATTTAGCCGCGCTCATATCCTGCTCACATGAATAATCGGGTCCATAAAGAGGTTCATCTTCATAGGAGGAGGAGCCAGGAGCGCGCTTCCCTGGAACTCCTCTATTTATACTACAGCACACGGACGGTGCGGCTCTGCAGCGCCGTCAGCACTCCCGGCTTTAATACGGGAATACCGGATACCGGCAGAACGATTCGGGTAAAGCGCTGGCGGCGAGAGAGACGCGGGGCAGCTCTGGTTTACTCAGGCTGGAGCGCTTTAAAGGGCTGTCCCTACAGATATTTCCAAAATTCCCCCAGAATTCCGTATTTGAGGTGTGTTCGTGCTCCACATCAGTGTTCAGACCCTCTCACATCACACAACTGGTCAGGTGGTCCAGATGTGGTGGTCTTCCCTGGCACAGTTCCGAGGAGAATTCCCTGTAGACTGGGATTGTATCCACTGCTGGTAGACCCGTATGACCGTACGCTTCCATACACCTGCAGATTCAGCTACTTCCTTCACACTATGGTCTTTGGCCACGCCCACATGCAGTCCCTCCTTTTAGCCAATCATTAACATCTGCTCTGGAGCCATTTTCCACACATGGAACGAGACATTCCCTGCACTGTAGTACCTCTTCCCAATCTATGGATCCCGTCACTCACACCCCGCAGGGATTTATAGCACCATCATCCTCATGCAGCGCCACCTGCAGGAGCCTGAAGGTACTACCACCCATGCAAGGGGACTCTGAGCTTGTCATGCACAGGAGCACACCTGCCTCTCGGTGTGATTGATGTTTTGGATTATTGATTAAGTTGCCAGTGATTGATTAGGCCTGTGTCTGACTGTAGTATTGATTAAAATGATCTAATATTAGATCTGTAATTATCTATACGGGTAGTGTGTATATTACCCGTGGTCTTCCTGTGTAGGCATGTGTGTGTTTATCAGGAGTGCTGACGGGTCAGGTATTGATCCGGTCCGTTCAGTCCGGTGGGAGTGAGCAGCGGGTCAGTGCGGGGGGTGGAGGGAGGGGGGTATAAATGTAGGTTTACTGGTCTAATTTTATCCTCAGCTGGGAGTAAGAGGCAGGTAGGAGTTGTTTTATAGATGGATGTCGGAGAGGACGGCCGAATGACAGATGCAGACCATCACCGCTCGGGGTCTGCTGCGGTTCCTCTGGAGGGCTAGTTCAGGAAAACTCAAATTTAGCTGGTTTCTCCATTATGCTAAACTTGCTTCTGAAGCTAACAGTGGAAGCTTATACCCACCAGTTAGCATCATGTCTCATGTACTTCACTGTTGCTACAGCAGTAAATGCTTTATTTCCTTTAAAGGTTTCATATGCAGTTTCTCATTTAAAGGTTCCATATGCAGTTTCTCATTTAAAGGTTCCATATGCAGTTTTTCATTTAAAGGTTCTATATGCAGTTTTTCATTTAAAGGTTCCATATGCAGTTTCTCATTTAAAGGTTCCATATGCAGTTTTTCATTTAAAGGTTCCATATGCAGTTTCTCATTTAAAGGTTCCATATGCAGTTTTTCATTTAAAGGTTCCATATGCAGTTTCTCATTTAAAGGTTCCATATGCAGTTTCTCATTTAAAGGTTCCATATGCAGGTTTTCATTTGAAGGTTCCATATGCAGTTTCTCATTTAGAGGTTCTGTATGCTGTTTTTCATTTAAAGGTTCCATATGCAGTTTCTCATTTAGAGGTTCTGTATGCTGTTTTTCATTTAAAGGTTCCATATGCAGTTTCTCATTTAGAGGTTCTGTATGCTGTTTTTCATTTAAAGGTTCCATATGCAGTTTTTCATTTGAAGGTTCCATATGCAGTTTCTCATTTAAAGGTTCCATATGCAGTTTTTCATTTGAAGGTTCCATATGCAGTTTCTCATTTAAAGGTTCCATATGCAGCTTCTCATTTAAAGGTTCCATATGCAGCTTCTCATTTAAAGGTTCCATATGCAGTTTCTCATTTAAAGGTTCCATATGCAGTTTATTATTTAGAGGTTCTGTATGCTGTTTTCTGTGTGTGGTATATAGATCACATGGTATTCATAGTACTGCACTGTACCTTCATGGTGTTCATATAATGACAGTACTCAGCTTCAGTGGAAGTAGCACTATCCCCCAGCCCCACCCCCCAACACCTTCACCATCCAACATGGGACCTCCCCCCACACCCCTGCTGCCCCGGACTCTCCCCGGCTCGCTGGGCTGCAGCGTCTGGCTCTGATCGCTCCTCTGGAGCTCTGCAGCGTTCCAGGTCAGTAGTAATAACAGTGTGAGGTGGAAGTGAAGGTTCAGCCAGAGTCGAGCGCAGAGCCGCCGCAGGACCCACAGCAGCGCTCTGAGAGGGTTCTGCCGAGGGCTGGTGGGGGCACTAGAGGCGCTCCAGTATGGGAATTCTGTGATACAGATGACGTGCTGATATACAGAAAGGGATGACAGTTGATGACCTGCCTGCATCCTGAGGGACATCCTCTCATACGCTGCAGCTTCTGGCAGCTCACTGAACCGTTCCTGTACAGGACAGTGTCAGCGAGGAGTAGCGGGCAGTAGTGTGCAGTAGTGTGCAGTAGTGTGTAGTAGTGTGTAGTAGTGTCAACTCAGAGTCAGCTCAGGGTCAGCTTGGAGTCAATTTAGAGTCAGCTCAGAGGCGGCTCATAGTCAGCTCAGAGTCAGTTCAGGGTCATCTTAGAGTCAGCTCAGAGTCAACTCATTAGAAGGACGGAGAAGGTGGATGTCCTGGTAGGGTTCTGTTACTACCTCACATCCCTGCCTGTACCTCTCCTCACTCAGACCCACAGAGCTCCGTCTGGCTGAGCGTATGTGTTTCTCTCAGCTGTGTTGGGACACGGCTCCACTCCGAACCCCAGGTGTCCTTATTAGCTGTACCTGAGAGCAGGTGTGTCTATTTAGAGTCACACTTCTCCCCTGTGGACTCTTTTATTCTGGTTCTGTTCCAGCCACTGTAGCTAAGTTTATAGACTCGGCTTATTTATTCAACCTTATATAACTCTAAGCTCTAAATGTAGGTACTGTGGTATAGACTGAGTCTGTCCTACAGTTCCTCATTAGGTGGAGTGTATAACTCTAAACTCTAAATGTAGGTACTGTGGTATAGACTGAGTCTGTTCTACAGTTTCTCATTAGGTGGAGTGTATAACTCTAAGCCCTAAATGTAGGTACTGTGGTATAGACTGAGTCTGATCTACAGTTCCTCATTAGGTGGAGTGTATAACTCTAAGCTCTAAATGTAGGTACTGTGGTATAGACTGAGTCTGTTCTACAGTTCCTCATTAGGTGGAGTGTATAACTCTAAGCTCTAAATGTAGGTACTGTGGTATAGACTGAGTCTGTTCTACAGTTCCTCATTAGGTGGAGTGTATAACTCTAAGCTCTAAATGTAGGTACTGTGGTATAGACTGAGTCTGTTCTACAGTTCCTCATTAGGTGGAGTGTATAACTCTAAATGTAGGTACTGTGGTATAGACTGAGTCTGTTCTACAGTTCCTCATTAGGTGGAGTGTATAACTCTAAACTCTAAATGTAGGTACTGTGGTATAGACTGAGTCTGATCTACAGTTTCTCATTAGGTGGAGTGTATAACTCTAAGCTCTAAATGTAGGTACTGTGGTATAGACTGAGTCTGTTCTACAGTTTCTCATTAGGTGGAGTGTATAACTCTAAGCTCTAAATGTAGGTACTGTGGTATAGACTGAGTCTGTTCTACAGTTTCTCATTAGGTGGAGTGTATAACTCTAAACTCTAAATGTAGGTACTGTGGTATAGACTGAGTCTGTTCTACAGTTTCTCATTAGGTGGAGTGTATAACTCTAAGCTCTAAATGTAGGTACTGTGGTATAGACTGAGTCTGTTCTACAGTTTCTCATTAGGTGGAGTGTATAACTCTAAGCTCTAAATGTAGGTACTGTGGTATAGACTGAGTCTGATCTACAGTTCCTCATTAGGTGGAGTGTATAACTCTAAGCTCTAAATGTAGGTACTGTGGTATAGACTGAGTCTGATCTACAGTTCCTCATTAGGTGGAGTGTATAACTCTAAGTGTAGGTACTGTGGTATAGACTGAGTCTGTTCTACAGTTTCTTATTAGGTGGAGTGTATAACTCTAAGCTCTAAATGTAGGTACTGTGGTATAGACTGAGTCTGTTCTACAGTTTCTCATTAGGTGGAGTGTATAACTCTAAGCTCTAAATGTAGGTACTGTGGTATAGACTGAGTCTGTTCTACAGTTTCTCATTAGGTGGAGTGTATAACTCTAAATGTAGGTACTGTGGTATAGACTGAGTCTGATCTACAGTTCCTCATTAGGTGGAGTGTATAACTCTAAGCTCTAAATGTAGGTACTGTGGTATAGACTGAGTCTGTTCTACAGTTTCTCATTAGGTGGAGTGTATAACTCTAAGCTCTAAATGTAGGTACTGTGGTATAGACTGAGTCTGTTCTACAGTTTCTCATTAGGTGGAGTGTATAACTCTAAGCTCTAAATGTAGGTACTGTGGTATAGGCCGAGTCTGTTCTACAGTTTCTCATTAGGTGGAGTGTATAACTCTAAGCTCTAAATGTAGGTACTGTGGTATAGGCCGAGTCTGTTCTACAGTTCCTCATTAGGTGGAGTGTATAACTCTAAGCTCTAAATGTAGGTACTGTGGTATAGACTGAGTCTGTTCTACAGTTTCTCATTAGGAGGAGTGTATAACTCTAAGCTCTTAATGTAGGTACTGTGGTATAGACTGAGTCTGTTCTACAGTTTCTCATTAGGTGGAGTGTATAACTCTAAGCTCTAAATGTAGGTACTGTGGTATAGACTGAGTCTGTTCTACAGTTTCTCATTAGGTGGAGTGTATAACTCTAAGTGTAGGTACTGTGGTATAGACTGAGCTCTCACTGCAGTGATGTGTGAGTAGTGTGTGAGCAGTGAGGTCAGCACTTCAGGGCCTGGATGAGATGGAGCAGCTGCGTCAGCGTCTTTGTGGTGCAGGTTTGTGTTTACTAGCGTGTGTATCTGTCCGTGTGCAGGTAAACGTCTCGTCTGCAGCTGCAGGTAATCTGTTTCTGTGCTGACTGTGGCGTTAGTCCTTATTGCAGGTCTCGGTGTGGTTGATTGATGCCGTCCTCCTGAGTGAGATCACACTTAAACACACACGGACCCCGAATGTGGAGGGCGTGTAAGGGCTGATAGGGATCTGGGGGGGGGCTGTCCAAGTTTTCACAGTTTTCCCACAAGCAGCCGATGAGTCAAGACTGTGCACGTTTGGTTTTTGGCCGGTCTGACGCTTGGCCCGCCCGCTCGCTCTCCCTCAGAAAGGCCGGTCAGCTGACACTGATGGCTTTGCTGGCGTTCTGCCAGGTTATATTTCAAACAACATGCTTTTAAAGAGACTACCGCGCGCTCAGGGAGTACAACATAATTAAACATCCTCGATCTGTCGCTCACAAGCAGATCACTATAAATAACCACATTCTGTTCAAATAAACAGCAGCCGAGCCGAGCTGCGCCTCAGACGGAGCACCGGTACTGACCTCCAACAGGAAGCCAGTCTGCGTCTTTAAACGCTCAGTGTGATAGAATTAGAATTAGGACCATTAGAAAACGAGTGTGTGAGTGCTGTAGGTAACTGGAGACGCGCACAGTTTATGCTTATAGAAGTGTTTGAGTAACGTTAACATCAATAATGTGTTTATATGAGCAGCCTCAACAAATATAACGCAACACATAGGATTAACACGGAGGGGTTTGTGTGGTTATAGATTCAGACTGAGCAAGGCTAACATAACAGGTCTGAGTAACCTCTATAACAGGTCTGATTAACCTCTATAACAGGTCTGAGTTACCTCTATAACCGGTCTGATTAACCTCTATTACCCCTCTGAGTAACCTCTATAACCGGTCTGATTAACCTCTATAACCGCTCTGAGTAACCTCTATAACCGGTCTGAGTTACCTTTATAACCGGTCTGAGTAACCTCTATAACCGGTCTGATTAACCTCTATAACCGCTCTGAGTAACCTCTATAACCGGTCTGAGTTACCTTTATAACCGGTCTGAGTAACCTCTATAACCGGTCTGAGTTACCTTTATAACCGCTCTGAGTAACCTCTATAACCGGTCTGATTAACCTCTATAACAGGTCTAAGTAACCTCTATAACCGGTCTGAGTAACCTCTATAACCGGTCTGAGTTACCTTTATAACCGGTCTGAGTAACCTCTATAACCGGTCTGAGTTACCTCTATAAGAGGTCTGAGTTACCTCTATAACCGGTCTGAGTTACCTCCATAACCGGTCTGAGTTACCTCTATAACAGGTCTGAGTTACCTCCATAACCGGTCTGAGTTACCTCTATAACAGGTCTGAGTTACCTCCATAACCGGTCTGAGTTACCTCTATAACAGGTCTGAGTTACCTCTATAACCGGTCTGATTAACCTCTATAACAGGTCTAAGTAACCTCTATAAACGGTCTGAGTTACCTTTATAACCGGTCTGAGTAACCTCTATAACCGGTCTGAGTTACCTCTATAACAGGTCTGAGTTACCTCTATAACCGGTCTGAGTTACCTTTATAACCGGTCTGAGTAACCTCTATAACCGGTCTGAGTTACCTCTATAACAGGTCTAAGTAACCTCTATAACCGGTCTGAGTTACCTTTATAACTGGTCTGAGTAACCTCTATAACCGGTCTGAGTTACCTCTATAACAGGTCTGAGTAACCTCTATAACCGGTCTGAGTTACCTTTATAACCGGTCTGAGTAACCTCTATAACCGGTCTGATTAACCTCTATAACCGGTCTGATTAACCTCTATAACCGGTCTGATTAACCTCTATAACAGGTCTGAGTAACCTCTATAACCGGTCTGAGTTACCTCTATAACAGGTCTGAGTAACCTCTATAACCGGTCTGAGTTACCTCCATAACCGGTCTGAGTTACCTCTATAACAGGTCTGAGTAACCTCTATAACCGGTCTGATTAACCTCTATAACCGGTCTGAGTTACCTTTATAACCGGTCTGAGTAACCTCTATAACCGGTCTGAGTTACCTCTATAACAGGTCTGAGTTACCTCTATAACCGGTCTGAGTTACCTCCATAACCGGTCTGAGTTACCTCTATAACAGGTCTGATTAACCTCTATAACCGGTTTGAGTAACCTCTATAACAGATCTGATTAACCTCTATAACGTGTTATAGAGTGTTATAGAGTTAACCTCTATAACACGATGTTATGGAGTTAATGGAGTGTCTATAACGTGAAGTGTTATAGAGTGTTATAGAGTGTTACAGAGTGTTACGGAGTGTTACGGAGTGTTACGGAGTGTTATGGAGTGTTATGGAGTGTTATGGAGTGTTATGGAGTGTTATGGAGTGTTATAGAGTGTTATAGAGTGTTATGGAGTGTTATAGAGTGTTATGGAGTGTTATGGAGTGTTATAGAGTGTTATAGAGTACTGTGGAGTGTTGTGGAGTGTTATGGAGTGTTATGGAGTGTTATAGAGTGTTATGGAGTGTTATGGAGTGTTATAGAGTGTTATAGAGTGTTATAGAGTGTTATGGAGTGTTATGGAGTGTTATAGAGTGTTATGGAGTGTTATGGAGTGTTATGGAGTGTTATAGAGCGTCATGACCACCAGATGAGCTGCAGTGATGTAAACCCGCAGGTCAGCTGGCGCCCTGTGGGCCGTGGCGGGGCGTTTGCGGAGCTCATCTTTCGGTATTAAAGGTTTTCGGGCGTTTCCCGTTCACTCCGTACCGCGCGTCCTCGTGCGTGTTCCTCGCTGCTGATGCTTATCAGATCCCTGGATAAAACCAGTCGGCATCACCTGAACTCTTCACTGTCCTACTGATCTCCCGTGGGGGCGTAGCGAACCGAACCTGCAGCGTGCGGTGAGAGGAGCGGGTGGGGGGTTACACAGCGCTGTGCGTTAATGATTAGCTTTAATATAATCAGAACCTGAGAACACTGTACAGACTGGGGAAAATAAAAACACAGATTTACCGTAAACCCGTGGCCGCGGTGAGACTCTGGTGATGTAATATGGTAAATTAATTTTAAATGAGACTGTGATGGTTTTAATTATGAATGTACATGAAGGGACGTGTTTGCTGGGACTGGTCATGCTCGTGAGAATCGGCCATCTGATTGTTGAGGACATTGCTATGGGAACGTGAGACGCGGATCCACAGCACGTTCTACCGGAACCTGTTTAACTGGATCAAATACCCGTGTGACGTTTCGCCCGCTGCTGCCAGGTTTGTGCCCTGCTGCTTCTTGTCCAGTCCATATGTGGAAGAATCTCTCGCTGTTCTTGTGATGTCACAAAAACACATTACCTGCCTGTTCAGCGTATAGGACGAATCCACGTCCACATAACATCGGATAACACAGGCAGCGCTCTCCCAACCAATCCAGAGTTAACCGGGATATGGACACAGCATTCCCAGATCCATGACTTCAGACGGAGTGTGGCTCATTTACACCAGACTCACCTGTTTACTGTAGGAGTATTCACTGTATACAGATCCACGTAGAACCCACTGCAGAACCAAGAACCCACACAGGAACCCACAGAACCTACAGTTCTAACATTAGTGTATGTTCCACCTGCTGGAGAGACAGAAAATTATAATCACCCCGATTAACTTTACTGCTCATTCTATACCCTCTAAAGCAGCTAACTAGGCTAATTAGCTAGCTAGCCTACCTACTGTTTAGCTTATTAGCTGGAAAGAATCGATATACTGCTCAACTCCACACACACGTGTACACAGAACCGTGTGGAGAACCAAACCCAGCTTTTATTTTTCTCTGTCGAGTGTTAATATGAGCAGAAACACTCGCTCTGTGGACGTTAGCATAAGCGCTAACAGCGTTAGCTTCTCCTAGCTGGTCTCCTGATGTAGTAATGCTCTCTACAGAGTAATAACTCTACACATATGGATCAGAACATCATCATCCCGTCCTAGTTTACACTCTGGAGCTCTTACTGGAGTATCATAGTGCTGGTGGAGCTTCATCTCCATCTGGAGAGTAAAGGATTCACTACACTGGGATTAGCTTCAGCTGCTAACGTTAGCACACACAGAGGATCCTCAGTGAGGCTAATACAGCAGCTCTACCGGATTTAGGAAGCTGGGAAACGGGAAAACTGAGGTAAATTCTAATTACAGTGAGGATACTTGATCTAAATAATTTCAGTTCTCCATTTGTCAGATTTTGGGTTATCGAATGGGTGTCTAGCACCGGGGTTCTAGCTTGTTCTGCAGTGTAGTCAGTACAGTGTAGTAACTCAGAGTTTAAAGGTTTAATAGTGTGTTTAATGTTAATTAATCTGCGGCTCAGATTAGTAATCCCTACTCCAGCCCTGATCATCTGATCTACACCGTCAGACCACCCTCACTGTTCTCTCACTGCTGGAAACACTTCCTGACAACATTCACCAGATTCCTGCTCCAGGTTTCCCGTTCCACCTTAAATGGTTCTATGGTTACATTCTGGAGCATTATAATAACCGCTGCGCCGTTTAAGGTGGAATGCGTGAGTTCAACCAAGAAGCTGGTGAGTGAGCGGCTGAACCTCAGACTCATAGTTTAATCCTGGAGTGTTTCTGATTAAGAAGATTTAAACTATTTAAATATTAATATCTGGATTTTTTGTTGGCGGAGCTACAGATAAATACAACAAGGGTTCTCCTGTTCCCTACGTCCTCCAGTCGGTGCTGTAGCGCCCCCTAGTTGGAGCTGCTGGTTCAGTGTGACAGTGTGAGAGTCTCTGTACAGCCAGTGTGTGGGTTCTGGGCTGCTGTAGGAACATGGCGGTGGTAGTCTCTGCTGGAAGATGAGCTGCTCCTATGGAGATACACACAGAGATCTGTGGGTACAGGTAATTATGCACTAATGAGGACCTGGTTCTGGATATTGTATTGCGGTACTCACTGCTCCTTTAAGGGGACAGTAATATTGAATGTACAGTAGTAACTTGATTCCCCGTTCACACGTACAGCGCCGTTCCGTTGCTAAAACAGCGTTCCATTGTGGTGCTGCTGGCGTTCCTGCTGGGAGTGATGTGATGTAGTGTATGGTGTGTCCGTGCGGCCGGTGTGCGGTTGGGAAGTCTGTTTCTGGGCTTTTGGCCGCTGTGTGTTTAACGTGGACGTGAGTTTTAATCTGCGGCATTACAGCCGCTCTAAAAGCCGGAGCGCCGCGATCCCTCGTTACGGGGTTTACTTTATCTTCGGGATAATCAGGTGGTTTCTGTCTGCTGTTAATCCCCCACTGTTACTCACACTGCGGCATTAACTCCGTTAAACACACGTCAGGAGCAGCATATTTTGTTCCAGATGAGTCTGGAAGCTTCCACTGTGGTTGGGCAGTATTATCCCTGGCCTCTCCGTGCGCGTTATCGTGGCTTTCCTGGACCTGCAGGACCGTTAAGCTGGAACATTTCAGGGAAAAGAGAACAGATACCGTTCCCAATATAATCTCTGTTGTTGAGGGGAGCAGCGCTCTGGTCTGAGTCAGCTGCTGGGGTCTGTGATTTCCTGGAGTGGGCTTTCTGCGCTGTAGGCTCCCCGTGCTTTTCGGCGTTCCGCTTGTTGCTGGCTCGCTGAAAGAGGGAAAAACGCAGGAACACCCTTGTAAGCCTGCGGGACGCAGGGTAATGACACTGAGAGTGTATAAATATTGGCTGTTTTGAGTTTTTCAGTCACTCATTTCCCCTCCCACCTCTAATAAAGGAAAAAAATTGGGATATGGGAATTCTGGGCCGTTGCCCATATCCGGTATTTTGCATGTATGTTGGTGACCAAATCTCAGGTGTGGACACATCATGGCTGTAGGGAGATTAACGAACTCTTTGTGAAGACACTGTGTCTGTGTTGAAGCGGGAATGTGTGGAATTTCATGACATCATTTCACGTTATGGAAAACTGTGAGGTTTCAAAAATCGTCAGATCATTGGCTGGAAGAAATAATGGAGCATCATAATGAAACCTGTGATTCACACCTCGGGTGAGGAACAAAGGGTCTTCCGGATTTGGGGTTTCAGTCGGGAATGTTCATGTCGGAGCTTCGCTGGTTAATTCACCGAACACCCGGAGCGCGACTTCTGCAGCCCGGAGCCGAGAGGAGCAGATCTATACTCCAGCTGTCTGGAGACGGTGAGTAGCAGAACAGCAGGAACAGCTCGCCTCGGCTGCACACACACTCACACCGCCCCCCACCCCCGGCGTTGATGTAACTCTCTGGGAAAACCACAGGCCCGGCGATCCGATTGGCCGCTGCTGTGACACCATGTTTCCTCGTTCAGTTCAGACCAGCTTTCACTGGAGCGCAGCCAGCGCAGACTGCCCCCCACCAACACCACCACCCCCGCCACCCCCTCCGCAGAGTTTATGAAGAGCGACGGCTGCTGAAGCAGCCAGCCCGCACTGGAAATGGAAAACAAATCCGAGAAAATAAACTGAAAGCGGACGGGCGGGCAGCAGGATCCCCCCGACCACCGAACACCACCCCCCTCCACTGCTACTGTACAGCACAGCAACATTTAAAGCGATAGTTCAGAGGGAGAAATCCCATCCACCCAAACGTACCCCACATGCACACCAACCGCCACAGCAGAACCGCGGGAAGCTGACGAACACTAAGGTGCTGTAGCTTTCCCGGGATGCTCCGAAATTTCAGCCACTGATTCGTCAGCTGCTGAACATCTGGACTGAAAACACCCTGAAAATTAAAGGGGCCCTCCAAGCCTTCACAAGTAAGGGTGATCCTGCCTTCAGGCCCTCCTCTTCGGGAATTCCTGCTTAGGAATCCAGAGGCGGTGATTACGGAATGATATGCGTTCAGGTTTTTTTGGTCGGGTGAAGACGGCGGCTGTGAGTAAACCCGCT
Source organism: Prochilodus magdalenae (assembly GCA_024036415.1). Classification (NCBI taxonomy): domain Eukaryota; kingdom Metazoa; phylum Chordata; class Actinopteri; order Characiformes; family Prochilodontidae; genus Prochilodus; species Prochilodus magdalenae. The sequence goes on along the minus strand of JAMWET010005912.1, from coordinate 219,047 downwards.
TTGTTTGTACTTCTGTTTCAGTAACTAAAATCAGGAAGTTTATTTAGACTTATGGAAAAAGAAGGAAGTGTATAGGACAGGCGCTCGGTGAGTAACGGCTTTGTCCCGTTGGAATCTCTGGATCACGCGGGGTCAACGTAGGTAAATGTATACGGGGTTTACCGTGGACTGTAGGAGCAGCTTCCTTACCGGCAGCTGCCATGACGCTTTCTCACCGAGAGCACAAGTGCAGGAGTCTAATCACAGATGGCCTGAGTCTGATCATGTATAGCCTGAGTCTGATATATATATATATATATATATATATATATATATATATATATATATATAATCCTTTATTGATCCCACAGTGGGGAAATTTACAATCATGGATACCCTGAGTCTGATCACAGATGGCCTGAGTCTGATCACCGATAGCCTAAGTCTGATCATGGATAACCCGAGTCTGATCACAGATTGCCTGAGTCTGAGTCTGAGTCTGAGTCTGATCACAGATTGCCTGAGTCTGATCGGGTTTACTGGAAAACTGTTCCCAGTGGTGGTGAAGGTAACCAGACGTCCCCTCTAAAAGCTCCCTCACAGGAAGTTCCTACAGGAGGTGGTTCTGAATACGCTGCCTGATGTCTGAGACGCTGTTTATGATAGGGTGGAGAAGATCTCAGCCTTAAACTCCATTCATGGTGGAGGGATACATGCTGCAGGGCGCTGTGAGGTCAAATAGTCCCCCAAAGGAACTTAGTATTTCCAGATTTTCCAGATTTCCATCACAAACATGAACTGCTCGGTTTGTACCTCACACAGTGAGGCGTGAGGAAAGCTGCAGTTCCCCTTTAACTGTGCAGTAGCGTTCCTGGCCTTGGTGCTGGAGTTCTGTATTTTGGGTCTGTGTGAGGTTCCGCTGTAGGTCAGCGTGTTCCAGGTTGGGGGTGAGTCAGCGAGCGTGCGGTGGGAGAGCATTGACAGCTGAAATGAAGTTGTGAAGAAGGTGATATTGCTCCTTTGGCTGGCCGCGGGGCAGTGTGGGGGTCCGCTGCTGCTTTCTGCTGAGTCAGTGTTTGACTTCACTTTATTTCCACTCAGCTTCGGAATATTTCGCGCTGACGCATCGCTCCTGCCCTCCTTTTCGCTCGGCTGTCTGCGTGCGCTCGTGTTTAGGTTTGCGTGGTTTCTAATTCCGTGCCCCTCAGTGGAGCGCGCTCACCGTGTTCAGCAGCGTTAAGAGCTTTTCAGCATGTTTACCTTCCACGGAATCACTGAGCTGAGTCCCTCACAGCCTCGTGTCCTTCCTCTGGCACTACGCGAGCTGATACGGCGTGTTTGAGTTGGTGTGAAGGTCGAGACTGAGTGCAGATGAAGGTCGATCAGCTCTGCTGCTCTTCTGAAGGTCAGTGGGTGTAGCTGTGTGTGTGCGGGGGCAGGGGGGTGGAGGTGCTGTGTGGTGGTTTCTCTCACTCGGCGAGGTTAGATTAAGATTTCACTTTCTGCTCTCGCGCTCTGCACGCATGACCTCGCCTCACCTGTCTGATATCAGCCTCCGATCTCTGTGACGTTCAGTCTGAAATCAGCAGATCCTTCTCTGATAAACACCTCGGCCTGCGCTCTTCGAAAGTAAACCTTCTCCGTCTATAACACCGTAACGTTTTATTACTGTGAGAAATTCATTTATTTACTGAAAATAAATGAAACATGGTTGTTTTTCTTTTTTCTTTCTGAACAAAAATATTTTATTACAATAATAAGTAGTATTTCTACTTTACTAAAAATTTGTAAGTTTGCTGAAAACTCATTAGGTTACTTAAAAAAGTTGGAAGTGCTGAAAATTTATTAGCCTACTGAAAATTTTAAAGTGCCGAAGATTTATTAGTTTACTGAAAATTCGAAAGTGCTGAAAATTCACTAGTTAACTGTTAATTATACTGAAAGTTTGTAAGTTTGCTGAAAATTAATTAGTTTACTGAAAATTTGGAAGTGCTGAAAATTCATTAGTTTGCTGAAAAAATTTGGAAGTGCAAAAAATTTATTAGTTTACTAAGAAATTTGTAAGTGCTGAAAATTCTCTAGTTTACTTAAAATGTTTTATTATACTGAAAGTTTGTAAGTTTGCCGAATTCTCATTAGTTTAATAAAAAATTGTAGGTTTGGTGAAAACTTATTAGTTTACTAAATAAATTTTGGAAGTGCTGAAAACTCAGTTTACTGAAAATTTGTAAGTTTAGTTAAAATTAATTAGTTTACTGAAAATTTGTTAGTTACTAAAAAAATTGGAAGTGCTGAAAACTCATTAGTTTAATTAAAAGGTGTAAATTTGGTGAAAACTTATTGGTTTACTAAAAAATTTGGAAGTGCTGAAAACTTATTAGTTTACTGAAAATTTGTAATTTTCCTGAAAATTTGTACGTTTAATTAAAACTCATTAGTTTACTGGAATTTTTTCATTTCACTGAAAAAAATTGTAAGTTTGTTGATGACTTATTAGTTTAATGAAAATGTGTAAGTTTGCTAAAAAAACATTAGTTTACTGAAAAAAATTGGAAGTGCAAAAAAATTCATTAGTTTACTAAGAAATTTGAAAGTGCTAAAAATTCTCTAGTTTACTGAAAATTTTTAATTATACTGAAAGTTTGTAAGTTTGCCGAAATCTCATTAGTTTAATAAAAAATTGTAGGTTTGGTGAAAACTTATTAGTTTACTAAAACAAATTGGAAGTGCTGAAAATTTGTATGTTTAGTTAAAATTAATTAGTTTACTGAAAATTTGTAATTTTACTGAAAATTTGTAAGTTTGTTGAAAACTTTAGTTTAATGAAAATTTGTAAGTTTGGTGAAAACTTATTAGTTTACTAAAAAATTTGGAAGTGCTGAAAACTCATTAGTTTACTGAAAATTTGTAATTTTGCTGAAAATGTGTAAGTTTAGTTTAAACTCATTAGTTTACTGAAAATGTGTAAGTTTGGTGAAAACTTACTAGTTTACTAAAAAATTTTGAAGTGCTGAAAATTCATTAGATTACTGAAAATTTGTAATTTTACTGAAAATTTGTAATTTTACTGAAAATGTGTAAGTTTAGTTAAAACTCATTAGTTTACTGAAAATTTGTAAGTTTAGTTAAAACTCATTAGTTTATTAGTTTATTAGTTTGCTGAAAATGCTTTTTTCTAAAGTTTTTAAAAAATATCTTTTGTTTACTAAAAATAGTATAGTATACAGGACATTCATTGCCAGGTTTACAGTAAATGATTTTCCTTTATTTAAAATCAGTTGGTTTACCAAAAGTGTTTTAGGTTGAGAGAAAATTGTTAATTAAACTCAAACATTAGAGTTTTAAAGGTAGGAATTTAGAAGCTGTACTGAAAATGTGTTTTCTGGTAGAGCATTGAGGATGTTATTGGTCCTTTACTGAAAGCTAATTGGTTGAATTTGATTCAGTATTGAGGGTTGGGTCCTCCTGATGGGACCGCTGGCTCTTCATGAGTAAAGTCCGTATATATAATCGCTACTGTTCCGTGGGTGTTGGTCACGTGTAGAGTCGACAGTTGTAGGTTGTTTTTGTGACCTGGTTTGAGGGTCTGCAGTAGAACCGTTCACCTCCGGCTTAAGGCCAAAACTGCCGTGTCACCTTTCAGGAGGAAGAGATTAAGCAGGTCGCCTGGCAGCTCGGCTGGATTTCCTCTTTTTAAGTGTGATGAATGAGCTCTGCGTTTCTGAAGCGGATAGCGGGTCTGCAGTCTCCTGCTGGACTCCGTTTGGTCACTGCAGCTCGGTCAGCTTCGTCTTAGTTCACTGGAACAGCGGACAGCTTTCCATCTGGGGTACCATTATACTGTAACGCCACTCAGCCGAACGGTGTTCAGCCTCCGGCGTCCTCCGGCGTCCTCCGGCGTCCTCCGGCGTCCACCGGCGTCCTCCGGCGTCCTCCACATAGAGATTATTAATCAGGGTGTGATTAGTTTATCAGGCCTGTATCTGTGTACTCCACTGGAGTGCTCTAATGCAGTCTCTAATGGACTGTCCAGCTGATATATCGGTCAGCTGATAAACCAGTCAGAGTTAAGGTCACATGTGGGCAGATATTAATGGTGTTGGCAGAAACCCCACCAACGAATCACTAACACTAATTACACAGCAAATATCAACCGGCACGTAAACATACACAACTGATCAGTTTACAATCAATCACAGATAATCATCCACTGATTTAGAGCGTCCTCACTGTCCTCCTACACGATCTCATCACCGCATTCACCAGACTCTCGTTCAGATTCCCCCATTCCACCTTAAATGGTGCTGCCCTTAAGGTGGAACAGGGAGATTCAAACCAGAAGCTGGTGAATAAGAAACTGATCTTCAGCCTGGTAGAGTTAGTGCTGGTGGTGTTAGTGCTAGTGGTGTTAATCTCGTAGAGTTAATGCTTGTGGTGTTAGTGCTGGTATAGTTAGTGCTAGTAGTGTTAGTGCTGGTGGTGTTAGTGCTAGTGGTGTTAGTCTCGTAGAGTTAATGCTGGTGGTGTTAGTGCTGGTAGAGTTAGTGCTGGTATAGTTAGTGCTAGTGGTGTTAGTCCCATAGAGTTAATGCTGGTGATTTTAGTGCTAGTGGTGTTAGTGCTGGTAGAGTTAGTCCTAGTGGTGTTAGTGCTGGTAGTGTTAGTCCTAGTGGTGTTAGTGCTGGTAGTGTTAGTGCTGGTATAGTTAGTGCTAGTGGTGTTAGTGCTGGTAGAGTTAGTCCTAGTGGTGTTAGTGCTGGTAGTGTTAGTGCTGGTATAGTTAGTGCTGGTGGTGTTAGTGCTGGTAGAGTTAGTCCTAGTGGTGTTAGTGCTGGTATAGTTAGTGCTAGTGGTGTTAGTGCTGGTAGAGTTAGTCCTAGTGGTGTTAGTGCTGGTAGTGTTAGTGCTGGTAGAGTTAGTCCTAGTGGTGTTAGTGCTGGTGGTGTTAGTGCTGGTAGAGTTAGTCCTAGTGGTGTTAGTGCTGGTATAGTTAGTGCTAGTGGTGTTAGTGCTGGTAGAGTTAGTCCTAGTGGTGTTAGTGCTAGTGGTGTTAGTGCTGGTAGAGTTAGTCCTAGTGGTGTTAGTGCTGGTAGTGTTAGTGCTGGTAGAGTTAGTCCTAGTGGTGTTAGTGCTGGTAGAGCTGGTAGTGTACCTGGATTTTTTGGGTGGAGCTACTGTTAAATCCACCAAGGGTTCTCTTATTTCCTATGTTCTCCAGTTGGTGCTATAGCGCCCCCTAGTTGGAGCTGCTTTAGTGTAACAGTGTGCGGGTCTCTCTACAGCCAGTGTGAGGCGTGTCTTTTCTGGGCCGTAGAAACATGGTGGTGGTAGTCTCTGCTGGAAGACGAGCCGCTCCTGTGTAGATATGAAGCTTGTTCTAGATAACCAGAACACACAGAGATCTGTAGATACAGGTAATTATACACTAATGGGGGCCCAGTTCTAGATATTGTATTTTGGTTCTGATTAAAGACCCCCATAAATCCCACACACTGCTCCTTTAAGTGATACAGTCACACCTGAAGGTGGAGCTTCTTTAAATCGAGTCCTGCAGAGAACACGGTTAGCCGGATTAGACGGTTAGACGGATTATACGGTTAGCCGGATTAGACGGTTAGCCGGATTAGACGGTTAGACGGATTAGACGGATTAGACGGTTAGACGGTTAGACGGTTAGACGGATTAGACGGTTAGACGGATTAGACGGTTAGACGGATTAGACGGTTAGACGGATTAGACGGTTAGACGGATTAGACGGAATCAGGATTCACTGAGGAGGTTTTATGTAGATGGTCACTTCTGATTATGTGACCCATCAGTCAGAGGAGTCAGGTATGTCAGCTGATGCTATCGGTTATCAGAGCCACTGTCTGTCCTCCACACCGTTAAACCTGCTGAGCCTGAGACGGGCCGGTGGGAATCTGAGATCCCAGGGAGAAGCCGTTCAGATGGAGGACAAACCGGACCACAAACGCTGTGGAGCGGCGGGGGGAGTCGGTTTACACTAAACAGCAGATAAGACTGTTGATGAGGTAAACAGGAGGAGCGCAGCGCTGCTCAGGTGACTCAGCTGTTTTCTGTGTGTACCTGTAGCCTCCTATGTGTACTTGTAGCCTCCTGTGTGTACCTGTAGCCTCCTGTGTGTACCTGTAGCCTCCTAAGTGTACCTGTAGCCTCCTGTGTGTACCTGTAGCCTCCTATGTGTACCTGTAGCCTCCTATGTGTACCTGTAGCCTCCTAAGTGTACCTGTAGCCTCCTGTGTGTACCTGTAGCCTCCTATGTGTACCTGTAGCCTCCTATGTGTACCTGTAGCCTCCTAAGTGTACCTGTAGCCTCCTATGTGTACCTGTAGCCTCCTGTGTGTACCTGTAGCCTCCTGTGTGTACCTGTGCTCCTCCTGTGTGTACCTGTGCTCCACCTGTGTGTACTTGTGCTCCTCCTGTGTGTACCTGTGGCCTCCTGTGTGTACCTGTGGCCTCCTGTGTGGCCTCCTGTGTGTACCTGTGTGGCCTCCTGTGTGTACCTGTGCTCCTCCTGTGTGTACCTGTGCTCCTCCTGTGTGTACCTGTGCTCCTCCTGGGTGTACCTGTGCTCCTCCTGTGTGTACCTGTGCTCCTTCTGGGTGTACCTGTGCTACTCCTGGGTGTACCTGTGCTACTCCTGGGTGTACCTGTGCTCTCCTGTGTGTACCTGTAACCTCCTGTGTGTACCTGTGCTCCTCCTGTGTGTACCTGTGCTCCTCCTGGGTGTACCTGTGCTCCTCCTGTGTGTACCTGTAGCCTCCTGTGTGTACCTGTAGCCTCCTGGGTGTACCTGTGCTTCTCCTGGGTGTACCTGTGCTCCTCCTGAGTGTACCTGTGCTCCTCCTGGGTGTACCTGTGGCCTCCTGGGTGGGGGTCACATGCTGTATTGTTATCGGTGTGGATGTACGCTGTGTAATCTGAGCGTGAGTGGTCACTGAGCAGCAGAGTGAGTGAGTGGAGCTCCCGCACACACAGAGCAGCCTGAGTTCTAGTACAGTTCTACGTTCTTCATTCCTGCTGCATAAACGGGTTATGAAGCACACAGTCCGCTCTGTCCGTGCTCGTCCCGCACAGTCCGGCGCTTGTTGTGGTGAACAGAAGATCCTTCATGTCTCGGGTTTGATCTGCCTGCTAACTCCACACTGTGAATCTGAAATGAGAATGAGTTCAGAGCCGACCGCAGGATAAACAAACCCAGTGTTAGAATGCAAATATCTGGAACCTCCGTGTCCCGGCTGAGAACCAGACTGCGTCATAAAATTCCTGAAAATAATACGGATCTGTCCTCTTTCCCCGCTCCCTCGGAACAGGAAGACTGCACACAAGTACCGCCATGGCTGACGATAATAATAATAATAATAATAATAATAATAATAATAATAATAATAATAATAATAACATGACAATAACATTAACAATTAATAATAATAATAATAATAATAATAATAATAATAATAATAACACGACAATAACATTAACAATTAATAATAATAATAATAATAATAATAAAACAATAAAACAACAACAATAACACTGTAAATACTTTCGTTAATACTACTACTAATATTAATTCTATATTACTCCTGATAAAACCCCTAATAATTACCATTACTAGTTACTGTTTTTACTGCGTGTTCATTAATGTAATAAAGGATATTATTAAAGGTCTAAAACTGATTGTTAATTTGCTGTAATATTAATAATAATAATATAATAATATTATTAATAATAATAATATTATTATATTATTATTAATAATATTATTAATATTATTATTATTATTATAATAATAATGTTATTGATAATAAACTGAAAGTTAACTTGACTTGACGGGAGCCCTATAGGAGGGGCATTAGTTTGACCGGAGGAGGTCCGGTACTGGAATTTGACTGACCGATCCATACGGGATAAAGGATCCAACATCAGTCATGACTCAGACATCACCACATGGTTACATCAGCGCCGCGCGACAGGACTGACAGCCGGCTGTGTGGCTACGCGGCCTGTAGGCCAGTGTTAGGCTAGTTACGGTCAGCCACTCAACTGACCGCACAAGCTGATCTGTCAGAGGAGCGGTGAGAGGAGCAGTGAGAGGAGCAGTGAGAGGAGCTGTGAGAGGAGCAGTGAGAGGAGCAGTAAGTTGAGCAGTGAGAGGAGCGGTGAAAGGAGCGGTGGGAGGAGCGGTGAGAGGAGTAGTGAGAGGAGTTGTGAGAGGAGTAGTGAGAGGAGCCGTGAGAGGAGCGGTGAGAGGAGCAGTGAGAGGAGCAGTGAGGAGAGGTGAAAGGAGCAGTGAGAGGAGCGGTGAGAGGAGCAGTGAGAGGAGTAGTGAGAGGAGTAGTGAGAGGAGCAGTGAGAGGATCAGTGAGAGGAGCAGTGAGAGGAGCTGTGGGATGATCTGTGAGAGGATCAGTGAGAGGAGCGGTGAGAGGAGCAGTGAGAGGAGCAGTGAGAGGAGTAGTGAGAGGAGTTGTGAGAGGAGTAGTGAGAGGAGCGGTGGGAGGAGTAGTGAGAGGAGCGGTGAGAGGAGTAGTGAGAGGAGTTGTGAGAGGAGTAGTGAGAGGAGCGGTGGGAGGAGTAGTGAGAGGAGCGGTGAGAGGAGTAGTGAGAGGAGCGGTGGGAGGAGAGGTGAAAGGAGCAGTGAGAGGAGCAGTGAGAGGAGCAGTGAGAGGAGCGGTGAGAGGAGCGGTGAGAGGAGCGGTGAGAGGAGCGGTGAGAGGAGCGGTGAGAGGAGCAGTGAGAGGAGCGGTGGGAGGAGCGGTGGGAGGAGCGGTGAGAGGAGCGGTGGGAGGAGCAGTGAGAGGAGCAGTGAGAGGAGCGGTGAGAGGAGCGGTGAGAGGAGCGGTGAGAGGAGCGGTGGGCGGAGCGGTGAGAGGAGCGGTGAGAGGAGCGGTGAGAGGAGCAGTGAGAGGAGTAGTGAGAGGAGCGGTGAGAGGAGCAGTGAGAGGAGCAGTGAGAGGAGTAGTGAGAGGAGCGGTGAGAGGAGTAGTGAGAGGAGCGGTGGGAGGAGCAGTGAGAGGAGCAGTGAGAGGAGCAGTGAGAGGAGCAGTGAGAGGAGAGGTGAGAGGAGCGGTGAGAGGAGCAGTGAGAGGAGCGGTGAGAGGAGCGGTGAGAGGAGCAGTGAGAGGAGCGGTGAGAGGAGCGGTGGGAGGAGCAGTGAGAGGAGTAGTGAGAGGAGCGGTGAGAGGAGCGGTGAGAGGAGCGGTGAGAGGAGCGGTGGGAGGAGCAGTGAGAGGAGTAGTGAGAGGAGCGGTGAGAGGAGCGGTGAGAGGAGCGGTGGGAGGAGCAGTGAGAGGAGTAGTGAGAGGAGCAGTGAGAGGAGCGGTGAGAGGAGCTGTGGGAGGAGCGGTGGGAGGAGCGGTGAGAGGAGTAGTGAGAGGAGCAGTGAGAGGAGTAGTGAGAGGAGCGGTGAGAGGAGCGGTGAGAGGAGCGGTGAGAGGAGCAGTGAGAGGAGCAGTGAGAGGAGCGGTGAGAGGAGCGGTGAGAGGAGTAGTGAGAGGAGCGGTGAGAGGAGTAGTGAGAGGAGCAGTGAGAGGAGCAGTGAGAGGAGCAGTGAGAGGAGTGGTGAGAGGAGCAGTGTTTATGGTGGCGGCTCGTACACCCCAGTCCTGCTGCTGGTTCTGCTCTGCGGTTCTCTGAGCCGCTGAGGGTGAGGTCAGGGGTCGTATAGTGGATGTGTGTGCGTACGCAGCTTCAGCAGTTCAGCAGTTCAGCAGTTCAGCCTGGCACTCTGGAGTTTTCCTCTAGTTCTCCGAAAACTATTCCGAGAATGCTCTTATCAATCGGAGGGAATCTTCAGTCCTCTCATCTCTCTTCACGCACCACTGTGTGTGTGTGTGTGTGTGTGTGGAGTGTGTGTGTGTGTGTGTAGTGTGTGGAGTGTGTGGAGTGTGTAGTGAGAGATGATGTAGTTGAGATCAGTGAGCGTTCATGCTTCACCTCTGACCCCGATAGCGCCCTGCACGCCGTGTTCAGGCTGATGGTGCGTGAAGTATGTTTTGTACTGAACACAAAGGACCCGAGGAAGCGCCTCCGCTCCGGCGCTGCTCCTCTCTCAGGCCGGTTACTCTGTACTGGCGTCGGCGAGCGACAGACTCAGAAATGATTAACAAAGTAAACAAACTGACTTCCAGTAAACGTGATGCCCTCGTCCTCCCGTAAGGCACTGGGGCTGTGTTCCGACCAGACGGGATAAACGACCCGACTGATAAGAACAGGGAGTCACCGAGATCGTTCTCCCGCCCAGCACAGATTCATATGTACATTTTAGTGCCATGAGTGACTGATATCTCCTGTTCTAGCGTATAGGAGTGTTTATTGAGGGTGTATGGACTGATATCTCCTGTTCTAGCGTATAGGAGTGTTTATTGAGGGTGTATGGACTGATATCTCCTGTTCTAGCATATAGGAGTGTTTATTGAGGGCGTTTATGGACTGATATCTCCTGTTCTAGTGTATAGGAGTGTTTATTGAGGGCGTTTATGGACTGATATCTCCTGTTCTAGCGTATAGGAGTGTTTATTGAGGGCGTTTATGGACTGATATCTCCTGTTCTAGTGTATAGGAGCGTTTATTGAGGGCGTTTATGGACTGATATCTCCTGTTCTAGTGTATAGGAGCGTTTATTGAGGGCGTTTATGGACTGATATCTCCTGTTCTAGTGTATAGGAGTGTTTATTGAGGGCGTTTATGGACTGATATCTCCTGTTCTAGTGTATAGGAGTGTTTATTGAGGGCGTTTATGGACTGATATCTCCTGTTCTAGCGTATAGGAGCGTTTATTGAGGGCGTTTATGGACTGATATCTCCTGTTCTAGCGTATAGGAGCGTTTATTGAGGGCGTTTATGGACTGATATCTCCTGTTCTAGCGTATAGGAGTGTTTATTGAGGGCGTTTATGGACTGATATCTCCTGTTCTAGCGTATAGGAGCGTTTATTGAGGGCGTTTATGGACTGATATCTCCTGTTCTAGCGTATAGGAGCGTTTATTGAGGGCGTTTATGGACTGATATCTCCTGTTCTAGCGTATAGGAGCGTTTATTGAGGGCGTTTATGGACTGATATCTCCTGTTCTAGCGTATAGGAGCGTTTATTGAGGGCGTTTATGGACTGATATCTCCTGTTCTAGCGTATAGGAGTGTTTATTGAGGGTGTATGGACTGATATCTCCTGTTCTAGCATATAGGAGTGTTTATTGAGGGCGTTTATGGACTGATATCTCCTGTTCTAGTGTATAGGAGTGTTTATTGAGGGCGTTTATGGACTGATATCTCCTGTTCTAGCGTATAGGAGTGTTTATTGAGGGCGTTTATGGACTGATATCTCCTGTTCTAGTGTATAGGAGTGTTTATTGAGGGCGTTTATGGACTGATATCTCCTGTTCTAGTGTATAGGAGTGTTTATTGAGGGCGTTTATGGACTGATATCTCCTGTTCTAGTGTATAGGAGTGTTTATTGAGGGTGTGTATGGACTGATATCTCCTGTTCTAGCGTATAGGAGTGTTTATTGAGGGCGTTTATGGACTGATATCTCCTGTTCTAGCGTATAGGAGTGTTTATTGAGGGCGTTTATGGACTGATATCTCCTGTTCTAGCGTATAGGAGTGTTTATTGAGGGTGTATGGACTGATATCTCCTGTTCTAGCGTATAGGAGTGTTTATTGAGGGCGTTTATGGACTGATATCTCCTGCTCTAGCGTATAGGAGTGTTTATTGAGGGCGTTTATGGACTGATATCTCCTGTTCTAGCGTATAGGAGTGTTTATTGAGGGTGTATGGACTGATATCTCTTGTTCTAGCGTATAGGAGTGTTTATTGAGGGCGTTTATGGACTGATATCTCCTGTTCTAGCGTATAGGAGTGTTTATTGAGGGTGTGTATGGACTGATATCTCCTGTTCTAGCGTATAGGAGTGTTTATTGAGGGTGTGTATGGACTGATATCTCCTGTTCTAGCGTATAGGAGTGTTTATTGAGGGCGTTTATGGACTGATATCTCCTGTTCTAGCGTATAGGAGCGTTTATTGAGGGCGTTTATGGACTGATATCTCCTGTTCTAGTGTATAGGAGTGTTTATTGAGGGTGTGTATGGGCTGATATCTCCTGTTCTAGCGTATAGGAGTGTTTATTGAGGGCGTTTATGGACTGATATCTCCTGTTCTAGCGTATAGGAGCGTTTATTGAGGGCGTTTATGGACTGATATCTCCTGTTCTAGCGTATAGGAGCGTTTATTGAGGGTGTGTATGGACTGATATCTCCTGTTCTAGCGTATAGGAGTGTTTATTGAGGGTGTATGGACTGATATCTCCTGTTCTAGTGTATTGGAGTGTTTATTGAGGGCGTTTATGGACTGATATCTCCTGTTCTAGCGTATAGGAGTGTTTATTGAGGGTGTGTATGGACTGATATCTCCTGTTCTAGCGTATAGGAGCGTTTATTGAGGGCGTTTATGGACTGATATCTCCTGTTCTAGCGTATAGGAGCGTTTATTGAGGGCGTTTATGGACTGATATCTCCTGTTCTAGCGTATAGGAGTGTTTATTGAGGGCGTTTATGGACTGATATCTCCTGTTCTAGCGTATAGGAGCGTTTATTGAGGGCGTTTATGGACTGATATCTCCTGTTCTAGCGTATAGGAGCGTTTATTGAGGGCGTTTATGGACTGATATCTCCTGTTCTAGCGTATAGGAGCGTTTATTGAGGGCGTTTATGGACTGATATCTCCTGTTCTAGCGTATAGGAGCGTTTATTGAGGGCGTTTATGGACTGATATCTCCTGTTCTAGCGTATAGGAGTGTTTATTGAGGGTGTATGGACTGATATCTCCTGTTCTAGCGTATAGGAGTGTTTATTGAGGGTGTGTATGGACTGATATCTCCTGTTCTAGCGTATAGGAGTGTTTATTGAGGGTGTATGGACTGATATCTCCTGTTCTAGTGTATAGGAGTGTTTATTGAGGGTGTGTATGGACTGATATCTCCTGTTCTAGCGTATAGGAGCGTTTATTGAGGGCGTTTATGGACTGATATCTCCTGTTCTAGCGTATAGGAGCGTTTATTGAGGGGGTTTATGGACTGATATCTCCTGTTCTAGCGTATAGGAGTGTTTATTGAGGGCGTTTATGGACTGATATCTCTTGTTCTAGCGTATAGGAGTGTTTATTGAGGGTGTGTATGGACTGATATCTCCTGTTCTAGCGTATAGGAGCGTTTATTGAGGGCGTTTATGGACTGATATCTCCTGTTCTAGTGTATAGGAGTGTTTATTGAGGGCGTTTATGGACTGATATCTCTTGTTCTAGTGTATAGGAGCGTTTATTGAGGGCGTGTTTATGGACTGATATCTCCTGTTCTAGCGTATAGGAGTGTTTATTGAGGGTGTGTATGGACTGATATCTCCTGTTCTAGCGTATAGGAGCGTTTATTGAGGGCGTATATGGACTGATATCTCCTGTTCTAGCGTATAGGAGTGTTTATTGAGGGTGTTTATGGACTGATATCTCCTGTTCTAGCGTATAGGAGCGTTTATTGAGGGCGTATATGGACTGATATCTCCTGTTCTAGCGTATAGGAGTGTTTATTGAGGGTGTATGGACTGATATCTCCTGTTCTAGCGTATAGGAGTGTTTATTGAGGGCGTGTATGGACTGATATCTCCTGTTCTAGCGTATAGGAGTGTTTATTGAGGGTGTATGGACTGATATCTCCTGTTCTAGCGTATAGGAGCGTTTATTGAGGGCGTTTATGGACTGATATCTCCTGTTCTAGCGTATAGGAGCGTTTATTGAGGGCGTATATGGACTGATATCTCCTGTTCTAGCGTATAGGAGCGTTTATTGACTGTGTCTCAGAAAGCCAGATTGAACTGTGCCTCCTACACAGGATCTGCTGTATTGTTCCGTGTGTGAAAGGGAGGTTTATTCCTTTTCCATGCTGAAATGCTGTTTCTGCGTCAGAGTCAGACTTTGTAATGGCAGGAGTGTGTTTAATGAGATGGAAATGAGTCGTAGCTGCAGTTTGTTCATATGCAATGAGCCCCAACCTCACC
>JAMWET010005912.1:195000-200000 GCA_024036415.1 Prochilodus magdalenae | reverse complement strand
AGAATGTAGGCCTTTTCTCAGAACCTTCTCAGGAACACATTTCAGAGTAACCTTACTGTTGCAGTACTTCAGTCATTCTATGTGCTTCAGTCATATGGTGCACTTCGGTCATACAGTGTACTTCGGTCATACGGTGTACTTCAGTTATATGGTGTGCTTCAGTCATACGGTGTACTTCAGTCATAAGGTGTACTTCAGTCATACGGTGTACTTCAGTCATATGGTGTGCTTCAGTCATACGGTGTGCTTCAGTCATACGGTGTGCTTCAGTCATACGGTGTGCTTCAGTCATTCTATGTGCTTCAGTTATACGGTGTACTTCAGTCATATGGTGTACTTCAGTCATACAGCGAACTTCAGTCATACGGTGTACTTTGGTCATATGGTGTACTTCAGTCATACGGCGAACTTCAGTCATACGGTGTACTTTGGTCATATGGTGTACTTCAGTCATACGGTGTACTTCGGTCATACAGTGTACTTCAGTTATACGGTGTACTTCAGTCATTCTATGTGCTTCAGTTATACGGTGTACTTCAGTTATACGGTGTACTTCAGTCATACAGTGTACTTCAGTTATACGGTGTACTTCAGTCATTCTATGTGCTTCAGTTATACGGTGTACTTCAGTCATATGGTGTACTTTGGTCATATGGTGTACTTCAGTTATACGGTGTACTTCAGTTATACGGTGTACTTCAGTCATACGGTGTACTTCAGTCATTCTATGTGCTTCAGTTATACGGTGTACTTCAGTTATACGGTGTACTTCAGTCATACAGTGTACTTCAGTTATACGGTGTACTTCAGTCATACAGTGTACTTCAGTCATACGGTGTACTTCAGTCATTCTATGTGCTTCAGTTATACGGTGTACTTCAGTTATACGGTGTACTTCAGTCATACGGTGTACTTCAGTCATACGGTGTACTTCAGTCATTCTATGTGCTTCAGTTATACGGTGTACTTCAGTCATATGGTGTACTTCAGTCATACGGTGTACTTCAGTCATACGGCGTACTTCAGTCATACGGCGTACTTCAGTCATACGGCGTACTTCAGTCATATGGTGTACTTCAGTCATACGATGTACTTCAGTCATACGGCGTACTTCAGTCATACGGCGTACTTCAGTCATACGGTGTGCTTCAGTCATATGGTGTACTTCAGTCATATGGTGTACTTCAGTCATACGGCGTACTTCAGTCATACAGTGTACTTCAGTCATACGGTGTACTTCAGTCATACGGTGTACTTCAGTCATACGGTGTGCTTCAGTCATACGGTGTGCTTCAGTCATACGGTGTACTTCAGTCATACGGTGTGCTTCAGTCATACGGTGTACTTCAGTCACACGGCGTACTTCAGTTATACGGTGTACTTCAGTCATACGGTGTACTTCAGTCATTCTATGTGCTTCAGTTATACGGTGTACTTCAGTTATACGGTGTACTTCAGTCATACAGTGTACTTCAGTTATACGGTGTACTTCAGTCATACAGTGTACTTCAGTCATACGGTGTACTTCAGTCATTCTATGTGCTTCAGTTATACGGTGTACTTCAGTTATACGGTGTACTTCAGTCATACGGTGTACTTCAGTCATACGGTGTACTTCAGTCATTCTATGTGCTTCAGTTATACGGTGTACTTCAGTCATACGGCGTACTTCAGTCATACGGCGTACTTCAGTCATACGGCGTACTTCAGTCATACGGTGTGCTTCAGTCATTCTATGTGCTTCAGTTATACGGTGTACTTCAGTCATATGGTGTACTTCAGTCATACGGTGTACTTCAGTCATACGGCGAACTTCAGTCATATAGTGTACTTTGGTCATATGTAGTACATCAGTCATATGTTCAATCACTAGTTCAGTCACTTACGGTGTACTACAGGTACTTCAGTCCTACGGTGTACTTCAGGCACACGATGTCAGAAACCCACATGGTCACACCCGTTTGGGGTGAATTTGTCAAACGCTTTAATCCCATAATGCAGAGCGAAGGGTGGACTGTGTGGTATTCCTGAAATGTTCTGGAACGTTCCTTATCTGTCTGAGCTCCACCAGCCAAGGATCTGAATGAGCATCTCAGAGATCAGACTGTTCTGATCGCCAGTCTACATTAGAGTAGAGGAGCGCTGAGGAACCCGTACATGAGAACAGCAGCACTCTGAGAACCGTAAACGCCGACCGCACAGGAGCAGCGGGGCGCCGTTAGCTGGAATGTAAGTAAATGTACTGAGGTGTTCCTGATAGTCCATTAATTCAGAAATGTTTCAAAATGTCAAATTCTACAAATTCTACATTTAGAAATTCTATTTGAACTATTAAGAAGGCCAGAATCAATGAAAGGAAAGAAAAGCAATAAATTACAATCCAGTTTATTGCAGAGTTTAGGCTGAAATGCAATTCCTAATACTAAAATTCATATTTTCACATTCAAGTTTTAGATAAAAAAAATATTTAAAATAATAATGTGCAAAAAGTGGTTTTAACAAATAAAAATGCCATAAAACATTACAAATTAGCTGCAAAACAGCAATTTAATTCAAGAATTTCAGGGTGGAATGTAAATTCAAGTTCAAGATGTCAAAAAATCAATTTAAACAAATCATAATGTGAGAAAAGTGGTAGGAACAAATGAAACGGAGCAAAAATAAAATATAAAGTAAAAAAATAAGCAGAAAAATTCCAGAATTCAGGATGAAATTCGTATTTTCACATGAAATTAGACGTTAAATTGTAATTGAGTCAGTTTCTTGTGGTGTGTTTATATTTTCTCTCCCGTGTTTTGGTCATATCCGTGTTGGTGCGGTGTATCTGACTGGTGTGGATGTGCGGAATATGTTCTGGTGTTCCTGTTTTTCCCTGTGGATCGTTTTTTCCAGGCTGGTGTGGAGGGGGCAATAATGATGCAGTAGAGATAAAATGGGCGGAGCCTGTGGCGGCGGCGGTTCAGTCGACCCCCCTGGTTGCCTTGGTGGTGGGGTTGGGAGTCTGGAGTGCCGAGTTCCAGCCTAATTAACTCGATTTGTTCCCAACATCTGCTGGCCAGATGTTTCCCAGGCTCCGCGGGCCGACTCCGAGAGAAAGCAGTTTAGCAGGAACTGAGCGATGTAACGGCGTCCAATCACAATAACCGGACGGTTCGGGTCAGTCACAGACGTTCTAGCTACTGTTAGGGACCCAGGGTTCCGTGTGCCGTGGTGCGGTCGATGTGACCAGTTTGATTCCATAAATATTTAGACGGAGCGGATTTAATGAAGCTGCTGTTCAGACTGTAACCATTTATAGCAGATCACTGTTAATCATCAGCACAGCCAATCAGAGTAGAGTGGGCGGGAGAGGAGGCGGGGCTTACCCAGTTTACACACCCACAGTCAAATAACTGGGCTTTTATTCTGAAGAGCTTGTAAAATGTACACAGATGGTTCTCCAAGGGGAACGTAGGTTCTGTTCAGAACTATAAGCTCCATATAGAACCATGGTGTGCTATAAAGGTTCTATGCATGGAGAAATGGTTCTTCAAACAGTGTGTGTGTGTGTGTGTGTGTGTGTGTGTGTTGGGGTGTGTGTGTTTGTGTATTGATGTGTGTGTGTGTATTGGTGTGTTTGTATGGATGTGTGTGTGAGCAGCAGGTGTAACGTGTGTGTTTGTGTGTGTTTGTGTATTGATGTGTGTGTTGGTGTGTGTGTTTGTGTTTTCATATGTGTGTTGGTGTGTGTGTTGGTGTGTGTGTTTGTATGGATGTGTGTGTGTGTGTATTGGTGTGTGTGTTTGTGTATTGATGTGTGTGTGTGTGTGTGTATTGGTGTGTGTGTGTGTGTGTGTTTGTGTATTGATGTGTGTGTGTGTGTGTGTGTATTGTTTGTGTATTGGTGTGTGTGTGTTTGTGTATTGATGTGTGTGTGTGTGTATTGGTGTGTGTGTGTGTGTGTGTGTTTGTGTATTGATGTGTGTGTGTGTGTGTGTGTGTATTGGTTTGTGTATTGGTGTGTGTGTGTGTGTATTGGTTTGTGTATTGGTGTGTGTGTGTGTGTGTGTGTTTGTGTTTTGATGTATGTGTTGATGTGTGTGTGTGTGTTGGTGTGTGTGTTGGTGTGTGTGTTTGTATGGATGTGTGTGTGTGTGTGTTTGTGTATTGATGTGTGTGTGTGTGTGTTTGTGTATTGATGTGTGTGTGTGTGTGTGTGTGTTTGTGTATTGATGTGTGTGTTGGTGTGTGTGTTTGTGTATTGATGTGTGTGTGTGTGTGTTTGTGTATTGATGTGTGTGTGTGTGTTTGTGTATTGGTGTGTGTGTGTGTGTGTGTGTTTGTGTTTTGATGTGTGTGTTGGTGTGTGTGTTTGTGTATTGATGTGTGTGTGTGTGTTTGTGTATTGATGTGTGTGTGTGTGTTTGTGTATTGATGTGTGTGTGTGTGTTTGTGTTTTGATGTGTGTGTTGGGGTGTGTGTGTGTTTGTATGGATGTGTGTGTGAGCAGCAGGTGTAATGTGTGTGTTTGTGTTTGTGCAGAAGGAGCTGGACGCCACTGCCACTGCACTGACCACCAGACAGGACGAAAACGAGCAGTCCAGGAAAAAACTCATCGACCAGAGCAGAGAGCTGAAGAAGAACACTCCGGAGGTAAGGGATAGAGAGAGAGACATCTGAATGGTGTGTATGGAGACGGATGGAGACGGATGGAGACGGATGGAGATGGATGGAGAATTAGGGGCGGGGCTCTCGTTTCCCCTGAAGAATTAATTATTATTTGTTTTCCACTTTGATCTGTTCTTCCTCTGCTCCTCCTGCGCTCTCTTCTTCTCCACCGTGGGGGAGTGTCTGCTGCAGGATCTCACTCTCTTTGAGCAGGGTCACTGAGGTCACTGTCCACACGTTAGTCCGTTTATGTACATTTGCTCTGCGGGAACAGACACCACACGCGCTCCAGTATGAGTTATTCAGTGTGGGGTTGGTCAGTGTGCGTGTCTGTGTTGGTCAGTAGAAATATG
>JAMWET010005912.1:157500-190000 GCA_024036415.1 Prochilodus magdalenae | reverse complement strand
CTGTGTCTGTGTAGTGGAACTGTATCTGTGTAGTGGAACTGTATCTGTGTAGTGGAACTGTGTCTGTGTAGTGGAGCTGTATCTGTGTAGTGGAACTGTGACTGTGTAGTGGAACTGTGACTGTGTAGTGGAACTGTATCTGTGTAGTGGAACTGTATATGTGTAGTGGAACTGTATCTGTGTAGTGGAGCTGTGTCTGTGTAGTGGAACTGTGTCTGTGTAGTGGAACTGTGACTGTGTAGTGGAACTGTATCTGTGTAGTGGAACTGTGTCTGTGTAGTGGAACTGTGACTGTGTAGTGGAACTGTGTCTGTGTAGTGGAACTGTGTCTGTGTAGTGTAGTGTAGGTGGAACTGTATGTAGTGGAGTCTGTGTAGTGTGGAACTGTGACTGTGTAGTGGAACTGTGCCTGTGTAGTCTGTGTAGTGGAACTGTGTCTGTGTAGTGGAACTGTAAATCTGTTAGTAGTGGAACTGTGTCTGTGTAGTGGAAACTGTATCTGTGTAGTGGAACTGTGTGGTCTGTGTCTGTGTCTGTGTAGTGGAACTGTATCTGTGTAGTGGAACGGTATCTGTGTAGTGGAACTGTGTCTGTGTAGTGGAACTGTGTCTGTGTAGTGGAACTGTGACTGTGTAGTGGAACTGTGTCTGTGTAGTGGAACTGTGTCTGTGTAGTGGAACTGTGTCTGTGTAGTGGAACTGTATCTGTGTAGTGGAACTGTGTCTGTGTAGTGGAACTGTGTCTGTGTAGTGGAACTGTATCTGTGTAGTGGAACTGTGTCTGTGTGGAACTGTGAAACTGTAGGGAAACTGTGTAGTGTGTAGTGGAGCTGTATCTGTGTAGTGGAACTGTGTCTGTGTAGTGGAACTGTGTGTGTGGAGTGTGACTGTGTATGTGAAACTGTTTCTGTGTAGTGGAACTGTGCCTGTGTAGTGGAACTGTATCTGTGTAGTGGAACTGTGTCTGTGTAGTGGAACTGTGTCTGTGTAGTGGAACTGTGTCTGTAGGGGAGCTGTATCTGTGTAGTGGAACTGTATCTGTGTAGTGGAACTGTGTCTGTGTAGTGGAACTGTGTCTGTGTAGTGGAACTGTGTCTGTGTAGTGGAACTGTGTCTGTGTAGTGGAACTGTGTCTGTGTAGTGGAACTGTGTCTGTGTAGTGGAACTGTGTCTGTGTAGTGGAACTGTGTCTGTGTACTGTGTAGTGGAGCCTGTATCTGTAGTGGAACTGTGTCTGTGTAGTGGAACTGGTGTCTGTGTGTGGAGTGGAACTGTGACTGTGTAGTGGAACTGTGTAGTGGAAACTCCTGTCTGTGTAGTGGAACTGTGAACTGTGTAGTGGAACTGTGTCTGTGTAGTGGAACTGTGTCTGTGTAGAAACTGAACTGTGTCTGTGTAGTGGAACTGTGTCTGTGTAGTGGAACTGTGTCTGTGTAGTGGAACTGTGTCTGTGTAGTGGAACTGTGACTGTGTAGTGGAACTGTGACTGTGTAGTGGAACTGTATCTGTGTAGTGGAACTGTGACTGTGTAGTGGAACTGTGTCTGTGTAGTGGAACTGTGACTGTGTAGTGGAACTGTGTCTGTGTAGTGGAACTGTGTCTGTGTCTGTAGTGGAAACTGTGTGTCTGTGTAGTGGAACTGTGTCTGTGTAGTGGAACTGGGCGTGTAGTGGAGTGTAGTGGTGAACTGTGTCTGTGGGAACTGTGTCTGTGTAGTGGAACTGTGTCTGTGTAGTGGAACTGTGTCTGTGTATAGGAACTGTGAACTGTGTGTAGTGGAAACTGTGTAGTGACTGTGTCTGTGTAGTGGAACTGTGTGTCTGTGTAGTGGAACTGTGTCTGTGTAGTGGAACTGTGTCTGTGTAGTGGAACTGTGTCTGTGTGTAGTGGAACTGTATCTGTGTAGTGGAACTGTGTGTCTCTGTAGTGGAACTGGAAACTGTGTAGTGGAACTGTGTCTGTAGTGGAACTGTGACTGTGTAGTGGAACTGTGTCTGTGTAGTGGAGTGGTGTAGTGGGAACTGTGTCTGTGTAGTTGGAACTGTATTGTGTCGTCTGTGTAGTGGAAACTGTGTCTGTGTAGTGGAACTGTGACTGTGTGGAGTGTGTCTGTGTAGTGGAACTGTGACTGTGTAGTGGAACTGTGTCTGTGTAGTGGAACTGTGTCTGTGTAGTGGAACTGTGTCTGTGTAGTGGAACTGTATCTGTGTAGTGGAGCTGTGTCTGTGTAGTGGAACTGTGTCTGTGTAGTGGAGCTGTGTCTGTGTAGTGGAACTGTGTCTGTGTAGTGGAACTGTGACTGTGTAGTGGAGCTGTATCTGTGTAGTGGAACTGTGTTTGTGTAGTGGAACTGTGTCTGGAACTGTGGTCTGTGTAGTGGAACTGTGTAGTGGAACTGTGTCTGTGTGTGTGTACTGTGAGTGGAAACTGTTGTGGAATACTGTGTAGTGGAACTGTGGAACTGTGTGTGGAACTGTGTGTGTAGTGGAACTGTGACTGTGTAGTGGGAACTGTATCTGTGTAGTGGAACTGTGTCTTCTGTGTACTGTGTGTGGAACTGTGGAATGTGTCTGTGTAGTGGAACTGTTCTGTGTCTGTGTAGTGGGCTGTGTAGTGGAACTGTGTAGTGGAACTGTGTCTGTGTAGTGGAACTGTGACTGTGTAGTGGAACTGTGTCTGTGTAGTGGAACTGTGTCTGTGTAGTGGAACTGTGTCTGTGTAGTGGAACTGTGTCTGTGTAGTGGAACTGTGTCTGTGTAGTGGAGCTGTATCTGTGTAGTGGAGCTGTGAAACGTGGAACTGTGTCTGTGTAAGTGGACACTGTAGTGGGAAACTGTGTCTGTGTAGTGGAACTGTGTGTGTAGTGGAACTGTGCTGTGTATCTGTGTAGTGGGAAACTGTGTGTCTGTGTAGTGGAAAACTGTGTAGTGTGACTGTGTAGTGGAACTGTGTCTGTGTAGTGGAACTGTAGTGGAACTGTATCTGTGTAGTGGAACTGTGTCTGTGTAGTGGAACTGTGTCTGTGTAGTGGAACTGTATCTGTGTAGTGGAACTGTGTCTGTGTAGTGGAACTGTGTCTGTGTAGTGGAACTGTGTCTGTGTAGTGGAACTGTATCTGTGTAGTGGAACTGTGTCTGTGTAGTGGAACTGTATCTGTGTAGTGGAACTGTATCTGTGTAGTGGAACTGTGTCTGTGTAGTGGAACTGTATCTGTGTAGTGGAACTGTGTCTGTGTAGTGGAACTGTGTCTGTGTAGTGGAACTGTGTCTGTGTAGTGGAACTGTGTCTGTGTAGTGGAACTGTGTCTGTGTAGTGGAACTGTATCTGTGTAGTGGAACTGTGACTGTGTAGTGGAACTGTGTCTGTGTAGTTACGCTGGGGCTGTGATTTTCCCTTTCCAACGATCGCTGCACCGTTTTCCGACAGGACACAGACACAGGCAGGACCCCGGACACCCCAGCCGGGAAACAAACCCAGACCCTTACTCCTGTGAGGCTGCAATCCACGTGCTCCACTGAGCTGAGTGAGAACTGAGGTGAAGCTGCGGGCGGTGAGTCGGAGCGCCGGGCTCTGAGAGGGTTAATTTAAAGGCGTAGCGAGGGCGACTGATCCGAGGAGACGGGACGTGTTGTGATCGCTGCTCGCGTCTGTCTGTTTCGCTGCAGTGCGTGTGTGTTTTATTCACTGTAACACATGTTTCCTGAAGAAGCTGTCTGATTGGCCCCCGGGCGGTGTGATGCCTCAGTGTCAGGGGATTTGATTGGCCGTGGTGGTTTTCAGCTCGACGTTCCTGACAGAGTGAATACAGTAATTAAGGCTGATCCTCTGGCACGCCGCCAACGCTGGCAGACTGGCGTCTTCCACTGTTAATTACAGCGCTCCGTCCTAAACACGACGTCTCCCTGGAAGACTCCTTTCCCACTCAAGCAGGCCTTTGAAGTGGAGGCAGTAATGTAAGGATGGAGGGGGGTCACAGACAGGGGCAGATAACACACGGCTCGTAAAACACCCTCCTCCACCCGACACTGGGATTCACCTCTGAAGGAGAAGCAGGAATACTTCACCGAATGCTTCGTCCTAATCTGCGTCTGCTGTGCAGGAGCCGGAGCGCTCCCGGCGCTCGGGCAGGTGAGGCAGAGTTCCAGACTCGCTTTCAGCTCCTCAGAGAGACACGCCTCCACAGTTCAGTCTTAGGAGCTCAGTTCAGCATCGTCTGCTTCTCCTCACCATCCAGATAAACCCAAACACACACGGTGGTGTTGAGGTTCTAGACTCTGGGGTGGTCGGTCCATTGTTCTGAGAACACCAGCAGCTTCTCTGTTGAATGGGTGCGTCTCCTATTCTCAGTGAGGAGCTTCCTGAGCAGCTACACCTCCTTTCAGACCTCCATAGTGTGGAGGAGGTGTTCTCTCACAGTGGAGGAAGGATGGACAGGAACACCTGTGGAGGTTCTCAGATCTGAGGCAGGAGTGGATGTTCTCCTCTCTCTCAGAGGTGAAGGGGCCGTGTTGGCGGGTCTGCCAGCTCCTCCAGGTGAAGGCTGGAACTGGCCACCCCAGTGTTCCCCGGATGCGGGTCCAGCAGTACAGTCTATTAGAACCTTCCTTAAGGTTCTCCATAAAAAGGGGGAAGGTGTTTGTAGTGGACACACTACGTCTACAGCACCGGTTGTACACATAGAGCCCATTCACACGTTTCCACGCTTCACCTAGCAGGCTAGGAGTGCTGGACCATGAGCTGTCAATCATACATGCTCATTAGAACACTAAGCCACGCCCACACAGACAGGTCTGGTCTGTTTTAAACTCTTCTGGATGTTTAATAAAGGGATGTGACATCATCGGCACCAATGGCCAACAGCAGCTTCCAAACGAGAGTGACCACTTGTTTTTCCCGAGCTCCAAATAAAAAGCCCAGAACATCTGGGAATGGGAAAGGTCTGGAACAGCGTTCCTGCCGACTCTGCGGGTTTATAAATAATCAGTCTGAAGTGTTAATAAATATTTATCTCGTATGAGGATCCGGAAACATGAGCACGCGCTCACCCGCTGACTCCCTGGTGAAAGTGCGTGTGTGGAAGGAGCCGCGTCCTGGAGGTGTGTGGAGGTGTTGGGTATGTCTAATGGTCTTCGTGGTTTCTGATCTGTGTGACTCAGTGTTATCTGTAAACATGGCCTGAACTCGGCCTCTCTGCGCCTGCTGCTGCTGCTGTTAGCGGGGCATACACACTTTGTTCCACGGTTGTGGGTAGCCGAGTGTCATACGGTGTCAGGGAGCATGTAAGCCGCGTCTGTTGACGGTCGACACCCTCGTCCTGACGCTCCCTCCTCACACTCTCACACGGCGTACTTTTCCAGTGGCGCTGGCCAAGCCAAAGCTTTTACTGCCTTTACGCTACGCTAATAACGGCTTTCACTGAGTGACGAAGCTAAAAGTGGCCCGTGTGTCGTAAGGATATGCCCGCTGTACCCGCTGCCCACTTCTTCGTGCCATCTGCCATGGCTGGGTGAGGTGCCAGGACTGAGGGCGATTAGTCCAGAGCAGGTGTGTATTTATAGCGGCTAATGGGCATGACTCAGTAGCGTCTCTGTTTACTCGGCGCTGCAGTGGAACCGGTGCTGCATTAGGAGAGCCGTTATTATGGAGGACCGTATTGTCTCTCCTGTAGCGGGTGAAGCTGAGGTGAGGTTTCCACTGAAGCCCGTGTGATCGCATGGCATGAAGTCACCGCTGCTGTTTACTGCAGGTCTGGAAAAACCCCAGCCACTGGATATGACGTGCACTAACTGGCCACTTTATTGGAAACACCCACCTTGTGCCTCCACAAACTGGCCACTTTATTAGAAACACCCACTCTGTCCCAGCTTGTGGCCCGGTCAGACTCCTCAGTCATGGGGAAGAGTGACCCAGCTTATGGCCCGGTCAGACTCCTCAGTCATGGGGAAGAGTGACCCAGCTTGTGGCCCGGTCAGACTCCTCAGTCATGGGGAATGATGACCCAGCTTGTGGCCCGGTCAGACTCCTCAGTCATGGGGAATGGTGACCCAGCTTGTGGCCCGGTCAGACTCCTCAGTCATGGGGAATGGTGACCCAGCTTGTGGCCCGGTCAGACTCCTCAGTCACTGGGGAGGAGTGACCCAGCTTGTGGCCCGGTCAGACTCCTCAGTCATGGGGAATGGTGTCCCAGCTTGTGGCCCGGTCAGACTCCTCAGTCATGGGGAATGGTGACCCAGCTTGTGGCCCGGTCAGACTCCTCAGTCATGGGGAAGAGTGACCCAGCTTGTGGCCCGGTCAGACTCCTCAGTCATGGGGAATGGTGACCCAGCTTGTGGCCCGGTCAGACTCCTCAGTCATGGGGAATAGTGTCCCAGCTTGTGGCCCGGTCAGACTCCTCAGTCATGGGGAAGAGTGACCCAGCTTGTGGCCCGGTCAGACTCCTCAGTCATGGGGAAGAGTGACCCAGCTTGTGGCCCGGTCAGACTCCTCAGTCATGGGGAATAGTGACCCAGCTTGTGGCCCGGTCAGACTCCTCAGTCACTGGGGAGGAGTGACCCAGCTTGTGGCCCGGTCAGACTCCTCAGTCATGGGGAATGGTGTCCCAGCTTGTGGCCCGGTCAGACTCCTCAGTCATGGGGAATGGTGTCCCAGCTTGTGGCCCGGTCAGACTCCTCAGTCATGGGGAATAGTGACCCAGCTTGTGGCCCGGTCAGACTCCTCAGTCATGGGGAATGGTGACCCAGCTTGTGGCCCGGTCAGACTCGTCAGTCATGGGGAATGGTGACCCAGCTTGTGGCCCGGTCAGACTCCTCAGTCATGGGGAATAGTGTCCCAGCTTGTGGCCCGGTCAGACTCCTCAGTCATGGGGAATAGTGACCCAGCTTGTGGCCCGGTCAGACTCCTCAGTCATGGGGAATGGTGACCCAGCTTGTGGCCCGGTCAGACTCCTCAGTCATGGGGAATGGTGACCCAGCTTGTGGCCCGGTCAGACCCAGGTCAGACTCCTCAGTCTTGGGGAATGGTCAGACTCCTCAGTCATGGGGAATGGTGACCCAGCTTGTGGCCCGGTCAGACTCCTCAGTCATGGGGAATGGTGACCCAGCTTGTGGCCCGGTCAGACTCCTCAGTCATGGGGAATGGTGACCCAGCTTGTGGCCCGGTCAGACTCCTCAGTCATGGGGAATGGTGACCCAGCTTGTGGCCCGGTCAGACTCCTCAGTCATGGGGAAGAGTGTCCCAGCTTGTGACACACAGGACCGTGGTGTAACGCTGCAGCTGAGCCGCGTACCTCCAGGAGTACATGCACCTCCAAGCTAGTCCCTCTGAAGTAATCCATGCTGATGGCTCTTCAGATCCGACTGGACCACTATGGTTTTAACCGGTCCCACCGGGCCGGTTCTACGTCTCTGACTGTATGTGCACAGAGGGAGAGAGTTTGGGTGACTGGGCCGTTTCCTGAGCTGTTGGGAAGCGCTCCGACTGTTCACAGCTGGAGAACCACTCCACTACCTGCAGGTCACGTTTCACAGGAGCGTGGGACAAACACAGCGCTCCACCGCTTCCCGAAATCAAATTACCACGTCCAAACCTCCTCCCGTGATTGGATTAGAAATGAATCAGACGTTTCATACTTGGTTCACAGCTCGTGTTCTGGTGCTAAACTGGTTTAGATGAAATTAGATTTAAGCTGACGTGTGGAATTCGGTCTCGTTACGGACAGTTCTGGAACCTCCGCCAGATGTTTTACCTGCGTCTCACTTTCCGTCTGCATCTGTATCGTCCTTCTGCAGAACTCAGAGAGCAGCATTTCTCCAGTCTTCTGAGTGTGTATGGAATGTTGGTGATGAAAATCTGGAAAACCTGGAAATACTAAGTTCCTTTGGGGGACTATTTGACCTCACAGCGCCCTGCAGCATGTATCCCTCCACCATGAATGGAGTTTAAGGCTGAGATCTTCTCCACACTATCATAAACAGCGTCTCAGACATCAGGCAGCGTATTCAGAACCACCTCATGTAGGAACTTCCTGTGAGGGAGGAAATTCTGAAAACCTGGGTGGAGTTCCCCTCTAAGACGTCCCCGTCCTCTCTGTCCTGTTAATTTATTTACCTGTTCTGGTTGAACCCTGTGACCCCTCCGTACGTCCCGGGCCGCTCCTCTGTGAGGGGTTTTGGGCTGAGCCTTCGGGCGGAGGTCGGCGTCTGCGACTCCTCCACGCTCTGACAGAATTACAGGGCTGGAATAATTGCTCGGCATAAAACACTACCTCAGGTTTTCACAGTTCCACAGGAGAGCCGAGACATTCCATGGAATGTTCTGCCGGAATGCTGACAGTGGTGCAGGCTGAAGGAAGGAGGCCGGGGATGGATCTCTGCGCCGCCTGTAATTTCCTGAGCAGCAGCGGTGATGATATCAGAGCCCGGTAATGAAGAGGAATCGACAGTAGGAGGAGCCCACATGTGAACCTGTGTGGTCGGCTCTGAGAGAGCCCTGCTGCTGATCGAACCCACACGTCTGGCTACAGCCTGTCAGAGGAAAGTGGGCGGGGCTTATGATGGAGACACATCCGGCCTGGGCTCTATAATATCAGGCCCTAATCAGTCCTGCGGTCTAATTATTATCTAGTCCTTTATCATTATATCAGTTTATACACCGCAGATCAAACCTCTACCGCACACACCACTACCGCACACCCTAATACACAACCTGATACACACACCTCTACCGCACACCCTAATACACACACACCCACCCTAATACACACCCTAATACACAACCTGATACACACACCTCTACCGCACACCCTAATACACACATACCCTAATACACACTCTAATACACACTCTAACACCGCACACCCTAATACACAACCTAATACACACACCACAACCGCACACCCTAATACACAACCTGATACACACACCTCTACCGCACACCCTAATACACACACACCCACCCTAAATACACATCCTAATACACACACCCTAATACCACAGTGCACCTCTAATAAACACACACACACCCACCCCAATACACACTCTACTACCGCAGACCCTAATACACACTCTAGTGCACACTCTAATACACACACACTACCGCACACCCTAATACACAACCTAATACACACACCTCTACCGCACACCCTAATACACACACACATACCCTAATACACACTCTAACACCGCACACCCTAATACACATCCTAATACACACACCTCTACCGCACACCCTAATACACACACACCCACCCCAATACACACTCTACTACCGCAGACCCTAATACACACTCTAGTGCACACTCTAATACACACACACTACCGCACACCCTAATACACACACACCCACCCTAATACACACCCTAACACCGCACACCCTAATACACACACACCCACCCCAATACACACTCTACTACCGCAGACCCTAATACACACTCTAGTGCACACTCTAATACACACTCTAACACCGCACACCCTAATAAACACACACACTACCGCACACCCTAATACACACTCTAACACCGCACACCCTAGTACACACTCTAATACACACACACTACCGCACATCCTAATACACACACCACTACATACACATTCACATTTCCATGTATGGCGTTAAGCTGGCGTTCTTATCCAGAGTGACTTACAGGGTTAATCATATGTTAGGAGTTTTACCCAGGGACTCTTACTGGTGTAGCACAGCGTAGTCACCAAGACCGGGAATCAAAGCCCAGTCTCCCACATGGTGCGGTATCTCTCTGACAAGTGGTGTTATCCGTTGCACCACACCACCCACATTAGCAACGGCCTGGGAGACATCATAGCCACTGCTTAGTAATACCTTAGCAACCACCTGGGATACCATAGCAACAGACTTTGAGCTTTGTTTCTGTCGCTGTTCCTTTAAGAGCTGTGTTTTGATTGGCATTGGGAAAACATTCCAGACATTTCAGATTAGTGACATCACAGAAACAGTGAATCCAAGCGTCCTGTATTCCTGGTTTAGTGTCCGTATGTGGGCCGAACGGACCGGACAGTGAAGTGTCCTGGGAGCTCTGGAGCGTTCCCAGCGTTCCTGTACTAACTCCAGTTTTCCGTATACGGATCATTTCAGCGTGACCATTAGCTGGAGCGTCCCCAGACTGCTGGTGCTCAGCGTGAAGGCAGAGGAAGCTGGAGTGGTCGGATGTGTGAAGGATGTGCTGGTCCAGTCCAGGGAAATTCTCCTGAAGCAGAAGGCCGTTCCCGTCTGTTCCTTTATTCATCCCCCTCTCCCCTCTCCCGTCGCCCCCTCCCTCCTGCCCTGTAATCTGCATGGCAGGTTTTCTCCTGCAGCGCTCGCTAAAAATAGCTCCTCAATAGCTGCTGCCTAACAAACCTGCTCATCAGAACTAATTGCCAAAGAAAAGAGCTTTTATTCCTCCGTCCTGCTCTTTAACCCCTCCTCTCCCGCACCCTCGGCTTCCCGCGCTGCCTGCTGGCTCCCAGCCTGCGGATCCATGACCGTCTTTTAGAGGGGACGTCTCACACCGGACCGCTCTGACCGAGGTTCTACACTGACTCAGTAAACTGGGTGGAGTTCCCCTTAGCTGCGGAGCGTTGGGGTTCTGGCTGTTCCAGATGGTCTGAGATTCCGAGCGGGGATGGGATGTAGATGCCGGGCCGGTTGGACCGAAGGGGTGGTGTGATGTTGGGCTGTGTGTGGTGTGACCTGGCGGTGAGTCTTTGTTCGGAGTCTGTGACCTCATTAACCAGCCTGTGTTTGTGGGTGCTGGGCAGTGTGAGTGAGTGAGGGTCAGCCTTTAACCCCGCCCCCACACTGTATCAGCTGTAGGGATGTTGGGGGAGATGGGGGAGATGACCCCCCTGCACACAGTCTCTCCCTCCATCATTTCTCTGTCTCTTCCCCAGCTCTCTCCCCTTCTCCCTATCTCCCCTTCTTCCTCTCTGCCCTTCTCCCTCTCTCTGCTTCTCCCTCTCTCTCTCTCTTCCCCCTCTCTCCTTCTTCTCTCTCTCCCCTCCTCTCTCCCTCTCCCCTCCTCTCTCTCCCCCTCTCCCCCTCTGCTCTCTCTCTCTCCCCTCCGCTCTCTCCCTCTCTCCCCCCTCCCTCTCTCTCTCTCCCCTCCTCTTTCTCTCCTCTCTCTCCCTCTCTCTCCCCTCCTCTCTCTCCCTCTCTCCCTCTCCTCTCTCTCTCTCCCCTCCTCTCTCTCTCTCTCTCTCTCTCTCTCTCTCTCTCCCCTCCTCTCTCTCTCCCTCCTCTCCTCGCTCTCCTCTTTCTCCCTCTCTCTCTCTCCTCTCTCTCTCTCTCTCCCTCTCTCTCCCGCCTCTCTCTCCCTCTCTCTCTCCTCTCTCTGCCCCCCCTCCCTTCCTCTCTCTCTCCTCTCTCTCCCTCTCTCCCTCTCCCCTCCTCTCTCTCTCTCTGCCCCCCCCTCTCTCTCCTCTCTCTCCTCTCTCTCTCTCTCTCTCTCTCCCCTCCCTCTCTCTCTGGTTGGTTATGTAGTGGAGTGTGTGTAGTGAGTGACTGACCGAGAGAGTGTTTGGACTGGAGCCGAGTTGGGGGGGTGTGAGTGGTGGGGTGGGGGTCTCTCTTGGCAGGGATGTGTATGTGAGTGTTATGTTGAATCCAGATGTTGTGAGATGTTTCCTCGTGTCCCTGTGGCTCCCTCAGCAGATCGGCTGTGCTGAACAGCAGCCAGGCTGCTGGGGGGTCCGGTGGTGGTGTGTGTGTGTGGCGCGGGGGTGGGGGGTCCAGTGGGGGTGATGGATGGGAGATCTCCCCCTGTCCTGTCGTCACATCACTGACTACCGGTTGTCCTCACTATGACCACAGTACCACACTCAGAGAGAGAGAGAGAGGGAGACAGAGGGAGAGAGAGAGGGAGTGAGGGAGAGAGACATGTACCCCTGTGTAAATAAGCTCCGCCCCCGTATTATTGAGTTAGCATGCTAGCTACCTGGAGCTAATGCTAGTCGCTAGCGTTCCCTGTGCTAGCTACTGGCTCCATCTGGACACCAACACACAGTAGAGTAAAGTTGATCCTCACTATGGAGCTCTCAGTTTAAGATGATCTGCTCCAACCGCCACACACGGATACAATCACACAGCATGGCTGCTACTTACAGGCTGCTGCTGTGGCTGTGTCTGCTGGGTCAGACGCTGAGCCCGTCCCACGGCTTAGTGTGCGAGTCATTACTGAGCATTACTGAGCACTTTACCCAAAGACACTTTACAGACCGAGTGCAGAATTCCCACTTCTGTATCGGCTTATTAATGGTGTTTATTAATGGGGTTTATTAATGGTGTTTATTAATGGGGTTTATTAATGGGGTTTATTAATGGGGTTTATTAATGGCGTTTATTAATGAGGATTTTTAATGCGGTTTAATAATGGTGTTTATTAAAGGTGTTTATTAATGGGGTTTATTAATGGTGTTTATTAATGGGGTTTATTAATGGGGTTTATTAATGGGGTTTATTAATAAGGTTTATTAATGGGGTTTATTAATAAGGTTTATTAATGGGGTTTATTAATGGGGTTTATTAATGGTGTTTATTAATGGGGTTTATTAATGGGGTTTATTAATGGTGTTTATTAAAGGTGTTTATTAATGGTGTTTATTAATGGTGTTTATTAATGGTGTTTATTAATAAGGTTTATTAATGGTGTTTATTAATGGGTTTATTAACGAGCTAGGAAGGCGTTAGTGCGTGTTCAGCGTTCCTGCAGCTGGCGCTGGTGTTAGGCGTTCCTGTGCGGGTGAGATTTATTCCTGGGCGTGTTTAATGGGATTGGGAGTTGAAGCGGCGGCGCTGTGTCCCGAATGAAAGGAGCGCTTATATCCAGCCTAATCTGATGTACTTTAATAGCCCAGCGCCTGAACGCCGTTACTGGAGGACCTTCCGGAGCGCAGCCGGAGCCTCGGCTCTGCTTTAACGGGTCGAGGTTCTCCTGCTTTCCTCTGTCTCTTTCACATCACTGTGTAAAAATAACCTGCTGTAAACTTAACTGCTTAGAACCCGACCGGACCGACCCAACTGACCGGACTAACAGACCGGACACACCGGACTGACCCAACGGACCAGACACACCAGACTTATCCAACGGACCGGACTGACCGTATAATTTATCCTATGGACATGACTGAGAGTAACATACACATGCATCTGTGCAGCGGCCCCGCACTCCATCTGTTTATTTATTTATTTAAAGCTGTTTTTGCATGAACGGGTTTCTAAGCAGTGCAGACTGAGTCATACAGAACCCATACAACAGAACAACAAGGACAGAGAGAGAGAGAGAGAGAGAGAGAGAGAGAGAGAGAGAGAGAGAGAGAGAGAGAGAGAGAGAGAGAGAGAGAGAGAGAGAGTAAATATAGAGGGAAGACGACGGACAGAGAGAATATAGTTAAGAGAAAGAAGAGATGAAATAAAGGGAGAGGTAATGAGGAGGAGTTCAGAAAGATAGAGAGAAAGTGTGTGTGTTGGTGTGTTTGTTTGTTAATGTGTTTGTTTGTTTGTTTGTTTGTTTGTTTAATGTGAGGGGTTGTTTTGTGTTTTCCTGCAGGACCTGCGGAAACAGATCACTCCACTGTTAAAGGGCTTCCAGACAGAGGTAAGCTGGACTCACCTAGACCCTCTCTCTAACTGGAGCTCTAGAGGTTCTCCTCTCTCTCTCTGACTGGAGCTCTAGAGGTTCTCCTCTCTCTCTCTGACTGGAGTTCTAGAGGTTCTCCTCTCTCTCTGACTGGAGCTCTAGAGGTTTTCTCCTCTCTAGAGAGTTCTCCTCTCTCTCTCTCTGACTGGAGTTCTAGACTGGTCTAGAGGTTTTCTTCTCTCTCTCTGACTGGAGCTCTAGAGGTTCTCCTCTCTCTGACTGGAGTTCTAGAGGTTCTCCTCTCTCTCTCTGACTGGAGCTCTAGAGGTTCTCCTCTCTCTCTCTGACTGGAGCTCTAGAGGTTCTCCTCTCTCTCTCTGACTGGAGTTCTAGAGGTTCTCCTCTCTCTCTCTAACTGGAGCTCTAGAGGTTCTCCTCTCTCTCTCTGACTGGAGCTCTAGAGGTTCTCCTCTCTCTCTGACTGGAGCTCTAGAGGTTCTCCTCTCTCTCTCTGACTGGAGCTCTAGAGGTTCTCCTCTCTCTCTCTGACTGGAGTTCTAGATGTTCTCCCCTCTCTCTCTCTGACTGGAGTTCTAGAGGTTCTCCTCTCTCTGACTGGAGTTCTAGAGGTTCTCCTCTCTCTCTCTGACTGGAGTTCTAGAGGTTCTCCTCTCTCTCTCTGACTGGAGCTCTAGAGGTTCTCCTCTCTCTCTCTGACTGGAGTTCTAGAGGTTCTCCTCTCTCTCTCTGACTGGAGTTCTAGAGGTTCTCCTCTCTCTCTCTGACTGGAGCTCTAGAGGTTCTCCTCTCTCTCTCTGACTGGAGTTCTAGAGGTTCTCCTCTCTCTGACTGGAGTTCTAGAGGTTCTCCTCTCTCTCTCTGACTGGAGTTCTAGAGGTTCTCCTCTCTCTTTGTCTGACTGGAGTTCTAGAGGTTCTCCTCTCTCTCTGACTGGAGCTCTAGAGGTTCTCCTCTCTCTGACTGGAGCTCTAGAGGTTCTCCTCTCTCTCTGACTGGAGCTCTAGAGGTTCTCCTCTCTCTCTGACTGGAGCTCTAGAGGTTCTCCTCTCTCTCTCTGACTGGAGTTCTAGAGGTTCTCCTCTCTCTCTCTCTGACTGGAGCTCTAGAGGTTCTCCTCTCTCTCTGACTGGAGCTCTAGAGGTTCTCCTCTCTCTCTGACTGGAGCTCTAGAGGTTCTCCTCTCTCTCTGACTGGAGCTCTAGAGGTTCTCCTCTCTCTCTCTCTGACTGGAGCTCTAGAGGTTTTCCTCTCTCTGACTGGAGTTCTAGAGGTTCTCCTCTCTATCTCTCTGACTGGAGCTCTAGAGGTTCTCCTCTCTCTCTCTGACTGGAGTTCTAAAGGTTCTCCTCTCTCTCTCTGACTGGAGCTCTAGAGGTTCTCCTCTCTCTCTCTGACTGGAGTTCTAGAGGTTCTCCCCTCTCTCTGACTGGAGTTCTAGAGGTTCTCCTCTCTCTGACTGGAGTTCTAGAGGTTCTCCTCTCTCTCTGACTGCTCCCATTCTTTTGGAGCTCCTGCTCTGGTTGGAGCTCTCGCAGGCCGAGTTGCGGCCGGGACCGCGGCACCTCCAGCTGTTGCGGTCATGGCGGGGGCCTTGCGGCTGAGCTCCTGGTGGTATCAGGTGACACGGTTACTCATGAGAGTCTGAGGAGGTGGAGGTCCGGGCCGTTTTCGGTCCGGTCCTGGAAAGCCGCTGGCGCTCGTGGAAGCTGGTGTGAGCCTGGTTATTGATTGATCTGGTGTTGGGGGAATTCCGGTGCAGCTGTCTGACTCTGGATAAAGTGTGATTGACTGCTCTGTGGAATATCCCGGTGCGCTGGCCAGAACAGCGCCGCGGCAGCGATTGGACCGGGTCTCCTGCAGGAGCCTCGTACCTTCCCTGGATGGCTGAGTAGATTTCCAGCCCGGTCGAGCCTGCCGGGGCTGTGTGCTGCTCTCCAGCGGAGATTTGGGCCGTGTGCCGTGTTCCTGAAGTAATGTGCATTAACATTCAGCACAGCAGCGTTCAGTGTTCCAAAGCGCTCCGAGTAATGTACAGTGCTCAGGCGGGTTTACCAGCGCAGGCTGGAGGACCCGCGCTGGAACCCGGCCCTGGCTTGGATGTGATGACTGGTACCTGGTTCTGTGGTGATCGACTGTATTGATGAAGTTGATGCCAAAAACAGACGTCATTCATTTCCCAACCTCTCTATCAGGTTCAGATGTTCAGACTGATGTATGTAAATGAGCTCCGCTCTGATTGGCTGTATCATGGGGGATGTTGTTGGTGTCTGATGTACCCTACAGTGTCCATGACGATGTGAAACGTGGACATGACGCTCGTTCCTACACCTGCTGACATGTTTGCATTTATATTGGTGTGTGTTTTATATCTCTGCTGTGGATGGGAATGACGGGAATGTTGGGAATGTTGGAAATGTGCATAAATAGCCATTTCTGGGGCCAAACGGACCTCCAAAACAAATGACAATCACAGAACCAGTAACCCGCCCCACAGTGGCGTCCCTGTTTATCCAGCACCACTGTGGGGTAAAAAGGGTCTTCTCTTTCAGTTCCCGTCTGCTGGTTAACACATCCGGGTCGGAGTCTCTACTGGGCCGCCTGAGGTTCTGTCTGTCCAGCACGCAGCGGTTCTGTGCCTTGTTGTTGTTTGAGGTCAGTAAACTACTCAGTGATCGTTCTAGATCTTTCCTTGTGGTGAGAAAGAGAAGAGGGAGTCTGCAGGTGATAAGCTGAGGTACCTACACCACTGAAAGGAACACAGTTTGCCACACAGGGCTCTTATGTTAGCTAGCTAGCTAACCTAGCTAACGTTAGCATCCACTGGCAGATTCCAAACGGGCCGATTGCGGATCTCTGTGACGAGGCTGCGGGTTTTATGAGGTGTAGCTTAATGTAAATGAATATCTTCATGTTCTGGTTCTCAGCGGTTTTATGTGCTGCCCAGCTAAAGCAAAGATAGCTAGCCTTAGGTAGTTAGCTCTGCCTTAGCTAGCTAGCTAGGTTGCCTAAGTTCCACGTTAGCTAGCTAGCTAGCTGCCTTCATCAGCTTATATGTGGGTTCACACTTAGAAACACCCCATAAAACCCACCGACTGGGGCCTCCACAACAAACAGCTCTTACAGGAGGGTACTAACGTTAGCTAGGTTAGCTAGGTTAGCTAGGTTAGCTGACTTTAGAGCCCTGGGTGGCACCAAACTGTGTTTCCTTCGTTGGTGTAAGACTCAGACTCTCCTCTACTTTTTCTCACCACAAGGAAAGATCTAGAACGCTCACCGTGTAGTTTTGGACTGTGAGAACCTCATCAGTAGAGTAGAGGCTGTAGGCCCCGGACGGGGAGGTCGACACACCGCCGCTCAGCACGCTGGTATCGGTTATTAGAGCCGGTCTGGTTGTACTATCGGACCTATGGGTTCTGCTGCCCGACCTTTCAGACTAAATAGGATCTACCCAG
Source organism: Prochilodus magdalenae (assembly GCA_024036415.1). Lineage (NCBI taxonomy): Eukaryota > Metazoa > Chordata > Actinopteri > Characiformes > Prochilodontidae > Prochilodus > Prochilodus magdalenae. Next base: position 172,940 of record JAMWET010005912.1, on the reverse strand, counting down.
GCGTCCACACAAACCTCAGCTCGAGTTCATACGTACATTATATATAATAATAAACATTATGATGCTTTATACCACAGTAATAACACATTTGACGGTGCCATGAAGGTCATGTGGGGTCCTCGGTATGATGCAGCCCGCTGAGCCCTCCTCCTGAAACCAGGTGATAATTATAAAAGCCTTTTTGAGGGAACTGTAAAAGTTCCCAATCCTCGGAAGCACTCCCGCCCGGAATTCTTACTCCTCGAGCGTCTGACCCGGAGACGTGTTGAGGAGAATTGGAGAGGGGAGTGGTATAAAGCTGTGGCGGTTTAGCGTGGATATGAATGGTTATGGACGTAGACTGACCCAAACGTAGCCCTGCTAATATTAGCGGCCCCAGCGCCGCATGTGCTGGAATGGACGTTATTATAATTATTATTACTGTTATTATTATCATTATTTTGAGTATCGCTAGTTTCCATCTTTTATCAGCCCAAGTGCACAAGTAGGGAAGCTAATGTGGCATGAGCGTCCGCTCCATTCCTACACCCATTCCGTGATAACGATCCCACTGGCCCCTTTGGAAGTATGTGGTGGAAAATGCTCCAGTGCATGTGAGTAGCGGGGCTAACCGCTCGGGGCTCCGAGTCCAGTACTGCTGAACTACTTACTACTACAGGTACACTACAGAACAGAGGTCCCGCACACCGCTCAATGTCCATCTGCACACTACCGGAGCAACCAGGAGCTCCGAGAGCAGGACGTCTGGATCCGGCGTAACCTGCGTGTCCTGTAACTACATACTACCACACTACTACACACTACTACTCACAACATGAGGTCTCATCGCTGAATGGGTGGAGCCACACTGCTGTAGGCTGAATGGGAGGAGCTACACTGCTGTAGGCTGAATGGGTGGAACCACACTGCTGTAGGCTGAATGGGAGGAGCTACACTGCTGTAGGCTGAATGGGAGGAGCTACACTGATGTAGGCTGAATGGGTGGAGCCAAACTGATGTGGACTGAATGAGTGGAGTTAAACTAATTTGGACTAAATGGGTGGAGCTACACTGCTGTAGGCTGAATGGGAGGAGCTACACTGATGTAGGCCGAATGGGATTAGCTACACTGCTGTAGGCTGAATGGGTGGACCTAACTTCTGTAGGCTGAATAGGTGGAGCTAAAGTGCTATAGGCTGAATGGGTGGAGCCAAACTGATGTGGACTGAATGAGTGGAGTTAAACTAATTTGGACTAAATGGGTGGAGGTAAACTGCTGCAGGCTGAATGGGTGGAGGTAAACTGCTGCAGGCTGAATGGGTGGAGGTAAATGCTGTAGGCTGAATGGGTGGAGGTAAATGCTGTAGGCTGAATGGGTGGAGGTAAACTGCTGTAGGCTGAATGGGTGGAGGTAAACTGCTGTAGGCTGAATGGGTGGAGGTAAATGCTGTAGGCTGAATGGGTGGAGGTAAATGCTGTAGGCTGAATGGGTGGAGGTAAACTGCTGTAGGCTGATAGGTGTAAGTGCGCTGGTCTTTGGGACCTCAGGGATGAAGGGTGGTCCGTGGTTTTCCAGGGAATGGGCTCTTTGTGTTTCCTGAGGGGTTTTCGGTCTATGAGTGTGACTCTCTGTCGCCCCCTCTGGCTCGTGTTACAGCTCCCGGTCGTTGAAGGCCCCTGTGCGGGGACTGGACGCGCTGCTGCAGCTGTTGGCGGGGCGTCCACTCGGCAGCGCGACCGAGACGTTTGAGCGAGTGTCCGGTTCTGCTAATGGCTGCTAAATAAATCCAGAGCGCGTCGGCGCATGGCGTGAGTCAGTAGCTGGTCGGTCGCCGTTTCGGGCCGGCCCCGCCCTCCCCCCACTCTATATTTATCTGCACAGACAGGAAATCCCTAACGAGACTCGGAGAGCCTGAGCCTGAATAAGAGGAGCAGAAAGGAGAAGTGCGGCTGTTCCTCACCGTCTCTGTGTGCAGAGCGGAGCACACAGCTTCTGGGAGGTGTAGGTGGAACTCCTCACACGGGGAGCTTTAACTCTTCAGTGTCTGCACACTCCGCACGCAGCTGGTTCCTCTGATGTCTCAGCACTGGCGTAGGCCTTCAGCATGATGAAGCTGACGGAGCTCTGGGTGTTCGGTCCGTAGTGATGTTGATTTGAGCTCCACTGTGTACCAGGCGGGCAGTGAGGTGGCGCTGTGGGTGGTGCTGTCTCCTCCCAGTAGGAAGGGTCTGGGTTCTATGCCCCAGCCGGGTATCGGGGGTCCTTTCTGTGTGGAGCGCCATGTTCTCCCGGTGAGTTTCCTCCTCCGGGTGATCCGGTTTCCTCCCACAGTCCAAACACATGCAGGCAGGTGAACTAGGGATGCTGAATTGCTTTCCCACCAGGTGTGTGAGTGTGTCTCCAGGATGTTTCCTGTGAGAAAGAGAGGGTAAGAGAGAGAGAGGGAGGGAGAGAGAGTGGGAGAGGGAGGGAGAGAGAGAGAGAGGGGGGGGGAGGGGGGAGAGAGAGAGAGAGAGAGAGAGAGAGAGATAGGTGGGGGAGAGAGAGAGAGAGGGGGAGGTGGGGGAGAGAGAGAGAGAGAGAGGTAGAGGGGGAGAGAGAGAGAGAGAGAGGGGAGAGAGAGAGAGAGGTGGGGGAGAGAGAGAGAGAGGTGGGGGAGAGAGAGAGAGAGAGAGAGAGAGAGAGGTGAAGGGGGAGAGAGGGGGAGAGAGGGGGGGAGGGGGGGAGAGGGGGGAGAGAGAGAGGTGGGGGAGAGAGAGAGAGAGAGAGAGAGGGGAGAGAGAGAGAGAGAGAGAGAGAGGTGGAGGGAGAGAGAGAGAGAGAGAGAGGGAGGGAGAGAGAGAGAGAGAGGTGGGCGAGAGAGAGAGAGAGAGAGAGAGAGAGAGAGTGGGGGGGGGGTTGAGAGAGAGAGAGAGAGAGAGAGAGAGAGAGAGAGAGGGGGGGGTGAGAGAGAGAGAGAGAGAGAGAGGGGGGGGAGATAGAGAGAGAGAGTTGGGGGGAGAGAGAAGAGAGAGCGAGAGGTGGTGAGAGAGAGAGAGAGAGAGGTGGTGGGGAGAGAGAGAGATAGAAGTGGGGGGAGAGAGAGAGAGAGAGGTGGGGGGAGAGAGAGAGAGAGAGGTGGGGGGAGAGAGAGAGAGAGAGAGAGGTGGGGGGAGAGAGAGAGAGAGAGAGAGAGAGAGAGAGAGAGGTGGGGGGAGAGAGAGAGAGAGTGGGGGGGGAGAGAGAGAGAGAGAGAGAGAGAGAGGTCGGTGGGAGAGGTTAGAATAGAGAGAGAGAGAGAGAGAGAGAGAGAGGTGGGGGAGAGAGAGAGAGAGAGAGGTGGAGGGAGAGAAAGAGAGAGGTGGGGGGAGAGAGAGAGAGAGAGAGGGTGGTGGGGTGAGAGAGAGAGAGAGAGGTGGGCGGGAGAGAGAGACGAGAGAGAGAATAGAGGAGATGAGACGAGAGAGTATGTGGGGAGAGAGAGAGAGAGAGAGAGAGGTGGGGGGAGAGAGAGAGAGAGAGAGAGAGAGAGAGAGAGAGAGAGGTGGGGGGAGAGAGAGAGAGAGAGAGAGAGAGAATAGTTGTTTTCCTGTCAGGAAATGAGAGGGCAGTTTGGAGTGCAGCTTTGAGGCCCATTCAGGGGTTAGAGAGTGGGAGTGTGTGTGTGTGGGAGTGTGTGTAAGTGTGTGTGTGTGTGTGGGAGTGTGTGTGTGGGAGTGTGTGGGAGTGTGTGTAAGTGTGTGTGTGTGTGTGTGTGTGGGAGTGTGTGTGTGTGTGTGTGTGTGTGTGTGAGTGTGTGTGTGTGGGAGTGTGTGGGCACATTGGTCTATAACGAGCTTGTTTATGCTGGTGGATACCAGGATCAATAACTGGTGATAAATTTAGACTGATATGATCAATATTTATTGAGCTACACATACAGAAGTCTGTCTCTCAGTATGGCGTCGGGCCGCCGTGTTTGCTAACCCAACACGCCAGACGTCTCGGTATGGAGCTGTAGAGGTTCCTGATGGAGTCCTGTGATAATCCATCCCATGCAGCTTGAACATCCTCACACAGTTCCTGCAGATGGTGCGGGAGGGGTGGAGGTGGAGGGACACCAGGTCTTCTGGACGTGTGACAGCAAACCGTTCATCTCGGTGCTGACCACGGTGCCTCCACACACGGATTCGTTGGGCGTCTCCACCAAGACTAAAGCGGGACTCGTCACTGAAGATGACCCGCTGCCATTCTGAGTCACTCCATGACAGTCTGGTACGACACCACTGCAGTCTTTGGTGACGGTGACGTGGTGTTAAGGACAGTCGTGGTAACGGTCTGTGTGCATGTAGTCCTGCGTGGTGCAGCCGTCTGCCGATGGTGCTGCACTAACAGGAGGACTCATGGAGGGCACCACTGCTCGCTGGATGTCTGTAAGGGTAGTGTTGGGTCAGTGCGGTACAGAGATAGGACCCGCCCTTACGGAGTGTGGAACTCGATCATTAGTGTGTCTCACCATGCCACACACGGTGGGTTGACAGGCACGGTGCACCTGATGCTGTAGGTGTAGACGTTCAGGTGGAACTTGCTGCTACGTGGTGACTCTGTGGAACCGGTCTGGATTTATTAGGCCGTTAAGGAGAACCAGGGGGGGTTCCACTCAGCTAGGCCACGCTCAGCTGCTGCAGCTGGATACAGCTCTCCAGCGGCCGCGCACTCCACCTCCTGACGGGGTTCCGTCTGAACAGCAAGAGAACTTTAAATTCAGCCACGGCTCCTACTGGAGCTCGTGGGTGGACGAGGAGCTCCGCCAGGAGGGAGAGGGGGAGAGGGAGGCAGTTTAATTGCTCCATCTGTGAGACGACTGGTGCTGCTGAACTTGGCCGGCGTCTGGGCCCAGCCAGATGTTTTCCGGCGAGGAACATCTGAAAATGTTTAGCTCCTTTCCCATAGGAGAGGGAACTCTGTTACATGCTGGATGTGCTGGATGTTTTCGGTGGCGACTGCCCTGTTCCATCCATCAGCTGCAGCCGGCCGGCAGATTTACAGCTCCTATTTGATGTTGGGCTGCTGTAAGACCAAACACACAACACTCGCCAACCAGTAAACAGTACAAGGGTTCAGCGCGCCCGACAGAGACGCCTGATTCAGACCAGACTGCGTCTGTGTGGGGCTGCCGCCCGCAGGGAGCGCTCCGCTCCGCCGCGCCGGGTTCTGGGCAGCTGGAGCGGAGAGTGAACTGCGTGTAAGCGGAGCAGAATCGGAAAACTGTAAATCCGAAATCTCCTGCATATACAACACCTCCACACTCTCCACCATCTTACCAAGGTCCCACCACCTCCACACTCTCCACCATCTTACCAAGGTCCCACCACCTCCACACTCTCCACCATCTTACCAAGGTCCCACCACCTCCACACTCTCCACCATCTTACCAAGGTCCCACCACCTCCACACTCTCCACCATCTTACCAAGGTCCCACCACCTCCACACTCTCCACCATCTTACCAAGGTCCCACCACCTCCACACTCTCCACCATCTTACCAAGGTCCCACCACCTCCACACTCTCCACCATCTTACCAAGGTCCCACCACCTCCACACTCTCCACCATCCGCTAAAGCCCTGTTTCCAGGAGACGCAGCTCTGTACTATCGGTACCACAGGTAGCTCAGCTCGGTGCTGTCCAAACAAAAACACGGATCTCCGTTTTGTGGAATCATGGGATACCACAGTGTGCTGCAGGGACATACTTCAGAATGTCCCGATTCTGTAGTTCATCCGGGGAATCTCCCCGTCCTACGCGGTGAGTACCGTGTGTCCGGACACGCTAGCCAGTCAGACGTACTGTGTAGTACGGAAAAGGCCGTTTTGGATGCAGCTCAGTCCCACTAAGTTATAGAGAACCAGAACAAGGTTCTATGGTGGTTCCATACCAGTTCTATGGCAGTTCTATGGTGGTTCTATGGCAGTACTATGACACATAATGTTTCCTTACTTGGTGAAACGGTTCTTTAGATTGATGTTCCTCTCTCATTGTCTTGCACCTTATTTGGGGCATTTCCAGTGTGTATATACTATGTTGTATAAACTATAACATGAAACAGATTTTTATAGGCGCATGGCGAGTTATAATAATAATAATAATAATAATAATAGTCATAATAATGATGATGGTGATGATGATGATGGTGGTGATGATAGTGGTGGTGATGGTGGTGGTGATGGTGATGATGATGTTGGTGGTGGTGATGGTGATGATGATGTTGGTGGTGATGATGATGGTGGTGATGGTGGTGATGATGATGGTGATGATGATGTTGGTGGTGGTGATGGTGATGATGATGTTGGTGGTGGTGGTGATGGTGCTGGTGATACGTTACCTCTATAGAACAGCAGGTAAAGCGGTGCTGCTGCTCCGAGAGCGGTGCTACAGCTCTGTTCCAGCGGGGCAGGTTGTCTCTGTTCTATCAGGTCTGACCCAGTTTTGTTCGCTGTGGCCCAGTTAAGTCCAGCTTTGTGCTGGTTCTGCAGAATTCTCTCTCCAGCGGCACCAGAGTCCTTTTTCTTCATCACCCACCTCAGAGTACTGTCCCTGTCACCGTCAAACCTCCAGACCTCTGACCCTCCGAACCTTCAGACCTCAGAACCTCTGAACTTTTAGACCTCTGAGCCTGAGAACCCCTGAAGGAGGAGCGGAGCCTGTGTACGGGTTCTCCTGGTCTGGTCGTGGTGAATCAGCTGGCTGTGTGTGTGTGTGGGTTGATGGAGGTACTGTAGACCGGGTACGGTAGTGAGCAGTGCTGGTCTTCATGGCTGGGTTTAACGGTCTAGCTTCAGGAAGTGCAGTAACTCAGGTTTAACCTTCTCTCCTCTAGTTTAGTTTTAGTGTAGTTTAGCTCAAAGACAGCGCCATCTGCTGGGTCCTGAAGGTTCTGCAGGGTAAGAGAGCGGGTCTGGAGCAGCTGTGCAGGCGGTTCTGTGTGTAGGTGCTGTTGTGTAGTTAAGTTTCGGTTCCTGTTCGGGTTTGGTTGTGCAGTGATTGGAGCGTTAGCGGGTCCACTCCGCGTTTGGAGCGCCCGTATCCGGAGCGTCCCGATCAGCTCCGTGTGTGAGGGATTATGGGAGATCTATGATATAAAAGCTCTAGTCCTCCAGGCACAGCAGATGTTGGAGTCCAGCGTCACTCGGGGTCAGGGCTTTTAAAAGGGGTCAGCTGAGCCAAATCTAAATCAGACAGACAGGAAGCAGCTTTGGCTTGTATGGAGTGTCAGAGTAACCGATTAGAACCCCCTCGGAGCGAGAGAGGTGGGCTTCCTCGGGAAAATGGGCGAAACGAAAACAACTAAACAGGTGGGCAGGTTAAAAATGAAATGATCTCCGAAAGGCATGACGTTAGAGCTGACACTCCCCTCTGGATTTAAAAGCCTGCATGGCTGGCGCTTACCTTCGCCAGGTGAGATTCCTGGGCCGTTCTGCGTGCACTGCCCTGCTGAGGTCTGAGGAGGGGACTGCGAGGGCACGGGGAACCTCCAGCCTGCTCCGTTTGCGGCCGTGTGTTTGGGATTATGGCGTGTGTTCAGGACCATCCGTTTGTAGAAGCCGTCCTCCTTTCAGAGCGTGTGATCTTTGCTTCCAGAGTTTGTTGGAATTTCGTTGAATTCATTCTTCCCTCCTCCCGTGAAATGTTCCCCGTGCCGCTTGATCCAGGCCCATGCTTGATGGTTGGAGAGTTGGCGGTTCATGAAGTCCGGGCCCGGTTTTCTCCATGGCTTTGCTCATTGTGACCAGAGTTCTACTGTAACTGCATCGGCTCGTTTAGATGCTCTTCTGGAAACGCCTGACGCTGGACTTTGTGGTGGGGACGCAGGAGCGGTTTCCTTGGAGACGTGTTTGTGCAGGTGTCTCTGAACAGCAGGAGAATGCACCCCCACTCCAGAGTCTGCTAGGCCTTCCTGAAGGTCTTCTGCAGTCAGGTGGAGGTTCTGGATTTGCCTTTCTAGCAGCCTGGTCTTCCAGACCGTATCTGGACCTCCTCTGTTCCTGCACGTTAACTGCCATTTCCTATAGACATTCCCACCTGAGGAACTGGCAACCCGAAACGCCTTATAGCTTCCCCAGCTTTGTGGGCCTCAGCCATGTCCATGTGAGTGCTGGGCTCTGCTGAGTTTTGGGACAAGGCTAGTTCTGGGTCCAGGTGCACCACCTGGTCTCTCTGGACGATGACCGTGAGCCGGCCACGACCCCACCATGCTAACTAAGGCCTGAGTTATCTGGGTGCTCGAATCTCCTAGGGTTCCTATACTTTTGCACAGTTCTTCTTTCCTTATATCGCTCACAAATTGTAGAAAACCAAAATAACAGGTTCAGTAGTTGGGTGGAGTTCTCACCGCGGCCTCCACCTGAGGATAGCAGAGCTGGTAGGACGGAGCGTCTCCGGCTGAGAGGTTTCCGGAGCAGTGACTGCTGTGAGGCTCATTAACCGCGATGGTGAGGTGAGGTGCGGCGTCTCGCTCTGGGCCCGATGTGTCTTTGTTTTGGTCCTGAATTGTCTCGGTGAATGCGTTTGCGTGCACCAATCAGATAACCAGAGACAATCAGATTTAGTCAGTAACCTGTTCACCACGTTTACATGCACTCCAGTAATCAGATAACTGCAGAAGTCTGATTATGATCAGGTCTTTAATTGCATATAGATACACGTGATGTGTGTACGTGACTCTGGCTGGACGTGTCTCTCATTCTTTAATCTGACTCCATGTGTCCTGGTCTCACTCCTGACTCTGACTTCATGTGTCCTGGTCTCACTTCTGATTCTGACTTCATGTGTCCTGGTCTCACTCCTGACTCTGACTCCATGTGTCCTGGTCTCACTCCTGACTCTGACTTCATGTGTCCTGGTCTCACTCCTGACTCTGACTCCATCTGTCCTGGTCTCACTCCTGACTCTGACTTCATCTGTCCTGGTCTCACTTCTGATTCTGACTTCATGTGTCCTGGTCTCACTCCTGACTCTGAGACCATGTGTCCTGGTCTCACTCCTGACTCTGACTTCATCTGTCCTGGTCTCACTTCTGATTCTGACTTCATGTGTCCTGGTCTCACTCCTGACTCTGAGACCATGTGTCCTGGTCTCACTCCTGACTCTGACTTCATCTGTCCTGGTCTCACTTCTGACTCTGACTTCATGTGTCCTGGTCTCACTTCTAACTCTGACTCCATGAGTCCTGTTCTCACTCCTGACTCTGAGACCATGAGTCCTGGTCTCACTCCTGACTCTGACTCCATGTGTCCTGTTCTCACTCCTGACTCTGAGACCATGTGTCCTGGTCTCACTCCTGACTCTGACTCCATGAGTCCTGGTCTCATTCCTGACTCTGACTCCATGTGTCCTGACCTCACTCCTGACTCTGACTCCATGTGTCCTGACCTCACTCCTGACTCTGAATCCATGTGTCCAGCTTTCTGTCTTCTAATGGTTATGACTCGACTTTAGTGGTCCTGACTTGGACTTGGCTGTAGTGGTCACCACACAAACTAGGCTGTAATGGTTTAGACTCTGACTAGGCTTCACTCAGACTCTACCCCAGTGGTCCTCGGTTGCTCTAGAGGTCCTGACTCTAACTGTAGGGGTTAGTGTTGTTGATGTTGGGGTGTTTTCTCTGTTCCAGATTGATGCTCTGTGTAAGAGGAGTAAGGAGTCGGAGGCAGCGTTCCTCAGTGTGTATAAGAGATTAATCGATGTCCCAGGTGTGTATTGCAGACACACACAGACACACACCCGCACACACAAACACAGACACACACCCGCACACACAGACACACATACGCTGCTGTAATGTTCGAGTGTAGCAGAAACACTGTAAACACATCAGTCATATTTATGAGGCTTCTGTCTCCAGTGTCCTCACACACACACACACACACACACACACACACACACACACTGGTGTAATGACTTCACCGGCTTTACACACACACACACTCACACACACACACACACACACACACACACACACACACACACACACACACACACACATACATACACACACACAGACTGAAAGCAGACGGTATTTGGTTACAGCGGTGTGAGTGTTCAGAGTTTCCTAACTACAGTCTGACCCTGAACTCAGCCACACGCTCAGGATACAGGGTTCTCCTAGGGCTGTGGAGGTGGGTGGAGGTGTTTGGTTGGAGCTGAGGAGGCCACAGGACGCTCAGGTTTCAGTATTGTTTAACTAAAACTGCTAAAAACATCAACAAATAACAAACGAAAGAACTGAACATTTAAACGTCTCAGCATCTCAACCGTCCGTCTGAGTTACAGCCTGCTTCTAACAGAGCTGCCAGATCCAAACAAACACGGAACAGGGTGCGGAACAGGGTGCGGAACAGGGTGACGAGCAAATCATTCCGACCCCATGCGGAATTCAGAGACACGAAGACACACCGCAGGCTGAAGCGGAGAAATCCTGCTGCGTAAAAATCACGTCTGTAATTTGAGGCCAGGAGAATGTAGGGACAGGAGGATGTTCAGTCCTGTGTTGAGCTCTGTGTTGAGCCCTGTGTTGAGCCCTGTGTTGAGCTCTGTGTTGAGCTCTGTGTTGAGCCATGTGTTGGAGCTCTGTGTTGAGCTCTGTGTTGAGCTCTGTGTTTGAGCCCTGTGTTGGAGCCCTGTGTTGAGCCCTGTGTTGAGCCCTGTGTTGGAGCTCTGTGTTGAGCCCTGTGTTGAGCTCTGTGTTGAGCCATGTGTTGGAGCTCTGTGTTGAGCCCTGTGTTGAGCTCTGTGTTTGAGCTCTGTGTTGAGCTCTGTGTTTGAGCTCTGTGTTGAGCTCTGTGTTTGAGCTCTGTGTTGAGCTCTGTGTTTGAGCTCTGTGTTGGAGCTCTGTGCTTGAGCCCTGTGTTGAGCTCTGTGTTTGAGCTCTGTGTTGAGCTCTGTGTTGAGCTCTGTGTTTGAGCCCTGTGTTGAGCTCTGTGTTTGAGCTGTGTGTTGAGCTCTTTGTTGAGCCCTGTGTTGAGCTCTGTGTTGGAACCCTGTGTTTGAGCTGTGTGTTGAGCCCTGTGTTGAGCTCTGTGTTGAGCCCTGTGTTGAGCCCTGTGTTGAGCTCTGTGTTGAGCCCTGTGTTGAGCCCTGTGTTTGAGCCCTGTGTTGAGCCCTGTGTTTGAGCTCTGTGTTGGAGCTCTGTGTTTGAGCCCTGTGTTGAGCCCTGTGTTGAGCTCTGTGTTGGAGCCCTGTGTTTGAGCTGTGTGTTGAGCTCTGTGTTGAGCCCTGTGTTGAGCCCTGTGTTGAGCTCTGTGTTGGAGCCCTGTGTTTGAGCTCTGTGTTGGAGCCCTGTGTTGAGCCCTGTGTTGAGCTCTGTGTTGAGCTCTGTGTTTGAGCTCTGTGTTGGAGCCCTGTGTTGGAGCCCTGTGTTGAAGCTCTGTGTTGGAGCCCTGTGTTTGAGCTCTGTGTTGAGCTCTGTGTTTGAGCTCTGTGTTGGAGCTCTGTGTTGAGCCCTGTGTTGGAGCCCTGTGTTTGAGCTCTGTGTTGGAGCCCTGTGTTGGAGCCCTGTGTTGAAGCTCTGTGTTGGAGCCCTGTGTTTGAGCTCTGTGTTGAGCTCTGTGTTTGAGCTCTGTGTTTGAGCTCTGTGTTGGAGCTCTGTGTTGAGCTCTGTGTTGAGCCCTTTGTTGAGCCCTGTGTTGAGCCCTGTGTTGGAGCCCTGTGTTTGAGCCCTGTGTTGGAGCTCTGTGTTGGAGCTCTGTGTTGGAGCTCTGTGTTGAGCTCTGTGTTTGAGCTGTGTGTTGAGCCCTGTGTTGAGCTCCGTGTTTGAGCCCTGTGTTGAGCTCTGTGTTGAGCTCTGTGTTTGAGCCCTGTGTTGAGCTCTGTGTTGAGCTCTGTGTTGAGCTCTGTGTTTGAGCCCTGTTCTGTGTTGAGCTCTGTGTTGGAGCTCTGTGTTGAGCCCTGTGTTTGAGCTCTGTGTTTGAGCTCTGTGTTTGAGCTCTGTGTTGGAGCTCTGTGTTGAGCCCTGTGTTGAGCCCTGTGTTGAGCTCTGTGTTGGAGCTCTGTGTTGAGCCCTGTGTTGAGCCCTGTGTTGAGCCCTGTGTTGAGCCCTGTGTTGGAGCTCTGTGTTGAGCTCTGTGTTGAGCTCTGTGTTAAGCCCTGTGTTGAACCCTGTGTTGGAGCTCTGTGGTGAGCCCTGTGTTGGAGCTCTGTGTTGAGCTCTGTGTTGAGCTCTGTGTTGAGCCCTGTGTTGGAGCTCTGTGTTGAGCTCTGTGTTGGAGCTCTGTGTTGAGCTCTGTGTTCAGCTCTGTGTTCAGCTCTCTGTAAGTGTTTGGGAGGTGAGGAGACGGCTGCTGGAGTTCTGCCAGACTGGAATGTCTCCAGTTCAGAGTCGCCTTTCTCCTGGTTCTCCTCCCATAAAGCTCCAGGTGTGTCCAGTGGGTGACCGGACGGTCTGGACTGCAGGCAGGTCAGGTCAGCCCCCGGACTCTTCTCCTACGGAGCCGTGCTGCTGTAACCCGTGCAGGCCGTGGTTGAGTGTCCTGCTGGAGACCTTCCCTGGAAACGCCGCCGCCTGCGTGCAGCACATACTGCTCCAAACCCGTATATCCGGTTCAGTGTTAATGGAGCTTCACACATGTGCAGGTCACCCAGGACATGTGCAGTTATGACCTCCACACACACACATACCATCAGGGACACTGGCTTTAGAGCTGTGTGCGGATAACAAGCCGGATGAATCCTGTAGGCTCCATGATTCCCAAAAATAATTCCAGTTGCCAATCATTTTAATTCCACAGGACACTCTTCCACTTCCCTTTAGTCCTCCTGAAATGAGCTCAGGTCCAGAGAAGGTGGTGGACTTCTTCTCTGCATGGTGGAGTTTGTGGAGCAGTGATGGTGTTGGGAGGTGTTCCTGATCCCATGCAGTAATTCCACTACAGAAATGTGCAGTGAATGTTACAGCTGAATGTTACATGTAGTAGCTTCAGGCTCCTGCAGGTGGCGCTGTACGAGGGCGATGGGGCTATAAACCCCTGTGGGGTGTGAGTGACGGGATCCATAGATTGGGAAGAGGTGCTACAGTGCAGGGAATGTCTCGTTCCATGTGTGGAAAATGGCTCCAGAGCAGATGTTAATGATTGGCTGAAGGAGGGACTGCATGTGGGCGTGGCCAAAGACCATAGTGTGGAGGAAGTAGCTGAATCTGCAGGTGTGTGGAAGCGTGCGGTCATACGGGTCTACCAGCAGTGGATACAATCCCAGCCTACAGGGAATTCTCCTCGGGACTGTGCCAGGGAAGGCATCCACCAAATGTAGGCTTGTCTGAACCTTGATGTGGCCCACATCCAGAAACTAGTCCAGTCCCAGCTGTTCTTGGTGCTGGTAGGTGCGGGTCAGTCACAGGTGACCTCATATATACAGTACATGTATATAGATCTGCTGGTATACGTGCTGGGCTGTGCCCTGATGGCCTCCACTGTCTGTGAGCGGCTTGCTGGCGTGACGTAGGAGGATGACTGAAGTGTGTGTAGTCTGAGCTGACTTCTGGCTGAACTGGAGCTGAACGGCTGCCTGGGAGACCCCACACACACACTCAGACACTCACACACACACACACACACACACACACACACACACACACACACACACACACACACACACACACACACACATTCACATGGACCTGCTGGAACTCGCTGCACTGTCTGTCTGCGCAAACACTCAGTTTATCCCCAAATCACTACTCTACACTCTGTAGCAGTGAGTGTGTGTGTGTGTGTGTGTGTGTGTGTGTTTGTGTGTGTGTGTGTGTGTGTGTGTGTGTGTGAGTGTGTGTGTGTCTGAGTGTGTCTGAGTGTGTGTGTGTGTGTGTATGTGTGTGTGTGTGTCTGTGTATGTATGTGTGTTTGTGTGTATGTGTGTATGTGTATGTGTGAGTGTGTGTGTGTGTGTGTGTGTGTGTGTGTTTGTGTGTGTGTGTATTCATACAGTATCAGGACAAAATTGTGGCATCTCGTTAGATATGAACACTTGAACACAAACATACAACGAAACCCACACTGGCAACAACGAGGCCACATTAGCCACCGCTAGCGCGACTGTCTGATCAGACTTCAGCACAGTGCTCTGTGTACATACAGTTAGCAGCTAAACCGCTTCTGAGTCAAGTTACATACTGTAGACTAAATGTAAATGTAATTCAATTGGGTAAGGTCAGCATATACACATATATAACATACATATATAACATACACATATATAACATACGTTACATATACACACATATAACATATACACTTATATACCATATACACATATATAACATACATATATAACATACACATATATAACATATATAACATATACACTTATATAACATATACACATATATAACATACACATATATAACATATATAACATATACACTTATATAACATATACACATATATAACATACACATATATAACATATACACTTATATAACATACACATATATAACATACATAACATATACACATATATAACATACATATATAACATACACATATATAACATATACACTTATATAACATACACCTATATATAACATACATAACATATACACATATATAACATACATATATAACATACACAACATATACACATATATAACATATACACTTATATAACATATACACATATATAACATACACATATGTAACATATATATGTATATATATAACATACACATACTTCAGCCCGTATATAGTGTGTTTATAAGATATGCATGTGATCACATGTCCTGACACAGCATAAATACAGATCTGTGTGTGTGTGTGTACATGTGTGTGTGTGTGTGTGTGTGTGTGTGTGTGAGTGGTGTGTGCGATGTGTGTGTGTGTGGTGTGTGCGGTGTGTGTGTGTGTGTGTGTGTGTGTGTGTGTGTGTACATGTGTGTGTGTGTGTAACCGTACACAGTGGTGTAACATGTGTGTGTGTGTTGTATATGTGTACACATGTGTGTGTCAGCCCGTATGTGTGAGTGTGTGTTTATGTGATATGTGTGTGTGTGTACATTGTGTATGTGTGTCAGCATGTGTACAGATCTGTGTGGTGTGTGCGGTGTGTGTGTGTGTGTGTGTGTGTCTGTGTGTGTGTTAGTGTGTGTGTGTGTGAGTGGTGTGTGCGATGTGTGTGTGTGTGGTGTGTGCGGTGTGTGTGTGTGTGTGTGTGTGTGGTGTGTGCGGTGTGTGTGTGTGTGTGTGTGTCTGGGAATTTCGTCTTTTATCTGTGAAATCTGGAGCTTGTCCAGTCCTGTCTGACAATGTCATCACATCACGGCTGAACAAATTATCTCTGCATAGTTTTACGCTGTGTGAGTGCGTGCACGAGTGTGTGTGTGTATTAGAGTGTGTGTGTATTAGTGTGTGTGTGTTAGAGTGCGTGTGTGTGTGTATGTTTTAGAGTGCGTGTGTGTGTGCGCGTGTGTGTTTGTGTTAGAGTGTGTGTGTGTGTGTGTGTTAGAGTGTGTGTGT
>JAMWET010005912.1:130000-142500 GCA_024036415.1 Prochilodus magdalenae | reverse complement strand
TTGTATGTGTCTCTGTGTGCACAAAGGTGGACGAGAGGCTTAGAGCGATATCAAGGGCATGTACACACCCCCGCCAAAAAACACCACCACCACCACCACCACCACCACCGCAGCCCTGAAGGCAGCCGGTCTTCTTTAGTCTTAGCTGAATTTATTTATTTATCTTTTAACAAAAACCAAACGCTGATGTACAGAGTACAGGTGTCTCATCACTGCGTAGTCCAGGCATGAGGCGCGACGTTGGTGGTCTTTGTTGAGTCCGTCTGAGTAAGATACACTTTTCCCCATGTGTGATACCAGGCCAGTCCTCGAGGCAGAGCAGGGGTTGACTGTTCTGTCCAGCCTGGCACCATAGAGGCCCCTTGTGGGTGTAGAATCCGCCAGAATTTCCAAATCCTCAGGCCAGGTATACGCTGTGGGATTTGAGCCAGGTACACACGCTGCCGCCTGTCCTACGTTGTTGCTCAGTACTCGGGTGTGCAGCGTGCTGTTTTGAATGAAGCTGCTTTATTGGAAACGTGCTGTGGACAGAGCTGAGCTGTCCGGGTGGGCTGTGTTTCATGTGCAGAGTGAGCTCCCGTGTCGCATCCTGAGTCAAGGAGGAAGCTGGGGCTTGCTTTGAGGCGGGATGTGAGGTCCTCCAGGTGCCAGTGCTGTGTTAGACCGATGATGATGATGTTTGGTAGATCTTCCTCACCTCCTCCTTCTCTCCGTTCTGAGAACTCACTAGTAATTCACTCTTTCCCAAACTCCTGGGAAACTGGGGTGGGTTTCAGACTCATGACTACGCTACTGGGGAATCCCGTCTGCTACAGCGCCCCCCTGAGGCAGGCCAGTGCTGCAGCACTCCTTAGTCGAGACAGAGGCTCACAGACTGCAGGCTCGGCCGCTCAGCAGCGATCGTTCCTGGAATGGCGTGTATTGTATGTCATAAATTTATTTACAGGGACCCAGAATTTTGATTCGGAGAAATTCAGGGGGTCCAAGTGGTTAATTATGGGGTCCCGGACCCCCAAGGACCACCTGCTTTTCATACCTTGGCCTCAGTCAGCCTTCTTGCTAGCTAGCTTACTCTTCTCAGGGCTGCAGTTCCTCTGTCCCATGGAAGCCCGGACTCCAGTATTCCATCTGTTTGGACCCTGTTGGTCCCACAGCGGTTCCTCACTGCAGAAGTGATAACAGGTTCCCAGGTTCCGTCCCTGTTGGGTCATTTGGATCCAGAGGTGGACATCACATCACACGTCAGACCTCCGTTACTTGTTAGCTGCGTTAGTCTTGTAGCTCCTTTATTTCCTTGATATCCCGGAACCATTCCCGGGAATGTGGGGTTCTAAGCGGGTACCTGTCGCTGTATTAATCCCTCCTTCTCTTTTGTAGCACCTTGAGGAGAAGCTCAGAGCTCAGTCGGACTATGAAGAGCTGAAAAGAGAACTGAGGTGAGTTACCGGGCACGGGCTTTCTCCGGTACTGATCTGGTCATAGCGGTGGATGAGCTCGGACCTGAAGAGCCTTAGAACGCTGTGATTGGATAATTACCTCAGTGGTTGTCGTGTTGCGGCTGGTTCCAGTCCTTCTGTCCTCTAACTGATACGCTGAGCAGCTGCTCATTCCCTACGCCACCCTGTCGATAGATGTACGCCATCAGGTTAGGGCACCAGGCTTGTAACCGGAGGGTCGCGGGTTCGATTCCCCGAGCCGACCGGTATGACTGAAGTGCCCTTGAGCAGGGCACCTAAGTGTGCTCACTGCCCCCTAGTGTTCAGTAGTGTGTGTGTGCGGGTGTTTCACTTCACGGGTGGGTTAAATGCGAAAGTGTGGAGCACAACTTACAAACAATGGCCCTCTCTATCCGGGAATGATTGATCTCAACCAATTCGAATTCATCACGGACAGTCACTAAGGAGAACCTGGAATGACTGGAACTGGGTTCTGAACGGTCCAGCACATCACTAACACCTGGACGGAGAGAGGAGAACCAGGAACTCCACAGAAGGAAATCCTGAATGAACGTGACTGGATATCTCCTACACCTGGCGAAGGTAAAACTGGACAGTAGAATTCCCGACTGTGTTTAACAGTGACAGGAAGATCATTCCCACACGACCGGAACTCCCAGGATCCGGACTAAACAGCGGAGTGGACATGAGAAGACCATCAGACCTTCAGTCTGTTAGGGACTGGACTCTGGAGTGGCGGAGGAAGGTCATGTGGTCTGGTGAGTCCAGACTGACCCTATTCCGGAGTGATGGGAGCGTCAGGATAAGAAGGGAAGAGCGGGGAGTGATGCTCTGTACAAGACGGCAGTGCCGAGGTTCAGTAGCGGGCTCAGATCATGGAAAAGTGAATCAGGGAACATGAGGAATCATCTCCACACATGAGCTGACCCCCACAGAGTCCTGATTGGAAGTCTTTGGGATGAGCCGGAGAAGACCTTACGGACTGGTCTGTCGTTAAATGGTCTCTGGAATCAGCCTGCGTCTGCTTTTGGCCGGTATCCGCTCGGTCGCTTCTGCCCCAGCTGACGTCTGGTCCTGTCCTCGTGCCAAGCCTGCAGACCATTGGTAACCTTTCCCGCTCCTCCAGTGTGCTGTCCTGTGATCTGCCCGAGAGGCGGACCTGTCTCCCTCTACCTGCTGCTGTTTGGCGGGTCAGCTCCTCTGGACGGTCTGTATCTCAGCTGGGAGCGAACGGGACAGACGCTCCGCTGTACACGTCCGCGCTGCAATGCCGAGGAGCTTCCTGCTGGCCGTGAGTGAACCCGTCCCGTCTGTCCCAGGACCGTCAGAGCTTTTCTTCAAAGGGTGTCTTCAGAGTTTAGAGGCTGTGTGTGTTAGAGGCTGTTTGGTGGGGGGGTAGAAGTTGTTTGGGGGGGTTAGAGGCTGTTTGGTGTTGGGTTGGGGAAGAGGCTATTTGGTGGGGGGGTAGAAGTTGTTTGGGGGGGTTAGAGGCTGTTTGGTGTTGGGGTGGGGTAGAGGCTGTTTGGTGTTGGGGTGGGGTAGAGGCTGTTTGTGGGGGTTAGAGTCTGTTTGGGGGGGTTAGAGGCTGTTTGGTGTTGGGGTGGGGTAGAGGCTGTTTGGTGTTGGGGTGGGGTAGAGGCTGTTTGTGGGGGTTAGAGTCTGTTTGGGGGGGTTAGAGGCTGTTTGGTGTTGGGGTGGGGTAGAGGCTGTTTGAGGGGGTCTGCTTTGTATGAACTGTGCGGATCCGTAAGTGTGTTTGGTACATAGCCAGACTACCAAACAGCAAAAGTTCTGGACTGTAGTTCAAACTGGACCTGGTAATTCAGTTTACCCGGGCTTGTGGTTCTGTGATTGGCTGGTGGGTCTGAAGAGGAGTAACTCGTTTATGGAATGCTGGTTTTGTGTTTTATAGTCAGTGACGCTCCGGCCTCTCCGCGGGGAGTTTCATTCCCAGTCTACATAATTCCCTCTCACTCCGGCAGCCCGTTCGGTTCCTCTTGGTTCCTCAAACAACACGCGTAAAGGACGAGGTAACCACAGAGCCAGAGTTCACAGAGCCGGGCCCGCCGCGCGTCTCGGTCCTCTCCCAGGGCCGTAATGAGCAGGCTAACCTCGTTAGCGTGAGCGCTAACCTAATTGGCTGAAGTTGCAGGCCGTTGCTGGAGATGTTGGAGATGCCGGGGCGTTCTCTGAGACTGGATTTCAGGCGTGATATTCCTGATTAGGGCGTGTAAATCCGGCGCGGGTGAATAAAGGGCGCTGTGAGGAGCGGCGCGGTTCTGGCGATGGGTCCAGAAAGGGCCGTTATGCTGAATGTTTTATTGATAGCGCGCTCGGCGCTCTGGGAGCATTCTGCTGTAATGGAGCGGAGTGTTTTTCCCCCGGAGCCCGTTCTGAACGCGGACTCATTTGGGCCTGGAGATGCTATCTCCGCGCGCTGACGCTGGAACAATGCAGCATTGAGTGTAGCTGCTGAAGTCCGGGGACTGGGTCCCAGGTGTTGAAGGAATTTTGGGATACTTATTGAAGTATAAAAGGCTGAAGGTTTTTTTCTCGGGAGCGTAATGACGCTGAACTGAGAGCAGAACCAGGGGCAGAACCGGGGGCCGGTTCCACTGCGAGCGGGGTTAGAATGCGGCGGGTGGTTTAAAGCTGCTCTGACACGTCTGGTCCGTTGTTTATCTCCGCAGTGTCCTCAGATCCATGGAGTGCGGTTCAGCTGAGCAGCCTGCAGCGCAGGTAAGCCTGTAGCCCCCATCTCTCCTAGCGTGTAGATCAGTTATCAGTGATGTGAAGCTGATTAGCGGTCCGTACGGATGGACTCCGGGTCGTTTCTCACCTTCCCTGTGTAGTTTTAGAGGTAAACAATAATAGACTAGACCTTTAATCAAACAGTAATCATATTTAATATGTTCTGTAGTCAGAAATAATTCATACAGATTATTGTTATTGCAGCTCAGTGCTCTAAATACCTGCTCTGAATGATACCTGCTGTAATGTCTGGGCTTAGTGCCGCTCCTGGGTTAGCCAGATGCTAATGTTAGCCAGTATAACTGAATTTAATTGCTATATTTACGTTTTTAACTCTAAGACTTTATTTTGAATGGATGATCGAGCTTCCCTGGGTCTTTACCCCGCAGGTCCGGCATGTCGTACGGGTCCGGCCGCTGTACAGACATGCCGCTCAGTAGACGCTGGAGCTCTGTTCGTGGTATAAATGAGTATTTCTGTTATTTAATGTCTGGATCTCCTTCAGGAACCTCCCAAGCTGCTGCTTTCTGGGAAAGAATTCAGCCACGGAGACGGAGCGGTCCAACGGCCGGCCCACAACGAGCAGACCGGTAAGAGTACATATATCCCTAACCCTAACCCTAACCCTAACCCAGAGTACCTGACATGGTGAGACATGCCAATGATTCAAGTCCCACACTCGACCGCACACGTGAGGTAACCAGGGACGGGTCTTATCTCTGTACCTGACTGACCCAACAGCCTCGACTACAGACATCCAGCGAGCAGTGGTGTCCTCCATGGGTCATCCTGTTAGTGCAGCACCATGGATAAAGGGATGAAAGGATGGTGTTGGTGATGGATGAAGAGATGGTGTTGGTGATGGATGGAGGGATGGTGTTGGTGATGGATGGAGGGATGTGTTGGTAATGGATGAAGGGATGGAGGGATGTGTTGGTGATGGATGAAGGGATGGAGGGATGTGTTGGTGATGGATGAAGGGATGGAGGGATGTGTTGGTGATGGATGAAGGGATGGTGATGGATGAAGGGATGGTGTTGGTGATGGATGAAGGGATGGTGTTGGTGATGGATGAAGGGATGAAGGGATGGTGTTGGTGATGGATGAAGGGATGGAGGGATGTGTTGGTGATGGATGAAGGGATGGTGTTGGTGATAAATGAAGGGATGGAGGGATGTGTTGGTGATGGATGAAGGAATGAAGGGATGGTGTTGGTGATGGTTGAAGGGATGGTGTTGGTGATGGATGAAGGGATGGTGTTGGTGATGGATGGAGGGATGAAGGGATGGTGTTGGTGATGGATGAAGGGATGGTGTTGGTGATGGATGGAGGGATGATGTTGGTGATGGATGAAGGGATGGTGTTGGTGATGGATGGAGGGATGAAGGGATGGTGTTGGTGATGGATGGAGGGATGAAGGGATGGTGTTGTGATGGATGAAGGGATGGTGTTGTGATGGATGAAGAGAAGGTGTTGGTGATGGATGAAGGGATGGTGTTGGTGATAGATGAAGGGATGGTGTTGGTGATGGATGGAGGGATGAAGGGATGGTGTTGGTGATAGATGAAGGGATGGTGTTGGTGATGGATGAAGGGATGAAGGGATGGTGTTGGTGATAGATGAAGGGATGGTGTTGGTGATAGATGAAGGGATGGTGTTGGTGATGGATGGAGGAATGAAGGGATGGTGTTGGTGATGGATGAAGGGATGGTGTTGGTGATGGATGAAGGGATGGTGTTGGTGATGGATGGAGGAATGAAGGGATGGTGTTGGTGATGGATGAAGGGATGGTGATGGATGAAGGGATGAAGGGATGGTGTTGGTGATGGATGGAGGGATGGTGATGGATGGAGGGATGAAGGGATGGTGTTGTGATGGATGGAGGGATGAAGGGATGGTGTTGGTGATAGATGAAGGGATGGTGTTGGTGATGGATGGAGGGATGAAGGGATGGTGTTGTGATGGATGGAGGGATGAAGGGATGGTGTTGGTGATGGATGAAGGGATGGTGATGGATGAAGGGATGAAGGGATGGTGTTGGTGATGGATGAAGGGATGGTGTTGGATGAAGGGATGAAGGGATGGTGTTGGTGATGGATGAAGGGATAGTGTGATGGATGGAGGGATGAAGGGATGGTGTTGGTGATGGATGAAGGGATGGTGTTGGTGATGGATGAAGGGATGGTGTTGGTGATGGATGAAGGGATGGTGTTGGTGATGGATGAAGGGATGGAGGGATGGTGTGATGGATGGAGGGATGAACAGGGACTCTAGCAGGACTGACTGTGGAGTACTCGTGCCCTGAGTTAGCCGGGTGCTGCTGGGCGGCGAGGCTGAGCACCTCCAGCTCTCCTCCAGCGCGTCCCAGGTCTCCGTGCGGGCTCCTCTGGACTGTGACGGGATGTGTGGGTGTAGAGCCGCTGCGTTACTCTGTTCCGCTGGAGGAGCGGATAAACGAGTGGAGTGGCTGGACAAACAGGTAGTGACGAGAGAGGTTCCGGGGCTACGCTCTTTAAGGTCACGTCTCCTTAGCTGGAGTGCGGGTTCTGCGCGGCCCCAGGCCTCCCCCCTGTTTCCTGAGGAGGTGCATGGTAATGAGGCCTGCTGTTGCTATGACGTCGGTTGTTTGTCTCTGATTGCCCTTTTAACCGTACAGTGTGTAGGTGGGGGTGGGTGGGGTGCCTGGGGGGGGCTGTAAATGTCAGGGCAGGTCACCTCTGGACTGCCCCGTGGGAATGCTGAATTTGGGATTTAAATGGGAATGTAAATCTGTTCTGTTTAACGCATGCCTGAAAGGGGAATTCCGGACGGCGTTCCAGATTCAAATGTCTCTCTGTGGGTCACATGACTTCTCTTTGATGTGTCTGCCTGTATGTGTATGATGTTTATTCGGCTGGTCTCACACACAGCTCTTAGGAGAACACGCGAGCACTGGAATGTGGAGGGGCATGCAGAAGTTTGAGCACCCCCGGTTACTGTGCAAGATGGAAGAGGACACGTTCCGTTTCCCGTGTTAATCCCATGGGTGCGGTACTGCTGTGCTGTGAAGTTTCAGAGTGAAGGAAAGCGAAAGCCGCTCCGTGAAGAAGGAACCTTCTCAGACCTTGATTAGCTCGTTAGCGCTGCAGCTCCTTCACAGTCATGTGACCTTCTCAGACCTCCTCCCACTAATCGACAGCTGCCCAGCACCCTGACCAGTACAGTCACTGATGAGCACACAGCAGGAGGAGCTATAGGAGGACAGCAGAGCGTTCTCAGGGAGCCGGTTCCTCAGTTCCTCGTGGAATAATGAAATATCAGTTACCAGGAACGTTGGGAGACCAGAAGAGATCTGTGTGAAGCTGGACACTGCGTCGTCCGGTCTGGTCCTGGCTGAGCAAGCGGTCAGCTCTACAGAGTTTATTCCTTCCATGTTCCTGGTGATGTTCAATCGTCCCTCTGCTCCCGAAACTGTGGTTTTCCGGCCGTACAAAGCCAGGACTGCCGACTTTGAGGAATTTTGGAGTGACCCAAGACTTCCATGTAAAGCCAGTCTACCAGTTTCAGAAGAAAAGCTAGCGGCGCAGCGTGGCTACTACTCAAGTTTCCGAACCGGAATTCCAGAGTGTTTCCTTTATAAACTTCCGAGTTGTAGGTCGGAAATGTTCAAATTTCCCGGTATGAATGGCAGCATCGAATCCACAGCTGCTTAACTGAGTGGCCTGTTACGAACCTCCTCGTTCCTTCATCTGCAGGGTTTAGATTCCAAGCAGCTAAGAAAATTCCCAACAACACTTCCTAAGCCTTGATTCGGTTACCTACGGTGGGCGGAGCCTCTCTCTGCTGACAACCAATCAGCCATTATCCAATCAGCAACCTGCTCACCGTCTGTTCAGATACTTGGATCCCGCACTGAGCTTCATGTACTCGGATATTTGGGAGAAACTAAAAGTTTGGGAGGAGGTCGGGCTGAATGGCGGGAGTCTCCCGGTTGGTCTGGCAGAGTTGGGAATCCTGCAAAGCCATGAGCCAATGCATAAAAGGTGGTCCTAGGTTTTCCGCGGATTCCGTGCTCACTGAAGCTTGTAGGGCATCAGCCGGTCCGGAGGCAGTACGTGTAGGGTCGGAGTTTGGGGTGGGCTGGTCAGGGTCAGGTCCTCCGGTTCTTCGTCTCTTCTTGGAAGTTTGGGGAGTGATCCGTTTGGGACATCTGCAGCTGCCAGGGCCCGCGAAGGTGCGGTATCTGTAACGACCACCCTGTGTTCTGTTTTGCAGGTTCCGTGGGTCGTAAGGTTAAAGGTTCTCCGGTGGAGAGTTCTCAGCGTCTTCCTGCCACACCCGTGCCCACCAACACCGCACAAGGTTCCCCGCCTCAGCTCCTCATGAGAACCGGCACAGCTACCTCCGAATCCGCCGCCAGTGCCAACGGTGCCCACCCCTTCTCCCCCACGGGCATCGGGCCAGACTTCTTCACGCCCGCCGTTGCCAGCGTGGGCGCCACCTTCCCTCCGCTGGCGGGAAAGATGGCCCTCAGCTCGCTGCTCCAGCGGCAGCTCATGCAGAGCTTCTACACCAAGGCACTGCAGGTAAGCTGAACACCGATACTCCTCATTAACACCGAATCACAGGGTGTGTGTGTGAGGGGGGATGTAAACATGATGTAGATTCAGCTCATTCATTTATAATCAGTTATTAGAATATTCCGGATCCCACACGATAACCTTTAATAAAGTTTTATAAAATGTCACTTGTTGTTTTTATTGCCTGTATTTATTTATTTTATGGTCATAATCCAGTCATATTCCACAGCTGTGTAGTTTCTCAAATAACACAGTGGAGTTTTTTTTAAACATAAAAAAATTATAGTATGTTAATTAAATATATTTAATTGTCATAACATAATAATAACAATAACAACAACAACAATAATAATAATATTAAGCAAAAAATCCATATATAAAATCAATATAAAATTGTATTGGGTTTTTTTAAATTAAATTAAATTAAATTAAATTAAATTAAATTAAATTAAATTAAATTAAATTAAATTAAATCTCACATCAGAAGCTATTCCAGCCTATACATTGCTGTGATTTAGCTTAACGTGCTAGCTGTTTCCGGTGTTTACTCTTCTGTATTGCTGGGTTATTAACCTTACCAGAGAGCTAGCATGTAGCTACATAGCTAAAACACTCAGCTAGCTTAAAGTTTCTAACTTCACATTCCTGAGCTAATTTCACTTCTTATATAATCTTATACGTCTTTCATCAAACGTAACTTTAGAATGTGTTTTATGTTCCAGTGTTGACGTTAATGATAAAGAGGGTGGAGTTAGGTGGAGTAACGCTAGTTGCTGTAGCTAGCAGGAGCTAACATTAACATTGTTCAGACAGGAGCATCTCTGTACTTTACTAACACCCGGCTAACGAGCCCTCCCTCCCTGCCTGCAGGAGAGTCCGGCCGGTGCCCTGCTGTTCGCCCCCCAGCACTACGCCTCCAGCCCCCTGCCACCCGCCGCCAGTCCCGATGCCAACGGCACGGTGCCCTCGCCCAGTCGCTCGGAAGGAGCCGGCAGCTCCTCAGAGGGAGAGGAGATGGACACTGCCGAAATCGCCCGGCAAGTGAAGGAGCAGCTGATCAAACACAACATCGGTCAGCGCGTGTTCGGACACTACGTCCTGGGCCTGTCCCAAGGCTCGGTCAGCGAAATCCTGGCCCGGCCCAAACCATGGAGCAAACTGACCATCCGGGGGAAGGAGCCCTTCTACAAGATGAAGCAGTTTCTCTCTGACGAGCAGAACATCCTGGCACTGAGGAGCATCCAGGGGCGCCAGAGAGGTACGGCCGGTTCTGTTCACTCAGCACGGGTCACGGCGCCGGGGCGGACAGAACCACAGAGTCCCAACATTACCACACACACCTTTACACCCCTTTCTGAGCACCTCAGGAACCTCAGGAGAACCCAAACCTGTGGGGTCTCTCTAATGAGGTTATTGTTCCTGCAGGTAAACAGTAAAGGTGTACTCAGTAAACCCCTTAACACTGATCCACTGACCAATCACTGACCGCTAACTGACCACTAACTGACCAATCACTGATCCACTGACCGCTAACTGACCCATCACTGACCACTTACTGACCAATCACTGACCAATCACTGACCGCTAACTGACCAATCACTGACCAATCACTGACTGCTAACTGACCAATCACTGACCACTTACTGACCAATCACTGACCACTTACTGACCAGTCACTGACCGCTAACTGACCAATCACTGACCAATCACTGACCGCTAACTGACCAATCACTGACCACTAACTGACCAACCACTGACCCGTATACTCTGCCATATTCCTCCATTTCCATGTAAACTGGGCGGTCCTAATCCTGGGTAACGCTCCTGTAAGCGATCTCCTGACCAATCACAGAACTGATGTCTCTGGCCCCGCCCACACACAGCAGTTTCACAGTCAGAGAAGCTAAAGCTAACCAGCACAACCAATCCCTTCATCCATCACCAACACTTTTCCGCCATCCCTTCATTCCTTCATCCATCACCAACACTGTTCCTTCATCCCTTCATTCCTTCATCCATCACCAACACTTTTCCTCCATCCCTTCATTCCTTCATCCATCACCAACTGTTTCTTCATCACTTCATCCATTTCTTCATCCATCACCAACACTTTTCCTCCATCCCTTCATTTCTTCATCCATCACCAACACTTTTCCTCCATCCCTTCATTCCTTCATTCATCACCAACACTGTTCCTCCATCCCTTCATTCCTTCATCCATCACCAACACTGTTGGTCCAGTTATCTCCACATTAAAGCTGGATATCGATGTTAGTGCTGTACGAGGGGCGGAGCAGGCTAGGAGTGTTGGACAGAGAGCTGTCAATCAAACTCCTCATTTGACACACCCACACAGTTCTCAGATAGTGAGGATCTGATTTACTATCAGTGAGATACTAAGGTTGAACATTGCTGTGAGGATCTGATTGAGTATCGGTGAGGTGCTGATGTTGAACATTGCTGTGAGGATCTGATGGAGTATCAGTGAGGTGCGGATGTTAAACATTGCTGTGAGGATCTGATTGAGTATCAGTGAGGTGCTGATGTTGAACATTGCTGTGAGGATCTGATTGAGCATTAGTGAGGTGCTGATGTTGAACATTGCTGTGAGGATCTGATGGAGTATCAGTGAGGTGCTGATGCTGAATGACCCTCCCGCAGGTGCTGTTCAGGCGTAGGAGCTGGGCTGCAGTGTCTGTGGTGACGGAGTTTGGGTTGAGAGGGGCTGACGGTGAAACCACCACCTCCGTCTGAAACCACCAGAACCTGTATTTTTAAATGAGACTGGCGCTAACGCAGCTTCACGACGGCGTGTCCCGGACAGCGCGCTGCGTGGGGGCAGGAGGTTTTGGGTGAGGTTGGAGGAGAGAGCGTAGGTGTAGCTCCTCTGACCTTGTGGAATATGATAGGTCCGGTGGTACTCGGTAGTAGTGGCTGTGTACATGCAGCAGAACTTTGGAGTCTCCCTCTCATTACTCATTCTTATCCTGCACTGCTTGTTTTCCAACAGAGAACCCAGGCCAGAACCTGAACAGAGTGTTTCAGGAGGTTCCCAAGCGAAGAACCGGCTCAGAAGGCTCCTCTAAGCCAGGTCTGTTCTAAGCCTTCCCTCTAGCTGTGGACTGGGCGGTTTCTGTGTTGTTGTGGCGGTGTGCTCGTCTGTTGTTTGGCCTGGAGTCTGTTGGAAGATCAGTGGATGTAGCGACAGGCGTGTAGTGGCTGCTAATGAGCTTCAGTTTGGACACATATTACCCTATACATGCTGTGTGTTTCTGTAATACACCACAGGAAGTGTAGGGGGCGATACGACCCACACGCTCATTCTGACAGACTGTAATACGACTCATTCTGACAGGAAGGTGTAGGGGTAGCGGGCGATACGACCCCCACGTTCATTCTGACAGACTGTAATACACAACAGGAAGTGTAGGGGGCGATAAACGACCCACACGCTCATTCTGACAGGACTGTAATACACTACAGGAAGTGTAGGGGGGCGATACGACCCACACGCTCATTCTGACAGACTGTAATACACTACAGGAAGTGTAGGGGGGCGATACGACCCACACGCTCTTCATTCTGACAGGGACTGTAATACGCTCACTGCAGGGAATACGCTACAGGAAGTGTAGGGGGCGATACGACCCACACGCTCATTCTGACAGACTGTAATACACCGCAGGAAGTGTAGGGGGCGATACGACCCACCCGCTCAATTCTCATTCTGACA
>JAMWET010005912.1:0-122500 GCA_024036415.1 Prochilodus magdalenae | reverse complement strand
CACACAGCATGGCTGCTACTTACAGGCTGCTGTTGGGGTGGTGGTGCTAATAAAGGTGGAGCTGCTCCTCTCTTCAGTCTCTTCAGGGTCAGACGCTGAGCGGAGCTGCTCCATATTGTCCAGAGAGGTTTGGGAATCTGTCCGGAGTGGAATGTGCAGACTGCAGGATTAAAGGTGTTCCGGGATCCTGTTAAAGATGTGGAGCTGGAGTTCCTGTTCTCCAGCTTGTGTTGGGAATTCTCTGCTCCACCTTAATGGAGCTGCAGGACATTCTGGTTCCTGTACCAGCTGCAGTATTTAAGGTGGAGCAGAACATTGGATTAGGAAGCTGGTGAACAGGAGGAACTCCAGCCTGGGTTAAAGATGAACATTCACCATGTACCGCTGACAGGTGGGATCCCATCCCCTCCCAGCCTGGAACGCTGGAGTTCTCCACGTAGTCCACCATGTTGGTTCTGCAGCTCCAGTGTGGTTGTATGTAAATGCTGGGGGTGTGAATATTAATGAGTCTGCTCCGAAGCAGTTTAGGATTTGGGAATCAGCCTGTTTTCCCGATTTGTATTTGAAAGAGGAATAACAGTGTGTGAGGTTCTCGGTATGTGGGTTCTAGGTACTGAACTCTCCTTATTACACCCTCACAGTGTACATACAGCTTTACAGTCCATTGCTCCATAAAATGTTTGGAATTTTGAGGATCCAGTGATGCGGAAATCACCGGTTTGGTACTGAATGTACTCCGTGGTATTTGTAGTACCGTGACAGTACCAGCCGTAGCCGGGATGTTATTGCTCCGGTTCGGAACAGAGACGGAGCAGCCCAGTCTTCACCGCCCCGTTCCTTTAACATCTGCTCACTGTAGATGGATTTAGATGGAGCGAGGTGTAGCTCGCGTGTGCGCGCGCGTGTTCCGGGTCCGCAGTGACCAGCTGTGTGGCCAGATGTGACCCCCCCAGCCCCCCCCACCCCTCGCTACACTACACTTGCTGCCGTTGCTGGTTGCTTTCAGCATGTCAGAGACACACACTGTCATCTCCAGCCCCCACCCCCCCTACAAACCCCCCACCCACTCTGCCGGCGGTCAGGCTGTCACCAGGCTGTGTGTGTGTGTGTGTAGATGTGATGTGACGGCTGGCGCTCGGACGCTCCCTGCAGCCTCACACACACTAATCAGAGCTGACGGACGCTCCGCTGCTCGCTCACTGCCACACACGCACATACATGCGCAGGGCGGATGGAGGGATGGAGGATGATGAGGAGAGAAGACTCCTCACCGCCAGATCAGAACAGGCGCGTGTTCGTGTGCAGATTTAATGTGAGGAAATAAATAATAACATTAACAGCACAGTTTATTTAGAAGGATTCTCAGAATTCCCAGAGAATTCCGTATTGAGTGACTGGGGCTGGGGAGTGTGGGGAGAGTGATGGAAACCAGGGTTCTCCATGTCTAGAACACACATATAGGCACTATATTGACTATCTAACCCACCAGTGAACCTACACGTGTCTTCTGAGTGTGTATGGAATGTTGATGATGAAAATCTGGAAAACCTGGAAACACTAAGTTCCTTTGGGGGACTATTTGACCTCACAGCGCCCTGCAGCATGTATCCCTCCACCATGAATGGAGTTTAAGGCTGAGATCTTCTCCACACTATCATAAACAGCGTCTCAGACATCAGGCAGCGTATTCAGAACCACCTCATGTAGGAACTTCCTGTGAGGGAGCTTTTAGAGGAGGTTTGTTTGATCGTCTTCAGCACTGTGAACGTTCAGTCCTGTAGGTTGATCCCGTTGTTTTCCGATGTGCAGCTCTGGAAGTCCGTTAAACCTGTGATGGTAAAGTGAGATTCCGTCTTTCATTCAGTTTCCACAGAGATCACACCCAAAACGTCGGCCAGCTGCAGTCCGGCCCCCGAGTCCCCCGTCAGCTCGGCCGAGGAGTCGGTTAAAAGTCAGATGGAGGATCTGTGCAACCAGCCTGCGGGCCCAGAGTCCAACGAAGCATCCGAGTCCCAGATGGACACACCCCTGCCCGTCCCGGGACATGGAGGACTCAGCATCCAGGAGATGGTGGCCATGTCAGCGGAGCTGGACACGTACACCATCACCAAGAAGGTCAAAGAGGTCCTCACTGACAATAACCTCGGTGAGTGAGCGGCACACAGTCAGCCTGAATCATTCGCACACCCACACACCGGGCTTCACCGTGGCGTCCTAGACTGGGTCACATGGTTGCTGCTGTTGTGGTTGAGTTGTTGGAGGGTGTAGCTGTGCTGGTGAAGTTTTGTGTTGTATATGTTTCAAGCCAAAAGAAAAGTTTCACACAACAGCCTCACCATCTAACAGCCTCACCATCTAACAGCCTCACCCTCTAACAGCCTCGCCATCTAACAGCCTCACCATCTAACAGCCTCGCCATCTAACAGCCTCGCCATCTAACAGCCTCACCCTCTAACAGCCTCGCCATCTAACAGCCTCACCCTCTAACAGCCTCACCCTCTAACAGCCTCACCCTCTAACAGCCTCGCCATCTAACAGCCTCACCATCTAACAGCCTCACCATCTAACAGCCTCGCCATCTAACAGCCTCGCCATCTAACAGCCTCGCCATCTAACAGCCTCGCCATCTAACAGCCTCACCCTCTAACAGCCTCGCCATCTAACAGCCTCGCCATCTAACAGCCTCACCATCTAACAGCCTCACCATCTAACAGCCTCACCCTCTAACAGCCTCGCCATCTAACAGCCTCGCCATCTAACAGCCTCGCCATCTAACAGCCTCGCCATCTAACAGCCTCGCCATCTAACAGCCTCGCCATCTAACAGCCTCGCCATCTAACAGCCTCGCCATCTAACAGCCTCGCCATCTAACAGCCTCGCCATCTAACAGCCTCACCATCTAACAGCCTCACCATCTAACAGCCTCGCCATCTAACAGCCTCGCCATCTAACAGCCTCACCATCTAACAGCCTCACCATCTAACAGCCTCGCCATCTAACAGCCTCGCCATCTAACATCCTCGCCATCTAACAGCCTCGCCATCTAACAGCCTCGCCATCTAACAGCCTCGCCATCTAACATCCTCGCCATCTAACAGCCTCGCCATCTAACAGCCTCGCCATCTAACAGCCTCACCATCTAACAGCCTCGCCATCTAACAGCCTCGCCATCTAACAGCCTCACCATCTAACAGCCTCACCATCTAACAGCCTCGCCATCTAACAGCCTCGCCATCTAACAGCCTCGCCATCTAACAGCCTCGCCATCTAACAGCCTCACCCTCTAACAGCCTCACCCTCTAACAGCCTCACCATCTAACAGCCTCGCCATCTAACAGCCTCGCCATCTAACAGCCTCACCATCTAACAGCCTCGCCATCTAACAGCCTCGCCATCTAACAGCCTCGCCATCTAACAGCCTCGCCATCTAACAGCCTCACCATCTAACAGCCTCGCCATCTAACAGCCTCGCCATCTAACAGCCTCACCCTCTAACAGCCTCACCAACTAACAGCCTCGCCATCTAACAGCCTCACCATCTAACAGCCTCACCCTCTAACAGCCTCACCCTCTAACGGCCTCACCCTCTAACAGCCTCACCATCTAACAGCCTCACCATCTAACATCCTCACCATCTAACAGCCTCGCCATCTAACAGCCTCGCCATCTAACAGCCTCGCCATCTAACAGCCTCACCCTCTAACAGCCTCACCCTCTAACAGCCTCACCATCTAACAGCCTCACCATCTAACAGCCTCGCCATCTAACAGCCTCGCCATCTAACAGCCTCTCCATCTAACAGCCTCACCATCTAACATCCTCACCATCTAACAGCCTCGCCATCTAACAGCCTCGCCATCTAACAGCCTCGCCATCTAACAGCCTCACCCTCTAACAGCCTCACCCTCTAACAGCCTCACCATCTAACAGCCTCACCATCTAACAGCCTCACCATCTAACAGCCTCGCCATCTAACAGCCTCGCCATCTAACAGCCTCTCCATCTAACAGCCTCGCCATCTAACAGCCTCGCCATCTAACAGCCTCGCCATCTAACAGCCTCACCCTCTAACAGCCTCGCCATCTAACAGCCTCGCCATCTAACAGCCTCGCCATCTAACAGCCTCGCCCTCTAACAGCCTCGCCCTCTAACAGCCTCGCCATCTAACAGCCTCGCCATCTAACAGCCTCGCCATCTAACAGCCTCACTATCTAACAGCCTCACCCTCTAACAGCCTCACCATCTAACAGCCTCACCATCTAACAGCCTCACCCTCTAACAGCCTCACCCTCTAACAGCCTCACCATCTAACAGCCTCACCCTCTAACAGCTTCAACCGAATTAACACGGCCTGTATGTTTATATCGGGAATGCCACATGGGAAAACACACATATACTTATAGCATGGTCTAAAACAACTGATCAGGCCAATCTGAGAATGGTGTGGGTGTGACCTAATATGCTAATGTTCTACCTTGATTGACGTCCCTCAGTCCAGTACTCCTAGCCTGTCACATACAGGTAGGGGATACCTTCCTGGCTTGAAACCTCCAGAACACCCAGTACAACTAAAACCCCTCCCAGTACAACCTAAACCCCTCCCAGTACAACTAAAACCCCTCCCAGTACAACTAAAACCCCTCCCAGTACAACTTAAACCCCTCCCAGTACAACTTAAAGCCCTCCCAGTACAACCTAAAACCCTCCCAGTACAACTAAAACCCCTCCCAGTACAACTAAAACCCCTCCCAGTACAACTTAAAGCCCTCCCAGTACAAGCTAAACCCCTCCCAGTACAACTAAAACCCCTCCCAGTACAACCTAAACCCCTCCCAGTACAACTGGAATGCCTCCCAATACATCCAAAACCCATCCCAGCAGCCATCTCTAGCACAGCACTGGAAACGGCTGAGCAGATAAAGAATCGGGAACAAGCGGATTTGCGTATTCCGGATTTCACTCGGACTAAGTTGGGATGCATTTGAATAAGTGTCAGTAAGAGAAGGCGGATAGCCAGCATTAGCATTGTGCAGCTTCCATCTTGCTAACTGGTGCCTCCCATTCATTGTTAGCCACATTAGCATGCAGGCGATCGTCTTCCACCACACGTCTGTTTGTCCTGCTGTGAGGTGCGGTGACGTGGACAGAGTCTGTGACAGACGGCGTTCCCGGGAAGGCTGATGTAAGCGGTTTGGTCACACGGATGAGAGACGAACCAGTTTATAACCCGGCTGCCGTCTCATAAACAGGCTCCTGCTAGCGCGCTGCTAAATCGGGCTGGTGTCACTGAGCGGAGGTGCTTTCACGGTGGAGGACGTTTGGAGGAGACGGCGTCCTGTCCTTCAGCGTTTAATGGCCGTTCCCTCTGACCGCCAGCGCGGCCCTCTGTAATTAATGAGGGTCTAAGTGGCGGTGGCGGACAGGTTCTCTCTCCTTCCTGTGGTTTTAGAATCACACACAAACCCCTTCAGCTTCCCGCAGCCTTTCTGTCCAAAATAGATCCGGTTTAGTCTGGGAACGTCTGCTCCGGGAACAGTCATCCGTCATGTGCTGTTTCGCTCGGAGGATGAAGTAACTCCTTTGTTCTCTTTACGTTTCGGGACGCACAGATGTTTGAAGTAGTCGGACACAGTGCTGCATGGCTTACTCAGATTCCAGACTAGAGGAGTTTCAGGTGTACTGGGAGGGAGTTTCGGTTGTACTGGGAGGGGTTTCAGGTGTACTGGGAGGGGATTTATGTTGTACTGGGAGGAGTTTCAGGTGTACTGGGAGGGGATTTATGTTGTACTGGGAGGAGTATAAGTTGTGCTGGGGTAGGTTTTACTAGGAATGATTTAGGTTGCACTGGGAGGAGTTTCAGGTGTACTAGGAGGAGTTTCAGGTGTACTGGGAGGAGTTTCAGGTGTACTGGGAGGAGTTTCAGGTGTACTAGGAGGAGTTTCAGGTGTACTGGGAGGAGTTTCAGGTGTACTGGGAGGAGTTTCAGGTATATTGGGATGGAGTCGGGTGCTCTGTGGAGTTTTACTGCCGCCATATGAAGTTCCTACAGGAGGTGAGAGCGGTGTGAGCAGGAGAGCATGCTGGGATTGGTCATGCCACTTCTATTCACATCACCCCCGACTTAAAACCCTGCTCGTCACTACGGCGAATATCAGTCAGTCAGTCTCTCAGTCAGTCAGTCTCTCAGTCAGTCAGTCACTCAGTCAGTCTCTCAGTCAGTCAGTCACTCAGTCAGTCAGTCGCTCAGTCAGCCGTTTAGTCAGTCGTTCAGTCAGTCGGCCAATCAGTCAGTCAGTCAGTCAGTTGTTCAGTCAGTCAGTTGCTTAGTCAGCCGTTCAGTCAGTCGTTCAGTCAGTTGTTCAGTCAGTCAGTCAGTCATTCAGTCAGTCAGTCTCTCAGTCAGTCAGTCACTCAGTCAGTCAGTCAGTCAGTCAGTCTCTCAGTCAGTCTCTCAGTCAGTCAGTCAGTCAGTCAGTCTCTCAGTCAGTCAGTCTCTCAGTCACTCAGTCAGTCAGTCGCTCAGTCAGCCGTTTAGTCAGTCGTTCAGTCAGTCAGTCAGTCGGCCAATCAGTCAGTCAGTCAGTCAGTTGTTCAGTCAGTCAGTCAGTCTCTCAGTCAGTCAGTCAGTCAGTCAGTCTCTCAGTCAGTCAGTCTCTCAGTCACTCAGTCAGTCAGCCGTTCAGTCAGCCGTTCAGTCAGTCGTTCAGTCAGTCAGGCAGTTGTTCAGTCGGCCAATCAGTCAGTCAGTCAGTCAGTTGTTCAGTCAGTCAGTTGTTCAGTCAGTCGTTCAGTCAGTGAGCCGGTGTGAATCAGGTTTGTGGTGAGGTGAAAGCTGACGCGGTGCTCGGTGTAGAGCTGCACGCCTCCCGGTGTTGTTGTTTTAACGCTGTCCCTGGAGACGTGCGGTTTGTTGTGCAGGAGTCAGTCTGGGTGAAACGCTGTAAAGCGGAGTGTGCCTCAGAGGCAGCGCTCCCCAGGGACACTCAGCCGTGATCACAGCACTCCGCTGTGCGTGAGGGAATTCTTCACTATAGGAACAGAGAAATCCCATCATTCAGCTGCTCCTACAGGAATACCTCAGATCCACTCGGAGCGCCTTGTAGGCCCGGCTCCCTGGTGAGGAGCAGAACGCAGCACCGACTCCTTCATGTCGTCCGTATTAGGAAAATAAATGGGATTTTAAAAATCGGTGCCGCCTTCTCTCTACGGGCAGAGTGCGGCTGGCTTTATAACGTTAGGTATACGTTTATAGTGTTAGGTAATGTTAGGTATATGTTTATAATGTTAGGTAATGTTAGGTAATGTTAGGTATATGTTTATAATGTTAGGTAAGGTGACTGAACGCGTCAGGGCCACAGATTATGTTACATTAATGTCACTGAGACCTGAGATGACGGAACGGCCTATAAGGAACAGAGATCCAGTACCTCACACTTTACTGCACACGGCACTGTTTATAGGCGGGAGGTAATATATAGGAGGAAACAGATACATACAGAAGTTACAACCCGTTTATATTTATATTCCCTCATAACACAGTATATACATAAACATATATCACATATAACAGCAACTCTGATGTGTGTGTGTGTGTGTGTGTGTGTGTGTGTGTGTGTGTGTGGTGTGTGTGTGTGCAGGTCAGCGTCTGTTCGGTGAGAGTATTTTGGGGCTGACCCAGGGCTCGGTTTCGGACCTGCTGGCCCGACCCAAACCCTGGCACAAGCTCAGTCTGAAGGGCCGAGAGCCGTTTGTCCGCATGCAGCTGTGGCTCAACGACCCCAACAGCGTGGACAAGCTGATGGAGATGAAGCGCCTGGAGAAGAAAGGTACGGAGCGGACCGGGGGCGGGGACGCCGGGGCGGGGCAGCTAGGACACCTCTCTCTCTCTCTCTCTCTCTCTCTCTCTCTCTCCCTCTCTCTCCCTCTCTCCCCCTCTCCCCCTCTCTCCCCCCCCTCTCTCCCTCTCTCCCCCTCTCCCCCCCCCTCTCTTTCTCTCCCTCTCTCCCCCACTCTCTCTCCCTCTCTCTCCCCCCCCCCCCTCTCTCTCTCTCCCTCTCTCCCTCTCTCCCCCTCTCTCTCTCTCTCTCTCTCCCCCCCCCCCCTCTCTCTCTCTCTCTCTCTCTCTCTCTCCCGCCCGCTCTCTCTCGCTCTCTCTCTCCCCCTCTCTCTCCCCCTCTCTCTCTCTCTCTCTCTCTCTCCCCCTCTCTCTCTCTCCCTCTCTCCCTCTTTCTTCGGGGAAGAGTGTGAAGTTGACCTCAGCTTCAGTGGCGCGAGGCATATTAGCCATGGTTAGCCCTTGCTCTGAGAGTTCTAGCTGCTAGCCAGATGTCTGTGTTGTGGCTGTAGGCTTATCAGCGCTCACCAGTGAACTGAAAAATATACCCCCCCCACACCCCCCTCAAACAAGACCCCCACCACCTCTCCCCACACCCCACCGGACATGCAATTTCTAATTTTCCATAGAGGAGGAGGTTCCCTCACTAGGAGCAGGCGGGTTCTCTTCATCTGTACACTATAGGATGTAAGTAAAGCGTTATGGATCAGTTTGCCGGATAGGGATTAAGCCTAGTCCCGGACTACACAGCATTCCCAGTGCAGGATCTCTCTGTCCTGGCATTTAACTACACAGTTTAATCAGATTTGTGTTCAGAGACCGCCCCCTACTGGCCACCAGATCACTGACTAGACTACACACAGTGTATCACTAACACTTGCATGGGTCCCCCTCCACATCTGGGGTCCCACAACAATGAGTAATAATAATGTACTGGCCACTTTATTAGAAACACCCCCCTTGTGCTTCCTCTAACTGGCCACTTTATTAGAAACACCCACCCTGAGCTTCCACTAACTGGCCACTTTATTAGAAACACCCACCTTGTGCTTCCTCTAACTGGCCACTTTATTAGAAACACCCACCCTGAGCTTCCACTAACTGGCCACTTTATTAGAAACACCCACCCTGAGCTTCCACTAACTGGCCACTTTATTAGAAACACCCACCCTGAGCTTCCACTAACTGGCCACTTTATTAGAAACACCCACCTTGTGCTTCCTCTAACTGGCCACTTTATTAGAAACACCCACCCTGTGCTTCCACTAACTGGCCACTTTATTAGAAACACCCACCCTGAGCTTCCACTAACTGGCCACTTTATTAGAAACACCCACCCTGAGCTTCCACTAACTGGCCACTTTATTAGAAACACCCACCCTGAGCTTCCACTAACTGGCCACTTTATTAGAAACACCCACCTTGTGCTTCCTCTAACTGGCCACTTTATTAGAAACACCCACCCTGTGCTTCCACTAACTGGCCACTTTATTAGAAACACCCACCCTGAGCTTCCACTAACTGGCCACTTTATTAGAAACACCCACCCTGTGCTTCCACTAACTGGCCACTTTATTAGAAACACCCACCCTGTGCTTCCACTAACTGGCCACTTTATTAGAAACACCCACCCTGTGCTTCCTCTAACTGGCCACTTTATTAGAAACACCCTCCCTGTGCTTCCTCTAACTGGACACTGTGTTCTCTCCTCAGCCTACATGAAGCGGCGACACAGCTCGCTGAGCGAGAGTCCCTCGTGTGAAAGCGGGGTGTTTGTGGGTGACTACAGCCAGGCGGTCAGTCCACAACCCCCCGTGCGGGACCACCATCAACAGCTGAAGAAGCCCCGGGTGGTTTTAGCTCCAGAGGAGAAGGAGGCGCTGAAGAGTGCGTACCAGCAGAAACCGTATCCGTCCCCAAAAACCATCGAGGAGCTCGCCACCCAGCTCCACCTCAAAACCAGCACCGTCATCAACTGGTTCCACAACTACAGGTACCTGTGACTGAAACCCTGAACACCCGTTCATATGAGCTACCTAAACACTCCAGCAGCTCCGCACACACTAACACACCACCACCACGTCAGTGTCACTGTAGTGCTGAGAATGATCCACCACCCACATCATACCTGCTCTGTGGTGGTCCTGTGGGGGTCCTGTGGGGGTCCTGACCATTGAAGAACAGGATAATACAGTACACAGAGAAACAGATGGACCACAGTCTGTACCTGTACACCTACAGAGTGCTCGGGTGTAGTTAGGGATGGAGACTTGTCATTAGCTGATGTCGCCGCTGTTGGTTGCAGGTCTCGTATCCGGCGGGAGTTGTTCATAGAGGAGATCCAGGCGGCGGCGGGCGGTAAATCCGGGGCGGACGGCGAGAGCAGCTGCGACGGAGCCGAATCCGACAGCAGAGCTTCCGGCCTGGAGGAGCCCAACCCCGACGACCTGGGCACAGCCGCGGGAACCAGCGACGCCTTCTTCAGCTTCCCGGAATCCTCCTCGGCTCTCGCTTCCTCCTCCTCGGCTTCCTCCTCTAACCCGAGAGACAGCAGCCTGCGGCGCAAGAAGGCGGCGAACCTGAACAGCATCATCCACCGGCTGGAGAAGGCGGCGAACCGAGACGAGCCGCACGAGTGGGAGTTCTGAGGCGTCGGTGGACTCTCCAGGGTCTTTTAATTGTCTAGTAAAGCACTTAGGGCCCTGCTGGCCACAGGGCTTCCACACCATTGGCCCCAAATGGTGCCAAGAGAAACCTAAAATTCCAGCTTCGCTCCCGTCGACCACGGCCAGGCTAGAGCAGAGCATCTCCCAGAAACCCATGAGCTCCTGAACCGCTACAGACTGCTGGTGTAGTGGTCCTGTGGGCGTAGGCCGCTGGAAAGCAGCCTCAAACCAAAAGCACTTGTTAGCAGGAGGCCTGCAGCATCTCCTCCTCCTGGCTATGCAAACTCCAGCACACCTGGGCTTCCTCCAGAGAGGAACCGGCATTATCCCGATATCTCGGAACCTCCTCCTCCAGGGCAGAGCGGAGGAAGGCGAATCCTTTTATAGCAATGACATTGCCACGAAGAGATTGCACAGTCAGCCGACTCTAAACAACACACAGGTTATTTTGGGAAGCGGCCGGAACATGATAAGCGATAAACTTAGCTAGAGCTCTTTGGTTATAATCCGCGTTTTGAGAGATCTAGGTACAGTCTAGAACGCGTCTTGTGGTAGCTAGTCGGTGTTTAATTTCTAGGTTATCTGGATTTTTATGAATATGATTATTTTGATGGCATAGCTTTAACCGTCCTCCTCCCGCTTCCATTTTTGAGCTTTTTTAAGGGGATCTTGTTAAATACACGTCGTTCTAGGCCAAACCCGATACGGTAGATCTGTACAGGACTTTATAATGTTGTTCTAGATATTTTTAATGAGACAGCGAGCCTGCGTTCTAACCTCCACTAACGAAACCGCACGTTAGAGCCCTCGCTCAGAGAGCGGCGAGACAAAACCCGAGATTCATCTCGCAGCGGCGTTTGGAGGCAGCCGCGACCTTTAACCTTCAGGTTCTTCACTACATGGTCATTTACCAGAGACGTCAGTTCCTGGTCCCCTGTAGAACACTACACTAGCACGGCAGCCGACAGCCAACACGCCATTCACGTTCTGCTCGCCGTGCGTGTTTATGGACTAGCTCTAATGATGTTCTTTGGAGCTGAGCTTACTGACCACAGTGCTGCCCAAAACTCAGAGACCCTCTCATCCGTCTTCCAGCTGATGTGACCAGTAGGTACCACTTACTCATTTATCTGCATCAGAAACGTATCTAGAACCGAATATCACCCTGAATCTTCCACAGAGGAATGATGTCAGGTGTTTGAGTGGTCCCCTCTTTACTGTCCTCAGAGAGACACACCCCCACAGTTCAGTCTGGTCCAGCATCTTCTGCCTCCTCTCACCATCCCGATAACCCCTAACACACTCGGTGGTGTTGAGGTTCTGGACTCTGGGCTGGTTGGTCCATTGTTCTGAGAACACCAGCAGCTTCTGTGTTGGGTGTGTGCGTCTCCTTTTCTCAGTGAGGAGCTTCTTGAGCAGCTACACCTCCTTTCAGACCTCCATAGTGTGGAGGAGGCGTCTTCTCACAGTGGAAGGAGGATGGACAGAAACACCTGTGGAGGTTTTCAGATCGGAACAGCTGACGAGTTCATACTCCACACAATAGGGGGCGACATATCGACACAAAGCTGTGGTGACCACACCATCATAAGAAACAAGGAAATGCACAGACCCTTATTCTGGACTGATTCCCCTCCTACATCACTACAGTGACTCACTATCGCCTCTTCAGGTACAGAGTGGTATTACAGGCAGGACAGGCCGGGGTTAGCTGGTTAGCATGCTAACTCCGGTAGATATCTCTGATACACCATTATGCAAATTCTTCGTTTTAGTTTATTTCAAACTAAAAATCATTATGGGACTTTTATGTGTTGTTGGTGGGTCCGTTGGTGGTCTACCAGGTGTTGCGAGTGGTTGTTAGGAATCCCGTTTTCTCCAGTTTTGGAAACTATGGATTAGCTTCTATCCAGTCTACACAGAACGACCCCCAGAGAGGTGAAGGACGTGTATTTAATGGGTCTCTGATTTCTGTACAGCACTGTTTATTTCAAATATGCAAAAAAAACAATTTGTTGATTTTTAGGAGCTGATTCAGTTTAATGACTATCCCTTAGGGAACTGTCCATTTTAATGGTTCGTTTAGAATCATTTCAGAATTGTTATAAAAAAATCTTTAGATTTAAAAATAGCCCTAGAAATGAATTTTTATCTATTTTATTCTACAGATAAATACTATTAATATTGAATGACATTCCCAAACACTTGCATGACCTTCGAGCACATTTTGTACACCCTGTTATTTAGAAATCGAACTCTGAAATGTGTAGAGCTGCATGTAAAGGTCACAAAAGGTCAAACGGGGTCAACACGGGTCAAAAAGGGTTACTTTGTCTTGTATGTGGGGTCAGTACGGCACTCAGTCAGCCAACACTGCCGCCCTCTGGTGTCCACACGCGAGCACTACAGCCGGTTTTGTTTGTTTGTTGTTTGTTTAAGCAGGCGGATGATGCTTTCTTTCGTTCGTACGAACCTCGGAAAGCGTCGGTGCGCGTCCGTATCCCACATTAGTGGACGATTAGTGTATTATTAGTGCAGCTGAACAAACTCCGCCCCTTCTCACATCTTATTTACTCATCTGAGGAAAACTAATCCCAGACTTTTTGTTTGTCGGTGTGGTGTGCTTATTTATAGATACGGTCTTATACATATTGATGTCTTATTATTTGTGATATATCTATTTTCTGTTCTTTAACGGAAGGGACTATATAAGGTCAGGTGACATATTATTAGACTAATAGACTGCCGGCAGTATTGGGTTATGTACTTTTGATACATTAATGAATTTATTAACGAGTTAATCCCGAAGGTTTTTGGTTTTGATGTTATTTTGTTGGTGTTGTTGTGTTTAATGAGCTGGATGAACACAGTTGCTCTGCAGGTGGACTCGGACAGTGCCACGGCCTGAGCCATCAGGCATGTAAGCATGGATGCAGATGATGTGGGACAGCAGTGCTGTAGCGTGACGATCACCTGATCACGGAAACACACCTGTGACTTTAATCCCCTGCCAACTGTTTTGCCGTAACCTGCAGTGTTCACGCGCGTCGGATCTTTATCTGCCAGTACTGAAACCAGACTTCTCTGAATTGTACAGCTAGACTCAGTCAGGGAAACTCCGCCCACTTTACGAAATTCTCAGCTCAGTTTCTAAGATGTCTACAGAGTCATTCCGGGTGGTTTGGTGTGTCCACGTCCAAAAGCTCCCTCACAGGAAGTTGTTACATGACAGTCTTGGCAGTGAACTCCATTCATGGTGGAGGGATACATGCTGCAGGGCGCTGTGAGGTCAAATAGTCCCCCAAAGGAACTTAGTATTTCCAGGTTTTCCAGATTTTCATCATCAACATTCCATACACACAGGATGGTCAATAACCCGCCTGTATGTGTGTTATAGACATGGAGAACCCTGGTGCCCGTCACCACCCCCACCACCTCACACCAGACCCGCTCGGGATCACTCTGTGTACAGCTCAGGAGAATTTGAGTTGCTCTGAATGGCCAGTTTATTAGAAACCCCTGCTCTGTTTTGGCCTCATAAGTACGGCACCCGGTTACAGGCCGTAGCTAACGGACCGCTCTGAGGTCAGAACCTGACCTGCGGTGATGGGGGTTTAGAGGGGCTGATCACTCTACGCCAACAAAGTGGAGCTATAGGGTAGCCGTTTCTGATAAAGTGGCCAGCACATGTAGGTACCAGTCAGAGCAGGGGTGCTCAGTTCCTAGTCCCGGAGATCTACCACTCGGGAGAGTTCAGGTCCAACCCGCCTGTGGTTCTGCAGAGTGGTAGATCAGGAGGTAGAGCTTTCCGAGGAACTGGATTTTCCAAAGTAGCTTCTCGTAACCGTTGGATCCATTTGGGTTCATATCTTCCTAGGTTCAGACAGTCATGCAGGCTGTGTGCCACTCCACCTTGTAGCCACGCCCCAGAAGCACAGCACGCTGGTCAAACCGCCGCCCACCGTTCAACCAAACTACCGTGTTTGCACTGATCTAAATCCAGGACTGTTTCTTAATCTCACTCTTCGATCTGGAGTGCCTTCATACGCTGAGCCCGTCCTTCAGAACCAGTACCGCGGTCAGTACGCTAACCAGTATGCACTGTAGCGGTGAGTGTAGCGTAGTGAGCTGGTGTAAAGGCTAAGTGGAGACGCATGTCCTGTTCAAAGAAGAACCAAATCATCATTCTCTCTCAGCTGGCAGAACCGCCCCTTTCCAGGCTCCGCCTACAAAGTCTATACCACAGTACCTACACTTAGAGCTTAGAGTTATACACTCCATCTAATGAGAAACTGTAAAACAGACTCAGTCTATACCACAGTACCTACATTTAGAGCTTAGAGTTATACACTCCACCTAATGAGACACTGTAGGACAAACTCAGTCTATACCACAGTACCTACATTTAGAGCTTAGAGTTATACACTCCACCTAATGAGGAACTGTAGAACAGACTCAGTCTATACCACAGTACCTACATTTAGAGCTTAGAGTTATACACTCCACCTAATGAGGAACTGTAGAACAGACTCAGTCTATACCACAGTACCTACATTTAGAGCTTAGAGTTATACACTCCACCTAATGAGGAACTGTAGAACCCGACTCCACAACAGTAGCCATGAAAGAACACCTTTGTGGGCGGAGCCTGATCTGTGTTCATCTCAGGTCACAGTGTGTAAGTGTAGGTATATCTGCGCGTGCTCTCAGAACCGACTGTAAAAGCCAAAGGTGTCCAGATGTTTGAATTTGAATTGGAGCTGTGTAAGCGCGGCGCCGCTCGGTGTTTAAAACATCTGGTTGTTATGAGCAATAAATATCCTGTAGTGGACCAAACCTCCAGAAGAACCCGAGTTCCGGCGGCGCGAGGGCGCTGGTTCAGGCGCTGGTTCAGGCGCTGTGTCTGCGTGTCAGTGTGATGTTATAGGTTCCATGAGCAGCACTCGGAGGACTCTGGGTGATCATGTGATCATGGGATGGTTCTGTTTTTGTTAAATACTTCTATGGGAAGGTTGTGGATCATCCTGGACATCACCCGGCTGTACAGACGTGTATCTCGTTTCTCTGAAGCGGTCTGCGTTTAGGTGCGTGTGGCCTCGCTGTAGATTCTGTGTTTGTCCCGAAGGCTAGTTGTAGGCCCTGCACACATTCCCTTTACCTAAATCGTCTAATCCAATATCTTATTGTTCCGATTACGGATCTGTTTCCTGTGATTGTTTTAGCATTAATGTTACACTGGTAATCATTTATCAGCCACACGGATGCTCATGTATCAGGTTATCAATCATCTTAAAGAGAAAAAATGGGGTGAAAATCAGATTTACCCAAATTTCTCAATTTCAGCCCCCACTCCAAAAGTAGTGGATCAGCGAAGACACATACGGCGTCTTTAGCTTTAGCATTGCAGCTACGTCGGTACAGAGAAACGTCACCTAGCTCAATTATACAGAACTAAATAGAAGATTGACAAAGGTCACATTTAAACATGTTTAAGAATTTAAATTTAAGCTATTTTTTAAAAAATCAATCAAATAATTCATTAAATAAACATGTTTGGAGCTTGATGATGTAAAATTCAAATTTACCAAATATTTTCTCAGAAAAGGCAAACTAATGTAATACACAACTGAACTATTTTTAAAAATGAACCCATAAGAGCCCTGAGCCGTTTCCCCTTAAGGGAAAATAATGTGTCAGTTATAAGATCATTAAAGATCAGTCTTGTTGTGACAAAGAGGTCACATGACGTCTTCTGTAAGTATTATAGAGTCATAATACTGGGAGCACACGTCACAACAACAACGCTTTCATAACTGGTGTTCCATCATGATGTTCTAGAAATGGTGTCAGAATGGGTATGTGTAATATAAACGTATCTAGAACATTAGAGCTCTTAAATGGATTGAAACCGTACATTAAACTGAGCTGGCCTTGTCTCTAACTGCACTAACCAATCACATCGCCATTTTCTAAACGGGGTCATATGTTCACCCACTGTCGTGTGACTGCATCCAGGATGTTGGGTGTAGGTCACTCAGGGACTCCATGTGTTCAGGTGAAGGATGAAGCTGTATAAAGAACTTTACAGACTTTTAAAAGGCTTGTGACACATACGCCACTGTGGGCTCTTATGG
Source organism: Prochilodus magdalenae (assembly GCA_024036415.1). Lineage (NCBI taxonomy): Eukaryota > Metazoa > Chordata > Actinopteri > Characiformes > Prochilodontidae > Prochilodus > Prochilodus magdalenae. The sequence goes on along the minus strand of JAMWET010005912.1, from coordinate 105,866 downwards.
GTTAAAATGATCCTGAATTAAAAATAAAAAGTGTATTGGCAAAAGTGACATTTAAACACACCTGGTTAAGGAAAGAGAAGCTCATTCAGAAACATTAAAAGCTGTGTGCAGTTAAAATACACTGATTTAAATTAAAAATTTAAATTAATGGTTTAATTACAAACGAGACGACTCCACAGGAAAGCTAGAGCTCTGGGTGAAGGGTTAGATGGAAACACCGCGTGTTAAAAGTTTCTTTCACACAGAGCTTTTATTCTGTTTACCTCAGGCTAATAAACCACAAGTCCTCCAGATTAATACCACTCGAGGATCTTCAGCCCCGGCTAACAGGTATTAGCCACAAGTTAGCATCATGCTATATCATCACGAACCTGCCTTAGGTGATCTAACATACCCTTAAATAGATTAAAAGGGTTTTAATGGACGTACAGGTGTGTTAAGTGACTCTGTGTGGCGTGTTCAGGCCTGCTGTTTTGGCAGTGCTAGCTACATTAGCTTCGCGGTTCCGGAGAGGCTAACACGTCGCGGCTGATCCGCTACAGTTGGATTTAGAGGGGAAACCGCTCCAGTAAAACCCGGATGTTTCGTTATTATGTGTGCTGAGTGTATAACGACGAGGCTGAGGTTAGCTTCCTGTTCGCCCGCTACATGTTCGAATTGTACCGTTCCACCTTAAATGATCCGGCTGGTGTTAGAAACAACCAGTGTGTAGCAGTAGTGACATCTAGTGGACAGGCTGACGCACTGCACGTCCTGTGACGGGACGGGTATGGAGGGATATAAGGAGGCGTGTGAATGAGTACAGGCAGTCCAGCAGTCCGCCTGCAGAGCCATTTAAGGTGGAACGGGGAAATCGGAACAAGAAGCTGGCGAACGAGAAGCTTCATTATGAAAGGCAGGTCCACCTCACAGCTGTCCTTTAGCCCGCCTGCCTCTCTGTGTTTGTGTTCTCCCGTCTGCTCCTCCGGCGTCCCACAAAGCTCAGGTAGTACCTCTGTTTAGCCCAGCGCCAGCGTGTCTCTCCCTTTCCTCCTTAACCAGCTGCTCATGCAGTTTTGTGGTCTATTTTTCTATGTTTCATAAATCTGAACCACATGTTGGAGCTGAAGCTCATTACCTGAATAAAAGACAACTCTTCCACTTTGTAGTTTTCTTGATGTGATTCTTGATGTTTTTTTCATTATTATTATTATTATTATTATTATTATTATTATTATTATTTATTAGCAGCCTACTAAATATATTCTGTATTCTCTCATCTATTTAAACACTTCTTGTTTCAGCCTCATATGATGTGCAGGTTTAGGGTCCTGCAGTATCTCGGACCGTCCACTAGATGTCACTCGTGCTATACACAAGAGTGGTGCCCTGTAGTTCGGTATTCAGTAGGTGTTTCTAATAAAGTGGCCAGTTAGTGGAAGTATGAGCTAGGTGTTTCTATTAAAGTGGCCAGTGAGTGGAGTTTGGGAGCGTGTAAGCGAGGGTGCTGTATTAAGCTCTCGCTGTGCGGTGTAGCTGGCTGGTGAAGGATCAGAACAGGGAGAGAACCTGTTCTAGGCTACACTGTGCAGAGCCAGGACAGGTAAATTGATTAGGTGCTGGAATAAACCCACTCTGGCTCCCAGTGGCGCTCACTCAGCACAAACCAGTTTTATAAATAACCCGCGCAGCAGCGCCTCCTGGCGGCCGGGAACACACACCACATCACCTTATTAATATTAGAAACATCTGCTGCGATATTTACAATAAAAACTGATTTATTTCAGATTTTAGAGTAAAGTAAATACTAAAGGTGCCATGTATTAAATACTACAATCGAAAATAAACATTATATCCTAAACACACAGCAGAAAAACATATATGAATTTAATTCGTGTTTATTTTAATACTATTATTAAAACTGGTCCTTTATTTGGTTATCCCATATAGTGTCTTCTCCAGAGTGTGTTTACAGTACTGGTTCTTTATTTCAGTTTAATGTATGTATTACATGGAAATAAAAACAAACCACCTAAATCTAAACCGAGATCAAATGCTTCAACTTAGGACAGTCAAACAGACCTCACTCCCATCATCCGGATCAATACTGATTTGAATAGTTGGCTTGTGTGTATTAACTACCAGCCAATCCAAGCACAGAAGGGCGGGGCTTGTCGGAAAACAGGTGGAGAAAGAAAATGCGCCCTGTATTTGTGTATACAAGAATAATTCCTAGACACATACGAATATCATCAGGTATATATCATTCATATCATATATATATATGGAAGATTAGATATACACTATATAGATATACACTATATTTAATAAAATGTGTATATATATATATATATATATATATATATATATATATATATATATATATACACAAATATTTGTGTTTATGTATATAAAAAAATTATATTTTGTAATTTATCTTATTTTCATATGTTGATGTAAATACATTTCTGCATGTTTATATGGCTGTACACGTAAACAGCCAATCCCCGCGCAGAGGGGGCGTGGCGCGCCGGAAAACGGGTGGGAAACAAACCCAAACACAAGCCCTGCTTATCTGAGGCTCCAGCCGCCTGAGCGTGATTTACCCTCGGTTCGCTGGATCGACTCGGTCCGCCTGAGAGCCGCCGTGGACGGAACCCCTCCGCAGGCCGTGTGGTCGGTGTGCATGCAGCAGAATGGAGCCGGAGACACGCCGAACGGAGCCGGAGACGCGCCGCTGCTGAGGCGCTTCGGGCCGGAGGGCCGAGCAGGCCCTCAGCCGCGGGTCATGGTGGTGTTTTCGGCCGCCAGTGAAAGCGAGGAGTCGGTGGACGCGGGGCCGAGTCTTGTGGGTGCAGCGGCGGGGCTGGAGGAGCAGGAGCCCCGCAAAGCAGTGACTGGAAGCCCGCGGGGGAGCCTGGGGAAGACCCTCCACTCCTTTAGTCCAGCTCAGGAGGTAAAACACAGGGTTTCAGTATGGGGGCGTGGGTACATCCACAGCAGCAGGGTGGAGGTGTGTGTATATCCACAACAGCAGGGTGGAGGTGTGTGTATAGCCACAACAGCAGGATGGAGGTATGGAGCTTTAGTGTGGTTTTTAGGTTACCACGGTGGGGTGGGCTGTAGTGTGATACAGTATGGTAAGGGTGGGCCATGGTGTGACACGGTGGAGTAAGGGTGGGCCATGGTGTGACACGGTGGAGTAAGGGTGGGCCATGGTGTGACACGTGGTAAGGGTGGGCTCTAGTGTGGTGCGGTGGAGTAAGGGTGGGCTGTGGTGTGACATGTTGGGGTAAGGGTGGGCCGTAGTGTGATAGGTGTGGTGCGGTGGAGTAAGGGTGGGCTGTGGTGTGACATGTTGGGGTAAGGGTGGGCCGTAGTGTGATAGGTGTGGTGCGGTGGAGTAAGGGTGGGCTGTGGTGTGACATGTTGGGGTAAGGGTGGGCTGTAGTGTGATAGGTGTGGTGCGGTGGAGTAAGGGTGGGCTGTGGTGTGACATGTTGGGGTAAGGGTGGGCCGTAGTGTGATAGGTGTGGTGCGGTGGAGTAAGGGTGGGCTGTGGTGTGACATGTTGGGGTAAGGGTGGGCCGTAGTGTGACACGTGGTAAGGGTGGGCTCTAGTGTGGTGCGGTAGAGTAAGGCTGGCGTGAGATGCTGTTTATGATAGTGTGGAGAAGATCTCCGCCCTAAACTCCATTCATGGTGGAGGGATACATGCTGCAGAGCGCTGTGAGGTCAAATAGTCCCCCAAAGAAACTCAGTATTCCCAGGTTTTCCAGATTTCCATAATCAGCGTTCCAGTTCCCCTTTAAGTACTGTCCCTTTCCGTACGAGCCCAGTGTTAATACCACACTGAGTTTAGATTGTGTCATGTGACGTTGCAGTAAGGTGTCTTGGCTAATGCTGCCGCGGTAACATCCCCAGTGTCGGATTAACGCGGTGTTGTAATCCACTCTGACAGTGTTGCATTAAAACTGCTGTATCTAACTCACACCTACACCCATGGTTCTCCAACCTCCTGCAGCCTTACTCCCACCCTGCAAAACATAGAGACAGACCCCGAGCGCGGACCCCCAGGGGTTCATTCACTGGTGTAGTATACGGCATGTACTGTGGACACTGTATGGATTGTATATGCGGGGATATGAGCTCTAGGTGAACAGTGTAACCCAGTGTACATATTTCATATACAGTGTATACTGCTGACTGCATATGCTACACATACTACACCACAGTATTCATTTAACAGCCCACCATCCAGTGTATATACGTTTAACAGCCCACCATCCAGTGTATATACGTTTAACAGCCCACCATCCAGTGTATATACGTTTAACAGCCCACCATCCAGTGTATATACGTTTAACAGCCCACCATCCAGTGTATATACGTTTAACAGTCCACCATCCAGTGTATATACGTTTAACAGTCCACCATCCAGTGTATATACGTTTAACAGTCCACCATCCAGTGTATATACGTTTAACAGCCCACCATCCAGTGTATATACATTTAACAGTCCACCATCCAGTGTATATACATTTAACAGTCCACCATCCAGTGTATATACGTTTAACAGTCCACCATCCAGTGTATATACGTTTAACAGTCCACCATCCAGTGTATATACGTTTAACAGTCCACTATCCAGTGTATATACGTTTAACAGTCCACCATCCAGTGTATATACGTTTAACAGTCCACCATCCAGTGTATATACATTTAACAGTCCACCATTGTATATAACAGTCCACCATCCAGTGTATATACGTTTAACAGTCCACTATCCACTGTATATACGTTTAACAGTCCACCATCCAGTGTGTATATACGTTTAACAGTCCACCATCCAGTGTATATACGTTTAACAGTCCACCATCCAGTGTATATACATTTAACAGTCCACCATCCAGTGTATATACATTTAACAGTCCACCATCCAGTGTATATACGTTTAACAGTCCACTATCCACTGTATATACGTTTAACAGTCCACCATCCAGTGTGTATATACGTTTAACAGTCCACCATCCAGTGTATATACGTTTAACAGTCCACCATCCAGTGTATATACATTTAACAGTCCACCATCCAGTGTATATACATTTAACAGTCCACCATCCAGTGTATATACGTTTAACAGTCCACCATCCGGTGTGTATATACGTTTAACAGTCCACCATCCGGTGTGTATATACATTTAACAGTCCACCATCCAGTGTATATACGTTTAACAGTCCACCATCCAGTGTATATACATTTAACAGTCCACCATCCAGTGTATATACATTTAACAGTCCACCATCCAGTGTATATACGTTTAACAGTCCACTATCCACTGTATATACGTTTAACAGTCCACCATCCAGTGTGTATATACGTTTAACAGTCCACCATCCAGTGTATATACATTTAACAGTCCACCATCCAGTGTATATACATTTAACAGTCCACCATCCAGTGTATATACGTTTAACAGTCCACTATCCACTGTATATACGTTTAACAGTCCACCATCCAGTGTGTATATACGTTTAACAGTCCACCATCCAGTGTATATACGTTTAACAGTCCACCATCCAGTGTATATACATTTAACAGTCCACCATCCAGTGTATATACATTTAACAGTCCACCATCCAGTGTATATACGTTTAACAGTCCACTATCCACTGTATATACGTTTAACAGTCCACCATCCGGTGTGTATATACGTTTAACAGTCCACCATCCGGTGTGTATATACGTTTAACAGTCCACCATCCGGTGTGTATATACGTTTAACAGTCCACCATCCGGTGTGTATATACGTTTAACAGTCCACCATCCAGTGTATATACGTTTAACAGTCCACCATCCAGTGTATATACGTTTAACAGTCCACCATCCAGTGTGTATATACGTTTAACAGTCCACTATCCATTGTGTATATACGTTTAACAGTCCACCATCCAGTGTGTATATATGTTTAACAGCCCACCATCCAGTGTATATACGTTTAACAGTCCACCATCCAGTGTGTATATATGTTTAACAGTCCACCACCCAGTGTATATACATTTAACAGCCCACTATTCATTGTATATACTGCTTACTGTATATGTTTACAGTACAGTACTTGGATCAGTAACACAGTGTAAATATGCAGTGTGTAATATATAATGTACTGTGTAAATAATGGTATATACAGTGCAGAGTATGTATGTATATATATAATGCGGTTAAAGAGTTAATTAACTATGTAATATACTGTATGTATAACTTACCCTATAGAAGGTGTATAATACATCACTGTAAATCTCCTTATTATATACGTGATCGTGTAGTGTAGTTATGTACTGTATATAATACAGGAACATTGAAGTATTAAGTTATATAGTGTAACATACGGTTTATATACTGATTACTGATTCTGTATATAATTAAACAAGGGTGAATGTAGCGGTGTAGTATAGGGTGTATATAGCGTATATACTGTACGCTGTATGTAAGGTGTATGAGCGTGCAGGTGTTGGTGTTGCCGCGGCTGCTTTGCCGGCTCGTTAGTTTCGGTGCTGGGTCGTTAATCTACGAGCAGCACGTTTCCCGCGTCTCCGTCCTGCCGCTCCGCCGCTAAACTCCTGGATCTGATCACCAGAGACTACAGCAGCGTCAGCCAGGGTCCCTGTGTGTTTACTGAGGCCCGATTGGCTGGTTTCCTCCGGGGGCGGACCTGCGGCTCCTGTTATTGGCTGTGGGCCGGGGCTCTGAGGGATTAAAGGTGTTGAGCGTGTTTTGGAACGGTCCTGCTGAAGGTGTGGGTGCTGAAGGTGTGGGTGCTGAAGTCACCGCGTCCCCTGATTAGTGTAAGCTCGTTAGAGCGCGAGCGTTTTAAACACCGGCTCTGTGAGCACTGCAGGCCTGTTGTAGGGACCTGATCAGCTACAGCACCACCTGCTCCGACACGCGTGGGGTGAGAGACGATGCTCTGTAGGGATGATGTGGTGATGAAGTCACCTCAGGGTTCTACCTAAACCCGGGGGCAGCTAACAGGTAACACTGTAAATATGGTTTAACAAAGTGTAACCATGGAAACTAGTACAGGGTCACCATGGAAACAGGCGTAGTGTAACCATAGAAAAGGGTTATAGCGCCACCATGGCAATGGGTTTAGCATAGCCATGGAAACAGTGTAGTGTAGCCATGGAAACAGGTAATACCATAACTTTGAAACCTCTACCGTGTAACCATGGCAGCAGGTAATACTATAAGTATGATATAACTATAGAGTGATCATAGAAACGAGTGCAGCATAACCATGGGAACAGGTATAGTGGTACCATGAAAACGGGTGTAGTGTAACCATGGAAACAAATGTAACTATGAAAACTGAGGCAGGGTAGCTAGGGAAACAGGACACCACCACCACCATCACCACCCACCTAATACCAACTAACCCCCTACTACCACTACCACTACCAAAACCACTACTTTCACCACTACCATCATCCCACCAACTACCACCACTCCCCTACCACCCCTACCTCCACCACCACCACCCTTTGCTCACTCTGTTCCTCTGTATGTGCTGCAGTTTCCGGAGGTGATTCCTCTGAATGTTGGAGGGACGTATTTCACCACCCGCCTGTCCACCCTGCGGCGGTATGAGGACACCATGCTGGCGGCCATGTTTAGTGGACGTCACCACATCCCTCGAGACGCTGAAGGGCGCTACTTCATCGACCGGGACGGAGCGTATTTTGGGTGAGAAGTGAGAAACTTCTAAACACCTGACACCTTCTAATACCTGCGCTGATTCTGACCGAATGACCTTTACCCCGGTTTCAGTCCACACCTCGTACAGTATTATTATTATTGTTATTATTGTTATTATTATTATTATTATTATTATTATTATTATTATAATAAAATAACTAATAAACTAAACATCAAAGGACATGCCGCAGTAATGTAATACTAGAACCCAGACACTAACATGAAGCGTGTAAACGGTGTATGTGTGGAGGAGCTGTGAGAGGTGATATGACTGAGTGAATTATATTTGGTTATTAAGTTTCTGATTCAGGATTCTGTCGCTGCTTGTTGGAGAGGAACTCCTCCTGTTTCTCTTCGCTGGTTATTACTTATTTATTACACATGCATTAAAGGAAGCGTTCACTCCGGAAACCTATAATCCGTTTACCCAGGAAGCCCATCGCACACCCAGATGCAGGGGTCTAGTGGAGCAGTAGGGTTCTCCTCGCAGCACGTTCGGCTTCAGTGCTGTTGTATTTATATATATATATATATAATAAATATTCTATATTAATATTCATTCGTTCGTTCGTTCGTCTTCTGAGCTGCTTGTCTTCCTGGGTTGATACTGGAGCCTATCCCAGCGCTCTTTCGTTGAAAGGCAGGCAGCACCCTGTACAGAGAGCGCCCCCTGGAGGGCAGTAGGTTAGGGAGGTGTGGTGACCCTGGCTCCAGAGTGACGTGTGGTGTGGTGTGGTGTTTAGGGACATACTGAATTTCCTGCGAGGTGGGGAGCTGCCGCAGAGGGAGCGCGTGCGCGCTGTGCACAGAGAGGCGCAGTACTACGCTATCGGCCCCCTGCTGGAGAGCCTGGAGGACACGCAGCCTCTGACCGGAGAGAAGGTCCGGCAGGCCTTCCTGGATCTGCTGCCCTATTATAAAGGTACCATCCAGAAGATACAGGCAGAAAAGGGCTGGTAATCACCAGCACCCACTATGAATTATTTAGTATCCACTATGAATTATACAGTATCCACTATGAATTATTCAGCACCCACTATGAATTATTCAGCACCCACTATGAATTATTCAGCACCCACTATGAATTATTCAGCACCCACTATGAATTATTCAGCATCCACTATGAATTATTCAGTATCCACTATGAATTATTCAGCACCCACTATGAATTATACAGTATCCACTATGAATTATTCAGCATCCGCTATGAATTATTCAGCATCCGCTATGAATTATACAGTATCCGCTATGAATTATTCAGTATCCGCTATGAATTATTCAGTATCCGCTATGAATTATACAGCATCCACTATGAATTATTCAGTATCCGCTATGAATTATACAGCATCCACTATGAATTATTCATTGTTAAAACCCTTAGAGATTAAGGGGAGTGGTTTGTGAAGTTGTGTGTGGAGTGTGGTGTGGAGTGTGAGGTGTGGAGTGGTGTGTAGTGAGGTGTGAGGTGTGGAGTGGTGTGTAGTGAGGTGTGGAGTGTGAGGTGTGTGTGGTGTGTGGAGTGGTGTGTGGAGTGTGAGGTGTGTGGAGTGGTGTGAGGTGTGTGGAGTGGTGTGTGATGTGCTGTGTGGAGTAGTGTGTGGAGTGGTGTGTGGAGTGGTGTGTAGTGTGAGAGGTGTGGTGTGCTGTGTGGAGTGTGGTGTGCTGTGTGGTGTGGTGTGTGTAGTGTGTGTGGTGTGTAGTGTGGGGTGTAGTGTGTGGAGTGTGAAGTGTGGTGTGTGGAGTGGTGTGTGGAGTGGTGTGTGGAGTGGTGTGTAGTGTGAGAGGTGTGGTGTGCTGTGTGTAGTGTGGGGTGTAGTGTGTGGAGTGTGAAGTGTGGTGTGTGGAGTGGTGTGTGGAGTGTGGAGTGTGAGGTGTTAACTGTTAGTTTCCTTATCCTGTATGTTCTCAGATAACCTGGAGCGGATCGTGGAGATAGCGAAGCTGCGGGCGATGCAGAGGAAGGCGCGGTTCGCTAAGCTGAAGGTCTGCGTGTATAAGGAGGAGATGCCCATCACGCCGTACGAGCGGCCGCTCTTCAACTCTCTGCGGTTCGAGCGCTCGGAGAGCGAAGCCAAGCTGTTCGAGCACCACTGCGAGGTGGACGTGTCCTTCGGGCCGTGGGAGGCCGTGGCGGACGTTTATGACCTGCTGCACTGCATCGTGAGCGACCTGGCCGAGCGCGGCATTACCGCCGACCAGCAGTGCATCGGCGTCTGCGACAAGCACCTCATCAACCACTACTACTGCAAACGGCCCATCTACGAGTTCAAGATCACCTGGTGGTGAAGGACGGCCCACTCTCAAAGCTGATGTGTTAAAGCCCCGAGTTCTGTATTAACGTCTGAGTCAGTGAGCAGCACCGGCGCGGGGTTCGCAGCCTCGCGTTCCTAAACACCCCCAAACCGTTAGCACGTTTTAAAAGCTGCTTCTGGCTACGTTCCTACCCAGCTCCAGCGCTGTACCTCAGTCAGCGGGGTTAGTAGCGAATTAGCTGCTAGGGATGCGCCATCTAGTGGTGGCACTACTTCAGCGTTGTGTGAGGAAGGCTGAGTCAGCGTTGGCTGATTGGTGAAGCCATCCTGAATGAACCGCAGGAAAACTGAATCCGAGTTTAAAAGTCTGGATGAAGCTGGACCGGAACTAAACCAGCGTCACATGCCCCTTATGGGTCCTGGAATCTCGCAGATCTGTATCCCACTTAAGCGCACACAGGGTGGCCTTACAGAGATGCGTGGGAGACCCCTTTGCTGTTCTCTGAGGCGTCCGCGCTGTTAGTGTCAATCATGTGATCAGCGATTAGCCAACATCAAGCTTAAAGTGTCCGTACAGCCCACTAGTCTATGCAACTCCCAGTGCCAAATGGGAATTCAGGGCCGGATATCTGCCATTCGTGTACGGTCATGTTGATGCCAGTGCTGACGCCGATACACACGTTTTTATAAAACTTGGTTTTGCGTTACAGAGAAACGCAGAGAGTTCCAAATACAGTGAAACGAATAAAGCCCAGCCATTTTAGCAGCATCACCTAAATACACTGCTCATCCAAAATACAAACTCTGATCCGTCCAGTGATGATAACTTAAGAAAAATAATTATCTGATGATATAAAATAATTCCTATCAGGCACCGCTGACCTCTGGTGGAGGGGTTGATGTTGTGGATGTAGACTAGCTAACCGGCTATTTTCCTGATATGCTATTATTTTGATTTATGAAATCATACAGTCAGTAAAAACCCTTGATTGACATGTATAGTCAGTTTCAGTGGAAACTGTTACAGTTTATAAACCAATAAAGAAATGGAAAGTTTGGTGCTGGAGGGCTCCAACGTTAGCTGGCTAACCTAGCTAACTAGCCAACATAGCTAATGTTGGCACCCACTGGAAAAGCCAAACTGGTGATATGTGCTACACTTGATACAGTCGATGCGTTTATAGGGTGTGTATTACTACAACCCACATCTCTATGTTCTGATTGTCAGATGGTGTGAAAGGGAGCTAGCTAAGGTTAGCTATCTTTAGATGACAACAATAACATAAAGCTGTGGGGTCATACCATAAACACCTCCAGAAAAGGCCAGTTTGGCTTTAACTAGCTGGTGCTAATGTTAACGAGGTTGGCTGGATTACCTAGCGCGCTAGGTAGATAACTTTAGAGCCCACCGGCACCAAACTGTGTTTCCTTTATTGGTGTAAAAACGAGCAGACTGGGGAACCTAGACCCGGTTTAACCCTCAGTGGAGCTTCACTAAAGGAGGGAGTGATGGAGAAAAGGTTCACAGGCTCCATCACGGTTAGATTTAGGGATCTGAAAGAACGCTTGGACCCGGAAACGGCCATTACATCAGACTTAACATGCAGATGGCCATGTTTTACACGGCCGAAGCCCCGCCTACACTCTGATCCGATTGGCTAGCACAGATGGTGCAGTGACGTAGCCAACCTGACCACTACAGGTTCCTACATGTGGCAGCTGGAGCGTTCTGCACGCATCACAACTGATGACCTGCAGTTACACATATCCACCAGAGGGGTCTCCAAATCCCCAGATACGTTCAGTGCTGCATCAAAAACACCGTAGTAGTGACCCGTCACACGACCAGTACGTTATTCCTGAACTCAGCGGAGCACATCATTTTTGAGAGTGTCACCGAAGCAGGTTCTTGTTGGTTTCTTGAAGGTTTGGGGACAGTTTCCAGTGCAGCTAAAGGAGATTTAATTATTACAGATAATTATTTCCTGCATATTTTCCTCATGCTTAGTTATTACGGACCAGCAAAGATAATTTATATTGTAGAACAGTTGGGAAAGAGTGGGCGTGCACCCAGACTTTTGATGGACAGCTGCACAGATTATATCTTTACAGATGAGAACTGATAACGGTCGACAGTGTCTCGTGGGCTGCCCCGTTCCAGCTGTCGTGATTGTGGTTGAAGTCCCTGTGGGCGTCGCCTGTAATAGCTGAGTTTGTAATTAGTGGTGTATTTATTTGGACCTGGTATTAATCATTTCGTCTCATCCCCAGTGTGTGGAGCAGGTTGACTGTTGTGGAACAGTGTTCTGTGTTCTGCGCTTCACCTCCGTCATTGCTGCGTGTCTTCTCCGGATCCTAGGGTGAATGTATTGATGAGGAGGGCTAGATCAACTGGATTATTATTGTGAATCTTTTTGTTTCTCAACTTTTGGTCCAATTATCAGTTTTAATTGACCTTTCCAGGCTCCGCCCACAAATGCATTCTTTCTTAGCGACCATTGTGAGGTTGAACAAGCTTTACAGAACACTGGTAACACTCCATTACGCCCAAAGAGACTATACTCCGTCTATACCACAGTACCTACATTTAGAGCTTAGAGTTATACACTCCACCTAATGAGAAACTGTAGAACAGACCCAGTCTATACCACAGTACCTACATTTAGAGCTTAGAGTTATACATATATATATGTGTATGTATTTGTATATTTATTGCCTAATCATATTTTTTTTTAAAGAATTTTATTGAATTGAGTCCAATTTCAGTAGATTTAGTGTTGCTAGCTGGCTAAGGTACCATTACAACATAGACCACTACATAGGATGGTCAAATCAGTGATTAAATTTGTTTTAATCCTTTTGCAGTGTTAGTGTTTATTATCCGTTGTTATTATATAATAATGTTATTGTTATAATATTATATAATAATAATAAAAATAGAATTATTATTAGTAGTGTTATTCGTTATAAGTGGTGTAATTGCATATACACGTGTTCAGTTAAATCAAGTGAGTTACATTGGACTGGTATTGTAATCGCGTTGCTGTTCCAGTGAAGTGTTAGTGAAGGACAGGGGTTAGCTGAAGTGTTAACGTGGTGGGAATGATTTCCGTCCATTTGACCACCACAACACAGTGCAGCGTAGCACTGTATACTCGAGGATGTGACTCTGAACTACCGCCCGGGCTGAATGGAGTGTGTACCAGAGTTCTGTTAAATTTGACCAACGTCACCAGCTACAAGTGGACCCGTTTGTGGGCAGAACTTCTCTGTCCTGCTGCTCACCAGCAGGAGATGCACGACTTCACACTTAACAACATATAACTCATAACTCAGCCAGCGTTTCATAAAATGTCTGCGCTGAAAATATCGTGCTAATGCAGTAGGCTAATAGCTTTTGTTTGCTTTGCCAAAGGTTAAAGGTCATGGTCATTTACCGTTTGTGTTTTGGTGTAGATCTGTATAATCTGTATAAAGTCTTATTTTTTAAACGGTGAACTAAAGAGTATATTAATGAATAACTGGACTGTTAGCCGCCTTACCGCTGTTAAGGTTACCTCCTGTTTACTCTGGTCTAACGCGTACGGACTGCTGTCTGCTGCTAATCATGGTGTTTTGCTCTTTACGTTTGGGCGGCTGTAGCTCACGTCTTATTCAGGAGAACCATGTCTCATTCTGACTCATGTCACGGTTAGCACTGCGGTACCGATTGGGGCCGGCATTATGAAGTACTGATTCCTTTCTCTCCATGATTGAGTCGCTAGCATTAAGAGCAAAAGCCCGCGTCATAAAAATGGAAGGTCTCACATATAAACGAGTGGGAGCATTTAAACCATGCATTGTAGCATCACGCTAATGCTAGTCGCTAGCAGCTAATTCATGGAGAAGTTCAAATTTAATTGACGTACGTTCGTTAAACTGAGTTAGTTCATCACATCCGCCCTAGACCAGTTCAGCAGTACTTGTTTGGTCTAGTTGCCATGGAAACCAGCATTTCCTGATTTTTGTTTAGCTTGGAGGGCTGTGAAGGCCGTAAAGTAGCATGAGCTCTCAGCACCTGCGTTATTTTCCTCGCTCGTCATGAGTCAGTTTTGCTCAGTGGACTTCTATTTTTAGCTGAAGGATAACTTGATGCAACCTCACTTGCACTCTGCTGTAAATGTGATGAATTCTAATGTTTGTACTGCGTTATTGTTCTACTGCTTTATTGTGCCGACAATAAACTGATGTATATTTTGCCATTTTATGAATGCAGTCATTGTACAAGTCAGGCCAAATAAATATATATTTTTTCTATAAAAAAAACTCTAAACTAGCAAATTATGAGGACTTTTATTTTGTATTTAGGCTAAATCACAATCAGTTAATATCAGTTGTTTGCATAGTCCACTCCAGATTTCTGTATTACTGCTATAGCGCAGTAGCTAATTGTCCATTCACATATAAATATATATATATGATTTATGTAAACCCTTTTGTCCCCCAACTCACTCATATTTTAGTGAAAATTTATAGCAGAATAGAAATTGAATTATAAGGTATGTAAAAACTAAAACCTTAATAATTATAACTATTGCTCAGATATTATGTTTTATAAATTACAACTGGAAGCTGCATGGTTTCTCTATTAGTATATATATATATATATATATATATATATATATATATATATATATATATATATATATATATATATATATACAGAGAGAGAGAGAGAGAGATGTAATGATCTGATGGTAATTAATACCTACATGCATCAATATATATTTGATTATATATATTTATACATATTCTGAAGCACTTGTTTCACTAACCGTTATAATATATTTATATTTATATGAATGTATTAATTTATTACTGTATTTTATAATTGTAAAATCTAAAAAAATACATAAACTAATTTAATAATGGTAATAAAATAAATATTTTTATTTACCTTTATTTTAACATTTCTTTTTTTCCTGACCCAAATAAATAAATAATGTGTTCTGTTGCTGTTATTTACCAAGTTGTTTTTGTTTATTTATTTATTTTATTTTTTTATTTAGATTTTTATTTCGTTTCTTTTTCCCTCTTCGCGCTCCGTAGTTCAGTGAAATCATCGCCGTTTATTTGGAGGTGGGGTTAGATATCACGTTTCTGTCAATATAGCCAAACAATACACGGTGATTGGGCGGATTTGGCAGTGTGGCCCCGCCTACTCGCTTCGCACCGCCCATTTGCTTACATTCTCTGCGAGTCCGCCGGAAGTGACAGCGCGCTGCGGTGCTGGGTGAAGGTGCTGAGGTAGGTGTCGGCGGGCGGTGGGTGTTTATGGCTGTAAAGGTGTGTTTAAACGGGGTAGTAACACATGTAGGTATTTTAGGAAGGCTAGCAGCTGATATGCTTTGTTTGTGTTCAGGTTATCGGTTTGGTTCAGCCCGTTAGCATTAGCTTTCTGTGACGAGGCTAAAGCTGCCCTCTTGGTCTCTGAATTTACATGTAACTGCGGCACCATTTAAGGTGGAACGGAGAGTTCGAACAAGCAGTTAGCGTTTGTTGTGTTTCGGTTTCATCCAGTTAATTAAACTAATGTAAACAGGTTTATATTTTAAACTTATTATGTTTTGACCTTAATAGCGCTCATTCCAACCATGTTAGCCAGCACTGAGCGTCCCTGTTCCTAAAGGGCAGCTCCACCGACTTTTGGCTTAATTTAAGTTTTAGGAATCATTCAGAGGGGTTTGGTGCGGAACTCTCGGTTCTAGAGAATCTCAAGAGCTGAGCACAGTGGTGGTGAAGGTAACCAGACGTCCCCTCTAAAAGCTCCCTCACAGAAAGTTCCTACATGGGGTGGTTCTGAATACGCTGTCTGAGTCCAGTGAAAGTAAAAATACAAAAAACAGCAGCTCAAGAAAATAAAAGGCCTGCAGTGGGATTTGTTTGTCCGCCCAGCATCTGTCTGCTGAGGAAGTGTGGTGTTCACGGTTCGATTCTTCTTCTCTTTTTTGGTCTAAAATAAACCCTGAAGCTCCAGAGAGAGAGAGAGAGGGAGGGAGGAGTGAGCAGCGGCGGCAGTCACAGGAGGTGAGCCGACACAAGATCATACCATCACACCTGAGAATTAGGGCCTGAATGGATCTGAGCCGAACGTGCAGCACTTCCTACTGTTATTACACTGTTATTACACTGTTATTACACTTATTACTAATTACACTGTTATTACACTGTTATTACACTGTTATTACACTGTTATTACAATGTTATTACACTTATTACTAATTACACTGTTATTACACTGTTATTACACTGTTATTATAGTGTAATATAATTAGTTTGGCTGAAACACTGAACTCCATAAACAGACAGAATGGACTGCGTACTGACCGCTGATTAATTAGGAAAGCGGTAGTTGTAGTCATGATAGTCATAACAGCCGGATTGGCTGTGGTCTCACCTTGTAACCCAGTGCTGACCTGACGGTAGAATTTAGAACCATTGTGTTCACACACACACACACACTGGGCAGCAGTGGGCACACTGCCCGGAGCCGTGGGCAACCCTGTGCCCAGCACCTGGAGAGCAGTTTAGGGTTAGGTCCAGTCGTGTCCTCTGGTCACAAGGCTGGGTCCCTAACCTCCAGCCTCTGTCTGTGCCGTCAGACAGAGTGGCGGGACAGTGGATGGGTTAGGGCTGGGCGTTTGGGGTGAAAACATGAAATGCCCTTTTTTCCGTCTTGTCTACAACAGTATTCCAGCTTTAAGAGAAAAAACACGAATCACTAATACCCGACAGTGACCTGTTTAAAGGCCCTGCTGCCTGTCCTCAGGTCCCGGATGTAGACCGGGACTTTTTCTCTTTAGCTCCAGAGCTTAATCGCTGCTGCCCTAATGAACGTCATTTGAAAACCCATTTCACTGCCGCTGTGTTAAAGGCTTTCTGCTGTTTCCGGCACTCTGGTCTGGTTCCATGTGTGGACAATGGCTCCAGAGCAGATGTTACTGATTGGCTAAAAGGAGGGACTGCATGTGGGCGTGGCCAAAGACCATAGTGTGAAGGAAGTAGCTGAATCTGCAGGTGTATGGAAGCGTACGGTCATACGGGTCTACCAGCAGTGGATACAATCCCAGCCTACATTCTCCTCGGTGGAGGAGTACAGCTGGTAGACACGTTTGAGTCACAGGGGGGTTATAAATGGGCACTGCAGGTGTGGTTTAGCAGCTGTAGCACTCAAGAACAAGATAAACACATCTCTATGGTAATGCTAATTTCTGCTAGCACCATTATGAATTTAGAGTACCCTGTTAGCATGGTGCTAATGTGAATATCCATGTGAATGTATTGCCTGTTTTATCTGAATCCTGGTTAATCAGTAATCACATCATCACACAGGCTCTTATTTATTTATTCCAGTGTGGGAAGTTACATCACAGGGCTCGTATCTCACTATACGATGGGTGTGCTCAGCCATAACCGTGATACTAGATCATAACACAGTCATCTACAGTCCATCCTCTAGAGCTCACACAGGGCTCGAACTGATCTAGCACCTGCTTACATAACAGGACGTGTCTCTGTTCGTGTTTCAGCTCCTGTTCTCAGATCTGCAGACACTGACCTACAGGAACCGTGGAGAGACTCTCTCAGGTACTCTACACTGTGGAGCTCAGTTCGGCTTCTGTTAGACAGTCCAGCTCAGAGCTCACTCTGATACACACCTGAACACGCCTGTCACACCTGAACACGCCTCTCTAACCCCTGAACACGCCTCTCTAACCCCTGAACACGCCTGTCTAACACCTGAACACGCCTGTCTAACACCTGAACACGCCTCTCTAACCCCTGAACACGCCTGTCTAACACCTGAACACGCTGTTTGAGTGTGCTGCAGGTCTGCGAGGCGACAGACGGCGGTTTGAGCGTGCTGCAGGTCTGCGAGGCGACAGACGGCGGTTTGAGCGTGCTGCAGGTCTGCGAGGCGACAGACGGCGGTTTGGGTGTGCTGCAGGTCTGCGAGGCGACAGACGGCGGTTTGGGTGTGCTGCAGGTCTGCGAGGCGACAGACGGCGGTTTGGCTGTGCTGCAGGTCTGTGAGGCGACAGACGGCGGTTTGAGCGTGCTGCAGGTCTGCGAGGCGACAGACGGCGGTTTGAGCGTGCTGCAGGTCTGCGAGGCGACAGACGGCGGTTTGAGCGTGCTGCAGGTCTGCGAGGCGACAGACGGCGGTTTGAGCGTGCTGCAGGTCTGCAAGGCGACAGACGGCGGTTTTTTGCAGGTATGTGCGTGCTGCAGGTCTGTGAGGCGACAGACGGCGGTTTGAGCGTGCTGCAGGTCTGCGAGGCGACAGACGGCGGTTTGGGTGTGCTGCAGGTCTGCGAGGCGACAGACGGCGGTTTGAGCGTGCTGCAGGTCTGCGAGGCGACACAGCGGTTTGGGTGTGCTGCAGGTCTGCGAGGCGACAGACGGCGGTTTGAGCGTGCTGCAGGTCTGCGAGGCGACAGACGGCGGTTTGAGCGTGCTGCAGGTCTGCGAGGCGACAGACGGCGGTTTGGGTGTGCTGCAGGTCTGCGAGGCGACAGACGGCGGTTTGAGCGTGCTGCAGGTCTGCGAGGCGACAGACGGCGGTTTGGCTGTGCTGCAGGTCTGCGAGGCGACGGTTTGAGCGTGCTGCAGGTCTGTGCGGTGACTGACGGCGGTTTGAGCGTGCTGCAGGTCTGCGAGGCCACAGACGGCGGTTTGAGCGTGCTGCAGGTCTGCGAGGCGACAGACGGCGGTTTGAGCGTGCTGCAGGTCTGCGAGGCAACAGACGGCGGTTTGGGCGTGCTGCAGGTCTGCGAGGCAACAGACGGCGGTTTGGGCGTGCTGCAGGTCTGCGAGGCGACAGACGGCGGTTTGAGCGTGCTGCAGGTCTGCGAGGCGACAGACGGCGGTTTGGGCGTGCTGCAGGTCTGCGAGGCGACAGATGGCGGTTTGAGCGTGCTGCAGGTCTGCGAGGCGACAGACGGCGGTTTGGGCGTGCTGCAGGTCTGCGAGGCGACAGACGGCGGTTTGAGCGCGCTGCAGGTCTGCGAGGCGACAGACGGTGGTTTGGCTGTGCTGCAGGTCTGCAAGGCGACAGACAGTGGTTTGAGCGCGCTGCAGGTCTGTGCGGTGACTGACGGCGGTTTGAGCGCTCTGCAGGTCTGCGAGGCGACAGACGGCGGTTTGGCTGTGCTGCAGGTCTGTGAGGCGACAGACGGCGGTTTGGCTGTGCTGCAGGTCTGTGAGGCGACAGACGGCGGTTTGGCTGTGCTGCAGGTCTGTGAGGCGACAGACGGCGGTTTGGCTGTGCTGCAGGTCTGTGAGGCGACAGACGGCGGTTTGGCTGTGCTGCAGGTCTGTGAGGCGACAGACGGCGGTTTGGCTGTGCTGCAGGTCTGCGAGGCGACAGACGGCGGTTTGGGTGTGCTGCAGGTCTGCGAGGCGACAGACGGCGGTTTGAGCGCGCTGCAGGTCTGCGAGGCGGCGGTTTGAGCGCGCTGCAGGTCTGCGAGGCGACAGACGGCGGTTTGGGTGTGCTGCAGGTCTGCGAGGCGGCGGTTTGAGCGTGCTGCAGGTCTGCAAGGCGACAGACGGCGGTTTGAGCGCGCTGCAGGTCTGCGAGGCGACGTGTTTCTGCTCTTGTTGGATTTAAAAGCTCTAATTCAGCTGAACTACTTTCTGACTTCCTCATTGTCAGGATCGTTTTCACTTCGTGAATCTTGTGGTCTCACGTGGTTTCAGTTGTTTCAGGAATCTCTTCTTCTCAGGCTGAAGCGCGTGCAGGGGAGTGTTAGGAGTTGAAGCTCGCTACACCGTCATCTGAATTCCTTTGGTCTCCTATCTGAATCTGAAATCTTGAATTCCACAAACGTTTCTTTTATGCTGAAACATGGTCTCTGGAGAGATGACTCACTGTCTCGACTTGGTGTTCTTGTGTATATTTAAGATGAAAAGTTACACATATTATTATTATTATTATTATTATTATTATTATTATTATTATTATTAGGAGTAGTAGTGATAGCGGTGGTGGTGGCGGCGGTGGCAGTGGTAGTGATAGCGGTGGCGGTGGCAGTAGTGGAAGTGATAGCGCTGGTGGCGGCAGTGGTAGTGATAGCGGTGGTGGTAGTGATAGCGGTGGTGGCGGTGGTGGTAGTGATAGCGATGGTGGTGCTAGTGCTAGCGATGGTGGTGGTGGCGGTAGTGGTAGTGATAGCGATGGTGGTGGTGGTGCTAGTGCTAGCGATGGTGGTGGTGGCAGTACTGATAGCGGTGGTGGTGGTAGTGCTAGCGGTAGTAGCAGTAATGGTGTTCATGGTACTAGTAGCAGTAATGGTGTTGGTGGTAGTAGCAGTAATGGTGTTGGTGGTGGTACTAGTGGCAGTAATGGTGTTGGTGGTAGTAGCAGTAATGGTGTTGGTGGTGGTACTAGTGGCAGTAATGGTGTTGGTGGTAGTAGTGGCAGTAATGGTGGTGGTGGTGGTGGTAGTAGTGGCAGTAATGGTGTTGGTGGTGGTAGTAGTGGCAGTAATGGTGTTGGTGGTACTAGTGGCAGTAATGGTGTTGGTGGTGGTAGTAGTGGCAGTAATGGTGTTGGTGGTAGTAGTGGCAGTAATGGTGGTGGTGGTGGTAGAATTGGCAGTAATGGTGGTGGTGGTGGTAGTAGTGGCAGTAATGGTGTTGGTGGTGGTACTAGTGGCAGTAATGGTGGTGGTGGTGGTGGTAGTAGTGGCAGTAATGGTGTTGGTGGTGGTACTAGTGGCAGTAATGGTGGTGGTGGTGGTGGTAGTAGTGGCAGTAATGGTGGTGGTGGTGTTGGTGGTGGTACTAGTGGCAGTAATGGTGTTGGTGGTACTAGTGGCAGTAATGGTGTTGGTGGTAGTAGTGGCAGTAATGGTGTTGGTGGTGGTACTAGTGGCAGTAATGGTGTTGGTGGTGGTACTAGTGGCAGTAATGGTGTTGGTGGTGGTACTAGTGGCAGTAATGGTGGTGTTGGTGGTAATGGTGCAGTAATGGTGTTGGTGGTACTAGTGGCAGTAATGGTGGTATAAGAACTCCTGACAGCTTATACAGGTGTGGGCGTTCCCAAGCCGTCCCCTGAGGGAACACCGCTCCATAATCAGGCTACATACTGATATCACATGACGTGTGGAATGTTGGTTTGAATAGTAATAGCTATTACCGGTAATCAATACATGTGACCCTAATAATCAGATTTAAACTCTGCACTGTGCCGACTGTGTCCGACTGTGTCCGACTGTGTCCGACTGTGTCCGACTGTGTCCGACTGTGTCCCTCCTTTAAACAGAGTCTACAGGAGCTGTAGAAAGGAACACGCCTCCGTCCGCCCAGCGCAGGTAAGGAGACAGAATGAGCCAACGGTCCGAGCGTCGGGGGATCCACGTCGACCAGTCGGAGCTGCTGTGTAAGAAAGGATGCGGTTACTATGGAAATGCGGCCTGGCAGGGGCTGTGCTCCAAGTGCTGGAGGGAGGAGTACCACCGGGCACGCCAGAAACAAATCCAGGAGGACTGGGCGCTGGCCGAGAAGTGAGTGTGGGTTCTACACTGAACACTAACACCGTCAGCCAAGTACAGAACCTGTAGAACCTAACCAGCCGTGACGATGCTCTCCATGACAAGGTGGTGTATCATGGAGAGCGTCGTCATGGCTGGCTTGGTTACGACTGATCAGCACAGGGTGTGATTTTATTCACCACAGCACATGAGCTCCGGTGTTCTGTAGCTCTCACAGCAGGGAACAGCAGTGGAAACACGGTCTCTGGGGTGACGACTCGCTGTCTGTTAGACGTCTGCACCCACCACGCTGTCTTAGAGGGCGACGCGCGGGAGCGGGACGGCACTCATGTAGAGAAATCCCACAGATTAATGCATCGTCTAAATTATACTGGCACGCTGTCCACAGCCACACAGACCTACCACAGCCGCAGTGCTTCCTAAGAGCCTCAGGCATGGCTGCTCTGCATGGTCACGCCCCCTGCCCCCTCACTGCGAATGAGCCAGTAGCAGGGCAGTACTTCGTAAAAATGACAGTATATAACAACACATTAACAAAATCCTGAATTAATTTTAAATGGAACCTCCAAAAAAGGGCGTGTACTGTTGTAGCATGAGAGCCAACTCCATGGTTTTGGAATGGGCCTGCCCGAGCTCATATAGAATGGCCTGGTGTCCACATACTTATGGCCATATTGTGCGTGTTAAATGCGGGCGCTCAGCTCAGCGTGTGCCGTGTTTCACCTGCGATGTGTAGCTACTTCAATTCTGGTTTATGGTTGTTTGTGAGGTGACGGTGTCCATCTTTAGGACTTCCATAGACACATAGTTGAACACAGTAGCAGCAGTTCTCCCGCAGCCTGAACGTGTAGATAAGTCTTACAGATTCAGTCTGTTAGAGATTCCACTGTGAGTTTGTGGTCGTAGGTTGCAGAGGGAGGAGGAAGCGGCCTACGCCAGCAGCCACGGCACCCAATCACAGTCTCCGGCTCAGCCGTCTCAATCTCAGTCCAGCCTCACACCTTTCTCCAAGTTCGAGGAGAAGAAGACCAACGAGAAGACTCGTAAAGTCACCACCGTGAAAAAGTTCTTCAGCCCATCCTCCCGCACCGCTCCGAAGAAAGGTACGACATCCTGCAAGCTGAGTTAGGGAATATCTGGAAAGGGGTTTCCACACTCCACCTAACGAGGGACTGTAGAACAGACTCAGTCTATACCACAGTACCTACATTTAGAGCTCGAGTTATACACTCCACCTAACGAGGGACTGTAGAACAGACTCAGTCTATACCACAGTACCTACATTTAGAGCTTAGAGTTATACACTCCACCTAACGAGTAACTGTAGAACAGACTCAGTCTATACCACAGTACCTACATTTAGAGCTTAGAGTTATACACTCCACCTAATGAGAAACTGTAGAACAGACTCAGTCTATACCACAGTACCTACATTTAGAGGTTAGAGTTATACACTCCACCTAATGAGAAACTGTAGAACAGACTCAGTCTATACCACAGTACCTACATTTAGAGCTTAGAGTTATACACTCCACCTAACGAGGAACTGTAGAACAGACTCAGTCTATACCACAGTACCTACATTTAGAGCTTAGAGTTATACACTCCACCTAATGAGAACCTGTAGAACAGACTCAGTCTATACCACAGTACCTACATTTAGAGGTTAGAGTTATACACTCCACCTAATGAGAAACTGTAGAACAGACTCCGTCTATACCACAGTACCTACATTTAGAGCTTAGAGTTATACACTCCACCTAATGAGAAACTGTAGAACAGACTCAGTCTAAACCACAGTACCTACATTTAGAGCTTAGAGTTATACACTCCACCTAATGAGGAACTGTAGAACAGACTCAGTCTATACCACAGTACCTACATTTAGAGCTTAGAGTTATACACTCCACCTAACGAGGAACTGTAGAACAGACTCAGTCTATACCACAGTACCTACATTTAGAGCTTAGAGTTATACACTCCACCTAATGAGGAACTGTAGAACAGACTCAGTCTATACCACAGTACCTACATTTAGAGCTTAGAGTTATACACTCCACCTAATGAGACACTGTAGAACAGACTCAGTCTATACCACAGTACCTACATTTAGAGCTTAGAGTTATACACTCCACCTAATGAGAAACTGTAGAACAGACTCAGTCTATACCACAGTACATACATTTAGAGCTTAGAGTTATACACTCCACCTAATGAGAAACTGTAGAACAGACTCAGTCTATACCACAGTACCTACATTTAGAGCTTAGAGTTATACACTCCACCTAATGAGGAACTGTAGATCAGACTCAGTCTATACCACAGTACCTACATTTAGAGCTTAGAGTTATACACTCCACCTAATGAGGAACTGTAGAACAGACTCAGTCTATACCACAGTACCTACATTTAGAGTTTAGGGTTGCGATGACTTGTTAGATCTATTTGTAGACGCTCTGTGGGCCGGTTTAGGTGCGGTTTAGGTTCCAGCTGTGTGAGGTTGAAGATAGGAATGTGGTAGCAGATGAAAGATACTCCCTTTCTGACTTTCAGTTTTGAAGTTTGCTGAGGGCTGACAGATTGTTTCTAAATCTGATCGGTCCACTCGACTGACTCGTCGACTACGTCCTCAGTTCGTTCTCAGAACTCGCTCTATTTACGTCCTCACCTAACATCACTTCCTCTTCCCAACACATCACTGCTACGTCTCCCTCTCTTCATGGTTTTGTGAATGTGGTTCCTGGTTTGTTGGTTTTGATCGTAGTAATTGATCTTCTTTGGAATGGTACGAGCGTGGTGCTTGATTCCCTCCATGTTTTCATTTACTGCTTCATTTTAATCCATTTCATCACCGTCTGCTTGCATGCGCTTCTCTCTCTCCCTCTCTCTCTCTCTCTCTCTCTCTCTCTCTCTCTCTCTCTCTCTCCCTCTCTCTCTCTCTCTCCCTTTCCTGTTTGCCTTCCACTCCATATGATTTGCACCATACTCCGACCTGCCCCACTCCAGTGTCGTGTGAGAAAGAGAGGGATGAGGAAAGGGAGAGAGGGGAGAAGGTTCAGGGCAGGAGGGAGAGCCACGGGGAGACGCTGCTGAGGGACCTGAGGGGCATTTTTACCCCGAACTGGGAGATGGGCTCTACCACTGAAGGTAGTGAATGAGTGTGCAGTGCTGCCTGAGTGCCTGTATCTGTATGGAGACTCTGAGTTCAAGCTCCTTTCAGATCTACTCTGACCTGTGTGTGGCATGTGTTTGGATTTACAGATAGTGTAGCGTTTCCTATACTGTTACCTCTACTACCTCAGTACAGGACCTCCTAATGATACATGTAGTACCCACGTATAGTACCTGGATATACACTTCCTCTATATACAGCATACAGCGTACTAACTCTATATAGGACCCCCATTTAATCTGTGCAGTAACTCCATACAGTGCATCCATATAGTGTCTCTGTATATTAGTACCCCAGTACAGGACTATAGCTCCATATAGTACCTCAGTATAGAACTATACCTCCATATAGTACCTCAGTACAGGACTATAGCTCCATATAGTACCTCAGTACAGGACTATAGCTCCATATAGTACCTCAGTATAGAACTATAGCTTCATATAGTACCTCACTATAGAACTATAGCTACATATAGTACCTCAGTACAGGACTATAGCTCCATATAGTACCTCACTATAGAACTATAGCTCCATATAGTACCTCAGTATAGAACTATAGCTCCATATAGTACCTCAGTATAGAACTATAGCTCCATATAGTACCTCAGTATAGAACTATAGCTCCATATAGTACCTCACTATAGAACTATAGCTCCATATAGTACCTCAGTATAGAACTATAGCTCCATATAGTACCTCAGTATAGAACTATAGCTCCATATAGTACCTCAATACAGGACTATAGCTCCGTATAGTACCTCAGTATAGAACTATAGCTCCATATAGTACCTCAGTATAGAACTATAGCTCCATATAGTACCTCAGTATAGAACTATAGCTCCGTATAGTACCTCAGTATAGAACTATAGCTCCGTATAGTACCTCAGTATAGAACTATAGCTCCATATAGTACCTCAGTATAGAACTATAGCTCTGTATAGTACCTCAGTATAGAACTATAGCTCCATATAGTACCTCACTATAGAACTATAGCTCCATATAGTACCTCACTATAGAACTATAGCTCCATATAGTACCTCAATACAGGACTATAGCTCCATATAGTACCTCACTATAGAACTATAGCTCCATATAGTACCTCAGTATAGAACTATAGCTCCATATAGTACCTCACTATAGAACTATAGCTCCATATAGTACCTCAGTACAGGACTATAGCTCCATATAGTACCTCAGTATAGAACTATAGCTCCATATAGTACCTCAGTACAGGACTATAGCTCCATATAGTACCTCACTATAGAACTATAGCTCCATATAGTACCTCAGTACAGGACTATAGCTCCATATAGTACCTCACTATAGAACTATAGCTCCATATAGTACCTCAGTATAGAACTATAGCTCCATATAGTACCTCACTATAGAACTATAGCTCCATATAGTACCTCAGTACAGGACTATAGCTCCATATAGTACCTCAGTATAGAACTATAGCTCCATATAGTACCTCAGTACAGGACTATAGCTCCATATAGTACCTCAGTATAGAACTATAGCTCCATATAGTACCTCAGTATAGAACTATAGCTCCATATAGTACCTCAGTATAGAACTATAGCTCCATATAGTACCTCAGTATAGAACTATAGCTCCATATAGTACCTCAGTATAGAACTATAGCTCCATATAGTACCTCAGTATAGAACTATAGCTCCATATAGTACCTCACTATAGAACTATAGCTCCATATAGTACCTCAATACAGGACTATAGCTCCATATAGTACCTCACTATAGAACTATAGCTCCATATAGTACCTCAGTATAGAACTATAGCTCCATATAGTACCTCACTATAGAACTATAGCTCCATATAGTACCTCAGTACAGGACTATAGCTCCATATAGTACCTCACTATAGAACTATAGCTCCGTATAGTACCTCAGTACAGGACTATAGCTCCATATAGTACCTCAGTATAGAACTATAGCTCCATATAGTACCTCACTATAGAACTATAGCTCCATATAGTACCTCAGTACAGGACTATAGCTCCGTATAGTACCTCAGTATAGAACTATAGCTCCATATAGTACCTCACTATAGAACTATAGCTCCATATAGTACCTCAGTATAGAACTATAGCTCCATATAGTACCTCAGTACAGGACTATAGCTCCATATAGTACCTCAGTATAGAACTATAGCTCCATATAGTACCTCACTATAGAACTATAGCTCCATATAGTACCTCACTATAGAACTATAGCTCCATATAGTACCTCAGTATAGAACTATACGTCTATATAATATAGTACTGTAGCTCTGTGTAGTACCATGGTGTAGTGCTGTACATCCATATAGAACCATATCCAGTACTGTAGTATAGTACCACAAAACCTCACTCCTGTTTACTCGTCCCTCAGGCCTGCTTGGGTGCGTATTGCTGGCCTGGTTTTCTTTCTGACCTGCATGTTTTTGCATCCATCAGTTTCTGTGTGTGTGTGTGTGAGTGTGTATGTGTGTGAGAGTGTGTATGTGTGTGAGGGTGTGTGTATGTGTGTGAGTGTGAGAGTGTGTATGTGTGTGAGAGTGTGTATGTGTGTGAGAGTGTGTATGTGTGTGTGTGTGTGTGTGTGTGTGTGTGTGTGTGAGAGTGTGAGAGTGTGAGGGTATGTAAGGTGTGTAGTGTGAGGGTGTGTGAGGTGTGTAGTGTGAGGGTGTGAGAGGTGTGTAGTGTGAGGTGTGTAGTGTGAGGGTGTGAGAGGTGTGTGGTGTAAGGGTGTATGAGGGTGTGTGAGGGTGTGAGAGGGTGTGAATGTGTGTGAGGGTGTGAGAGGTGTGTAGTGTGAGGGTGTGAGGGTGTGTGAGGGTGTGTAGTGTGAGAGGTGTGTGGTGTGAGGGTGTGAGAGGTGTGTAGTGTGAGGGTGTAAGAGGTGTGTGGTGTGAGGGTGTGTAGTGTGAGGGTGTGAGAGGTGTGTAGTGTGAGGGTGTGAGAGGTGTGTAGTGTGAGGGTGTGAGAGGTGTGTGGTGTGAGGGTGTGTAGTGTGAGGGTGTGTGAGGGTGTGTGAGGGTGTGAGAGGTGTGTAGTGCTGTTCCACTCATCTGTTGTTGATGTTTTGTCGTCCTGCTGTCTCTCGTTGTCTGTCTGAGGGGCAGCTCTGGTGTCCAGGTTCAGAGGTGGGTGTGTGTATTTGATGGAGTGTGGCATTAATAGTTTGGGGACAGCTTGCCTTCTTTAATGTTTGTTTGTTTGTTTGTTTTTCTAGTTTATTTACATTTGACTGAGGTATTTTTACCTTTTTAATGAAAGTAGAAGGGCTTCTGTTTAATGTGTGAGGTTCTTAGTCACCCTGTGTTTTGGAAGGCCAGCTGTCCCAGACTACTGCTGTGCGGTTGGACAGTAGCCCTGCTCTGAGGAAGGCGTGCTCAGAGACTCGTACGTGTTAGTCATTATTATTATTAGACAGATCTTTTCTTATTCGTCATGTAGACGCGGCTTTACGTTGAGCCGGATGTTGAGTCAGAGAGTGTGATTGACACATCCGCTTTGCTGCAGGATGTGTCACTCTCACTAATCTGGCTGCTTCAGACGAGCGTCCTGGTGGTTGACCTGGACTGACCCTGTTAAATAACAGCTGGGCGTTTCAGAGGTTCTGGTATCGGCAGCAGATCAATTCCTAATCAGGAACGGGGGTTACAGCGAAGCTGCATTCCTCCTCTATCTGCCGGCTGGGCTGCCCCGAGACTGAGTCAGTCTGGGTTAAAGTTGAATGTTCAGATGTGCTCAGTGCACGTGAGGTGTTGGTGTATTGACCTTTACATTAGCGAGGACTCTGAGGATAGACAGTGAGGAGTCACTGAGGATTGTTTGGCCGACAGCGTTCGAGTCGGAGTGGGTCCGAGAGGTTTTCTGGATGCCGTGTTCTGAAACTCACAGTGCAGTAGCTCTAGTGGACGTCTGGCTCTAGTCTCTGATTTAACGCTCTGCTCTCCCTGTGTGAACGTTTTCATCCAGAGAGCCACGAAGGGAAGTCTCACAGTCCCTCCTTCACACGGCAGCCGAGCCTGGAGACCGACCAGGTGTCCAGAGACTTTGTGGACTTCCTGAAGAACCTGCATAAACCGGGACGAGAGATCCACAAGCAGAGCCGTGCCTTCATCGAGAGCATGGCTAACAAGAAGGTGAGAAGCCTGATGGCAGCCCTCGGCGGTACAGGCTACCAGGGCTGAACCCGAGTGTTCAGGTATCGGGACGTCCGTGCGCTGGGTGGGTATCGGTCAGGTCCAGTAAACTACTCTGATATCATTCTAGATCGGAAAGGAGGAACCGGGGGCAGCGGAGTTACACTTTCCTACACAGATGAAGACACACGGTTTGTCAGTGGGCTCTAATGTTGGCTAGCTATAGCTAGCACGCTTAGCTAACGTTAGCTCTCACTGGCAAACACCAAACTGGCCCATCGTGGAGACCCTCGACCAGACTGTGGGGATCGTAAGGTGTTTCTTGCTATGAACCCACATCTCCATGTTCTGGTTGTTGGCTGTTTTATGTGCTCTCCAGCTAAAGCTAATATAGCTAGCATTAGCTCCGCCTTAGCTAGATAGCTAGCTATCTTCATCAGCCCTTTTCTGACTGACAAGCCTGACCACTGAAACACAAAGACGGGGCAAGAGAACCCGAAAACCCCACAGACTGTATCGAGTATCTGCAGAGGGACAGATTGGCCATGCTGGTAGGAGCTAACGTTAGCTAGGCTAGCTTGCTAGCATCACTGGCTCCAAACACTGTGTTTCATCACAACTGTAACTCAGCTTATCACCTGCGGACTGTCCTCTTCTCTCTCTCAGCACAGGGAATGATCTAGAACCATAGCTGAGTAGTTTAATGAACTCTGGTCTGTTCAGGTCCGAGTCCGAGGCAGTGCAGTGGAGGCTACGGCCTGGAGGTAGAAGCAGCTGTGATGCAGCTTCACAAGCAGGCTTATATTAAATAATGCACCCCTCCCTCCCCCAACGAACCTTCGGACCTGCACTTCTGATGGGTGCTGACTCTCCGGAGCCCTGATGATGGTATTCAGGACAGATCACAGACCAGGGTTTTATCAGAAGTCACCAAATATGCACCAGACCATCGACAGACTGTTGATATAAGGACCTCCCACATTACACGCTCATCACACTACCTGTAAACCCACCACTACCAAACATCTCCAGTTCAGACCTGAGATTAAAGAATTTAGTTGCTACACAGAGTAGAATCCAGAGAGCCCAGAATAATACACTGCTTAAATTAAAATACATTTCCATTGATTTATCTTTTTTACTTGTTTAAGGGGAAATTAAATTTACAGATTCAGCTTTGTTATCTGGATACAGATGTTATATAGACACTGAAGTTATAAGTAATATTTATTAATGTTTATTTATTATGAATAAGGATTCCTCTTTATTGTTCTCATTGTTAGTGAGCAAATACAAAAAACAACTACAAGCTAAACTTCAAAGCTGAGAGCGATTAGAGTGATTGATTATCATTTATTATTATTAATCGATTATTTTTTCAGGATTACTGGGCTGTCGTTTGTGGCAGCCCTGATGTAAATAAATGAAACTGGCCGACGGGCGTAATCCGCTGCGCTGTGGCCGATTGGTCCCCAGGCCTGTTCAGAGCGAGCGGTAGGATCAGATTACAGCCGCTGTTGTGTAAACGTTTTCTGAGCGCCGTCACACGGTTATCTCAGAGCAAACTTGTGAAAGACCTGCAGGACAAACGCGCACAAGGAGTTACATCATAAACCAACCGCCGCTCGGCCAGCGCCCGATCCTTAATCAGCTCTCCAGGCGCTGCTCCTTCGCTGTAGCTGTTATGGGTGTGGTCTGCAATTAAGTCTCATCTCTGATGTTCCAGGACCTCGGTGCTGACGAGCTGTCTGAGTGTGTCCAGGACTTCTACCAGAACATGTCTGACCGCCTCATGACTCCTTTTAAAGGTGGGCCTCCTTCATTACTCAGCCTTTAAAGCACCCATGTCCGGTATGTTTCCAATATTCTGTCCCCTGAAGTGTGGATGCTGTAACATCATAGTGGTATGATAACGCTGGAGGTCTCCTCTCTTTATCCTAAAACCGTCTGTGCCCGATTTATGTAAATGAGCTCTGTTTTGATTGGCTGCCTGACTGATAGGATAGGATCGGTCTGCCATGTGTTGATCTGTATCCACCCCAAACCTGCTGATCTCTACTCTCTCTACTCGTGATGTCAGATGGAATGGGCGGAGCTAAACTGCTGTAGGCTGGATGGGTGTGGCTCTATATAATTGCTCTATAGGTGGTTTTACACAGATGCTTTAGTTTTCGTCACATCAGTGGCTTGTTTTTCCAGCTATGTATCTATAAATGGCCAAAGGGAATGGGAGGTTATTATATAAATATATATATTTGTAAAAAATCTATGAAAATTCCAGCATATGGGCCCTTTAATCTCATCTACATCAAAGTCTTACATTTACCAAAACTGACAAAACTCTGTTTTCCTTGATGGGCCCTTTAATGGCTGTTTGACTGGACCTTTAAATAAGTAAATGGTGGTCTCTGACGTCTGCACAGTGTTGTACCAATCAGAGATCAGGCTGAGTGTTCCTTTAATGGTCAGGCTGTGAGTTGGCAGGGTCAGTATGTAGTAGAGGTCATTAGAAATGATAGTCATAAGTCTATTAGAACAATTCAGCAACCCTGGAATGAATCCAGTGGCGGTTTAGTTATGGGAGCAGGTTTTCCTAAAGCTCTGTTGAAAGCTGGATGATGACGGAGCCAGGAAATAGTAGAACCAGACCAAAACTGGAGTGAGGAAAGAGACACGATCAGAACTACTGGAGTTACAGTGGAGATCCGTAAGGGGGCGGTGCTTATATCTCCAAGTTCCTCTCTGTGTTCTCTACAGGTTCCTCTGAAAAGGTGGAGCGAGTGATGGACCAGGTGGAGAAGTACATCATGACCCGCCTCTATAAGAGCGTGTTCTGTCCCGAGACCACCGACGACGAGAAGAAGGACCTGGCCACACAGCACAGGATCCGGTGAGGAGCTGTACCTGGACCTTTATGTCCGGGCTGAGTATATAGTAAATAAATGTCTGAAAATGCCGTAAACTATATATTAAAATATTCTAACATATAAATCAGAGAGGAATAAAGTAAATATAGTTATAAATTATAGTAAATAAATGTAAACATGTATATTAAATAATTATTAACTCTAATAAAATGTACTAATAAAGTAAAAATAGTCATAAAATAGAAATAGAAAAACAGGCAGAAATTATAGGAAAGTCAGAAAAATAAAAAGATAGCAGAAAATATAGTTAAACATCTGAAATATAGTTAATAAAAAAAGAATAAATAAATAGTCAGAAAATAAAATATATAAAAAGTAAAAAATTGCACATTTTGGAAAGAAAACATATACAGTAATAAAAAATGTATAAACAATTTAGAAAGTATAGTTAAAAAAAATATTATAAAACCATAAAAATAGTAAGACAAAATAAAAGACGGTAAATAAGTCAAAATATATATTACAACCAGCAAAAAATATTTTTAAATATCAGAAGTATTGTAAAAAAAAAACGGTAGAGAGAGAGAGAGAGAGAGAGAGAGAGAGAGAGAGAGAGAGAGAGAGAGAGAGAGAGAGAGAGAGAGAGAGAGAGAGAGAGAGAGAGAGAGAAAGAATTAAGGAAATAAAAAAAACTTATATTTATTTTTAATTTAATTATTTTTAATTTATTATTATTTAATTTATAAAAGAAGTATTAATAAGTTTTTAATAAGTTGTTAATTATAGCACAAATATAATTTAAAATTCATAATAAATGTTAGGATTTGATTTTGAAGGGAATAGCAGATTGTAAATTGCGAATGATAAACCTGGTCTCTGAACAGCAGCCAGAGGGTCAGTGTTGGCTGCTGTAACCCGTGTTGATGCCGGTGTTGATGCCGGTGTTGATGCTGGTGTTGATGCCTGTGTTGATGCCTGTGTTGATGCCGGTGTTGATGCCGGTGTTGATGCCGGTGTTGATGCCGGTGTTTATGACGGTGTTGATGCCGGTGTTGATGCCGGTGTTAATGCTGGTGTTAATGCCTGTGTTGATGCCGGTGTTGATGCCGGTGTTGATGCCGGTGTTGATGCTGGTGTTGATGCCGGTGTTGATGCCGGTGTTGATGCCGGTGTTGATGCCGGTGTTGATGCCAGTGTTAATGCTGGTGTTAATGCCTGTGTTGATGCCGGTGTTGATGCCGGTGTTGATGCCGGTGTTGATGCCTGTGTTGATGCCTGTGTTGATGCCTGTGTTGATGCCGGTGTTGATGCCGGTGTTGATGCCTGTGTTGATGCCTGTGTTGATGCCGGTGTTGATGACGGTGTTGATGCCTGTGTTGATGCCTGTGTTGATGCCGGTGTTGATGCCGGTGTTGATGACGGTGTTAA
The DNA here is from genome assembly GCA_024036415.1 of Prochilodus magdalenae. NCBI lineage: Eukaryota > Metazoa > Chordata > Actinopteri > Characiformes > Prochilodontidae > Prochilodus > Prochilodus magdalenae. The sequence goes on along the minus strand of JAMWET010005912.1, from coordinate 72,728 downwards.
TGACGGTGTCGATGTTGCAGGGCGTTACACTGGGTCACTATTCAGATGCTGTGTGTTCCTGTGGATGAGGAAATCCCAGAAGTGGCCGACAGTGTAGTGAAGGCCATTACAGGTGAGCTCCTCTCACCTGCTCTTTAATCCTTACAGGTTACAGTGCTGTCTGAGGATGATTCTCTCTGACTGTTCAGGTTTAAACGGGTCCAGATTTGTTGTTTTGATTATTTGAAGGTAATGTAGTTTAATTGGTTATTGCATAGTTACAGACCGGATGTGTGTACGCTCCGTACGGAGATCCTGGAGTCACCTCCTTTTTAAAGGTGCTGAGATCAGTGATCAGGTTACCTGTCTTCCTCTGTCACAGATATCATTGAGATGGACTCTAAACGTGTGCCCAGAGATAAGCTAGCCTGCATCACCAGCTGCAGCAAACACATCTTCAACGCTATCAAAGTGACTAAGAAGGAGCCGGCCTCGGCCGACGACTTCCTGCCCACGCTCATCTACATCGTTCTGAAGGCCAACCCTCCCCGACTGCAGTCCAACATCCAGTACATCACACGCTTCTGCAACCCCAGCCGCCTGATGACCGGCGAGGACGGCTATTACTTCACTAACCTGGTGAGACGCCAGCGTTCACTATCCGCTAAAGACACTGGGGTGTCCAATCGTCTCGCCAAAGGACCGGCGCGGCTGCAGGTTTCCATTCCAAGCAGGCAGGAGCTCAAACGATTCCAGTGTTCAGTTTAATTAACGTAGCTGGAATGAGAACGTGCAGCCGTCCCGGCCCAGCTCTATCTCCATTCCAGACGCCACCTCCTCCCCCTCACCTGCCCTCAGACAGCTTTAACCTATGTAGGCCCATCCCCTCCGTTTTGCAGGTGAACGTCTAGGGGTAGGGTTGTTGCGGTTGGTGTTGAGATGGAGGTGTAGGGTGGAGTGTTAGGGCCACATGGCGCTTCAAACTGAGATTATTCAGAGACACACTCCGATCAGAGAGTTCCCAGAATGCCCTGTGGATCATCGGTAAGATGGAGGCACAAGCGACCAGAGAGACCTATACATATGAGTACGTCTCTGTTAAAGCCGCTGTACTGTAAGATCACCATGGTAACAGCGTTTTAGGGCCATTTTCTTCATAACATGTTTAAGACTCACTAGTCACACGCTGATGTCTGGCAGAATCTCCGGTTCCACCTTAAACGGTGCAGCAGTCACGTTCTGGTACCTGAGGTTGCTGCACCATTTAAGGTGGAACAGGGAGATTGGATCATGAAGCTGGAGATTAAAGAGCTCAGTTCATACCACTGAGGAATTCTGGGTGGAGATAAATAACGGTCCTCCGCCTCTTTGGGGTCACATGATGCCCTAAATGTGTTTAAGCAGTGAGGAGCTGAACTCCACCCTCCTCCGCTGTCACTGCAGACCGGCAGGGTCGCCTACAGAGCTCCGCTAGCAGCCTGTTAATCAGTCATGTGGGTTTTTATTGTATTCGGGGTTTTTCACCCCAGTGACTGCAGAACTGAGAACGTATCTGGTTCTTGAAGGTTCTTGTTCCATTTCCTAGAGGGGAGATTTTAACCACTACTCCCGTAACTCAGTTTCAAGGGGGAGGGTTCCACTCGAAAACCAGGGGAGTGGGATTGGGCCCTGGTGTTTGAAGAGGTCCATATTGGATTCAGTGGTCTGAAGTGTCACCTGAGTGTCAGGAGGTCAGGAGTTTGAGTCCTGGCGATGCTACGACCAGTTAGTGACTGTGTAGGTGGCATCTTTCCCGGTAGTGCCATCACCGTTCCTCAGTATCATTCCGTAATATCAGCCAGCAGATAAACGAATTCTCTCCCTCTCCTCCTTTTCTCTTCTCTCCGTGTCCGCAGTGCTGTGCCGTGGCCTTTATAGAAAAGCTGGACGCTCAGTCTCTGAACCTGAGCCCGGAGGATTTCGAGCGCTACATGTCCGGCCAGGTCTCTCCGCGGAGACAGGACGAGCCGGGCACCTGGACGCACTCCGTCCCCGACGTCAACCCGGTCATCGGCCAGATAAACCGCACCCTGGACCTGCTGACGTGTCTGGAGAAGCGGCAGCAGCAGGTTCTGGACGGAGCCGTCACCATGCAGGCCGAGCTGAGCGAGTGGCAGGACAGCGTGTCTCGGGAAGTCCAGGAAATCCTGGAGAAATACCCGCTGGAAATCAAACCTCGCGCGTCAGCCATAGACGCTGAAAACGTGGAAAACGACCGACTGCCACCCCCACTCCAGCCTCAGGTGTTCGCAGGCTAGCTTGAGGTGCCTTTCAAACGGGGTTAGCATTAGCTATCAGCATTAGCATGGCTCACTGTTCTGATTTTGGAGGGTTTGGAGTCGTGGAAGTTGATTGCGGTCAGTCTGCCACCCCCATTTAGAGGACTAGGAGGACTTGTGTATGTGTGTTGTCCCTCTAAGCTCTTGCACTTTGTTTTTGGCGATCGCTAAGCTACGTTTATATGATGAAACCCCAGTAGCACTCGCGCAGGCATGCTGCAGCTACAGGCTACAAGAGGTTTCCACCTGGTCCTACACAATGCTAACTAATCCACACCCAGCACTAATGTTACTGGTGTTACAGCCGGTTAGGACGTTTCAGACTAGTCCACACTGCGGCTAGCCTAAACTAAATACGCAGGGTTTACCGTATCGTGCTTCGTTTCCACATTAAGATGCCCAGCACCACACTGGGAAACACCAAAGGACGTGTTCAGGTTGGGGTGTGGTGTTGTATAGCTACAGCCCAGACAAATCTCAGATTAAAAAACCCGCCCGAACTTTTATCTACACCCAGATTAGCGTAAATAAGACTCGAGTTAACCCTTTAAATTCTCCGGCTTATTTTACCGTAACAGCGCGTGCATGTTGGTCCAGAGCAGCAGGGCACCACAACCGATCCCTTTCATTTTCAGCGGGAGCGTCATGTAGCTGTGAGCCACGTAATCAGACCGGCATATTGATTGGTTTAGAAGAATGCTCAGCTAGCCTCACACGTATGCTAGTTCATCTGGACATCCTGAACCGTCTACCCAGTCAGAGGGTATAGCTTTATAAAGACCGGCTGCTGAGCTGGAATATTCCAGAACAATGAAAACAGAGCAGAATTCTGGACACCAGTCACATGACCTCGCGCTCTCACACAATGCGTAGCAGTCAGTTTCAGTACGTGGGCTTGCATTTCCCAGAAGCCTTCAGATTGGAACAGCCTCGGACTGTCCAGGCGGCCTAGGAATGTAGCCTAGCTTGGAATGCAGCTGCTGTCTCCACTACAGCTTCTGGACGGTCCCCTAGCAGACCCACACATCATCCCGAACGATGAGTACTGCGTTGGGTTTATGGTCATTCAAAAATATCCAGCATTAAGTATGTAAACACTGATGTAGCAGCTGGGTTTAACAGGTCACGCCCTCATAACAGACCCGGTTACGTCCAACACTGGACTAGCGTATATGAGTAAATCCAGCGTAGTGTCCAGGCATGTCTCTGAGATGTAGAAAGTTAGGAGCAGAGATTCACGGACAATTAAATAAATAAATAAAAGAGGTAAAAGTATAGTTTCTTAATTATGTGGTTTAATATTAATTTGAATATTATATTTGAACATACAGACCAAAGGAACATTCCTGGTACGAATATTAATGAGCTGTTTTAAAATACTAAATGTAATTAGTTTTATTAGTGTGGAAATCATGGACACGGTAAATCAGGTGATTCAGCTTTTCCTCCCGAGGTCCTCCCGAGCTTCTCCCAAGTCCCCCCACCCCCCGAGTTGTGAGTTTGGATTGTAAACAGAGTGAGAGCGGGTTTGGTGTGAGGTGGTTCAGATGTTCTGTACAGTGGTGGTGATGGGAACCAGGGTTCTCCATGTCTAGAACACACGTATAGACACTATCTAACCCCCCGGTGAAGCTACACGTGTCTTCTGAGTGTGTATGGAATGTTGGTGATGAAAATCTGGAAAACCTGGAAATACTAAGTTCCTGTGGGGGACTATTTGACCTCACAGCGCCCTGCAGCATGTATCCCTCCACCATGAATGGAGTTTAAGGCTGAGATCTTCTCCACACTATCATAAACAGCGTCTCAGACATCAGGCAGCGTATTCAGAACCTCCTCCTGTAGGAACTTCCTGTGAGGGAGCTTTTAGAGGGGACGTCTGGTTACCTTCACCACCACTGGGACCTGTTCCCAAGCCTACCACTCTGAATGACTCTGTTTACCTCTGTTTCATGGTGCAGAAATGTGGAGGTGGGGTGGAGTTTGGTGGAGTTCCTCTTTAAACACGCGTGTTCTGCTGCTGTGGAGTGATGTTCTGAGGGATTCTGTGTTCTCTATAAAAGTTTGAAATCAGATGTTAAATATTGATTTGTTGACGCTGTGTTGCTTCAGGTATACGTGCGGTACCTTGTGTTTGGGAAACTATGAATTCTTTTATTCTGTGTGGTGTCACTGCCTAAACATGAACACTAGTTCCAGATCGAACACTGTATGTTCAGATTAGCTGTGCTGTTACCGTAACTACTGGGATATAAACTCTCCTTTAATCCAGTGTGCTTCACTTCCTGCTTTCAGCATCTTGACTGCAGTTTAAAGGGCCCATATGTCACTACCTAACCTATGTGTGGAACATGTGTGTGGGTTACATGGTCATAATTGAGTTCTGCATGGCGGTTCTCCATCCTCTCTGTATCCCTCATTTATACCGCTTTTTAGAGGAGTGTGAAATACGCCTGGTATACAGGGTCACGTGGTGGTTGGGTGCTAACTCTCTATAGCGTTACTTTAACAGCTCTTCTCTAGTTTGGTAGATCTTCCACACACTAACTGAGGTCATCATCTCCTATTCTCCTTACCCCCAAACGCTGTGGGCGAGTTCTCCGATCTACAGATACGTCAGGCCATACTGTACATTGTGATTCAGGGTGAACCAGCCTGCTACAGCGCCCCCCTGTGGCAGCCTGTGGCAGCCTGGGGCAGAAGCAGTTCACCCTCGACCACACCCAGGCCCCCCTGTATTTCCACATCCTGCTTTTTTCTCCATTTGAAACTAAAACACTTCCATGCGTCCCACGTTAGTGGATTATAGCAGGACGTCCACTAGAGGGCAGCCTGGAGTCGGCAGGCAGGGTGCGATGTGACCTCATACAGTTTAGATGTTTACATTTCTGAACCTGAAACACTGTTCCCGTGCGAGTGGGCGTGGCTAACGTCTGTAGGCTGAATAGGCGGGTATATATGACCGAAACCTGATCATATCACGAAAGCAGGCTCTTTCTACAGCGTGTGTGTGTGGCGTGTGTGTGTGTGTGTGTGTGTGTGTGTGTGTGTGGCGTGTGTGTGGAGGTTAGGTTCTGAAACTTGCGCCAACTGTTGGGGGAAATTCCAGGATACAGGCCCTTTAAACTCTAGCCGAGTACTGGTCCAGTCAGGAAGTGGGCGGTGCTCTGTAATGTCCAGTATACTGTCTTTAATCGATATTGTAAAATTGGTAATATTAATATAGGCTCATTTGCATATTGTAGGGTATGTGAATGTTACAAAGACCGGTATCTTGATGAGGATGAACAAAGCAGTGCTTTATTTTATTTATTTTTATTTTTTATTGTTTAATTGTTTAAAAAGTCACCACCTGTCTGGAGCATTAAAGGGCCCATAGCCTACATTTCTGATATTTATGGATCAATAACAGCCGTCATTATTTTTACACCGCCTTTCTTTAGCGCTCAAAATGAAAGTTACTGTGCCTTTAATACAGCGCTCTGCTCTGATTGGCTGTCCTTATTTGTCTGAGCTAAAGCACTCCTTATAACTTCAGTGTGACTAAGAGGAGCTAAACTGCTGTAGGCTGAAAGGTGGGTGGAGCTAAACTGCTGTAGGCTGGAAAGGTGGGTGGAGCTAAACTGCAGTAGGCTGAAAGGTGGGTGTGGCTAAGATGCTGTAGGCTAAAAGGTGGGTGGAGCTAAACTGCTGTATGCTAAAAGGTGGGTGGAGCTAAGCTGCGGTAGGCTGGGAATGGTGGGCGGGGCTAAACTGCTGTAGGCTGGACTGTGGGTGGAGCTAAACTGATGTAGGCTGAATGGTTGGAGCAGAATTGCAGTAGGCTGGGTGGAGTGGAAGGTGGGTACAGCTAAACTGCTGTAGGCTAAATGATGGGTGGAGCTAAACTGCTGTAGGCATAAACTGCTGTAGGCTGAATGATGGGTGGAGCTAAACTGCTGTAGGCTGAACCTGTGTAAATTGTGTTGGTGTTTGTGACATCACAACCGCGTGTGATTTATAAGGAGCTGTTTTTCCATCACTGGCCCGCAGGTGTGGAGTTGGCGGTGGGCTTTAAAGCTTGTAGCGGTGAGTACGTGTGACATCAGAGCCTTTCTTCAGGTGTGTTTGTTTTTCCGTGATATGGGCCCTTTAATGCGGTGGTGTTGTGTTACAGGTGTACAGCTGTACACCCCTCTCACTGGTAACCAGGCACACAGACACTATAACCATGTGACTGCGGTCTGGAATCTACAAATGTGGAGACGTGTGTGTTTAGTTTGACTGCAGTACCCGGCGCTGACCAGAGAGGCGCTGTCGGACTTTCTGTGAACGTCTTTTTAATCAACACTCAATAAAACCTTTACTAACCCGCTCTCCTGAGTGCTGCTTCCAACACCTGATAGAACACGTACACTCCTCATCAAAACACCAGCTCCACCCAGAACGGTTCCACCAACAGGAGGGAAACGTGGTGTGTAGGTGTGACATGGTGAGACACGGTAATGATCAAGTTCCACACTCAACCGCACATGTGACGTAACCATGGACGGGTCTTATCTCTGTACCTGACTGACCCAACACCACCACTACAGACCTCCAGCGAGCAGTGGTGTCCTCCATCAGTCATCCTGTTAGTGCAGCACCATAGGCAGACGGCTGCACCATGCAGGACTACATGCACACAGACCGTTACCACGACTGTCCTTAACACCACGTCACCGTCACCAAAGACTGCAGTGGTGTCGTACCAGACTGTCCTGGAGTGACTCAGAATGGCAGCGGGTCATCTTCAGTGACGAGTCCCGCTTTAGTCTTGGTGGAGACGCCCAACGAACCCGTGTGTGGAGGCACCGTGGTCAGCACCAAGATGAACGGTCTGCCATCACACGTCCAGAAGACCTGGTGTCCCTCCACCTCCACCCCTACCGCACCATCTGCAGGAACTGTGTGAGGATGTTCAAGCTGCATGGGATGGATTATCACAGGACTCCATCAGGAACCTCTACAGCTCCATACCGAGACGTCTGGCGTGTTGGGTTAGCAAACACGGCGGCCCGACGCCATACTGAGAGACAGACTTCTGTATGTGTAGCTCAATAAATATTGATCATATCAGTCTAAATTTATCATCAGTTATTGATCCTGGTCACCTTTATCTTCCTTCCCCACACACCCGCACTCCCACACCTCCTCCTGTGTGCAGCTGTTCTTTAGATGATGAGTGTAGGAATACACAGCCAGCACTGACACCTAGTGGCTGATTTGGGGAAGAACTGTCGAGGTATAATTTAAGAAAGCATCAGGCCTTTTAATGAATGAATGCATTAATGGATTGATCTTCTCCATCTTCACCTGAGTCGTGTTCCAAGGGTTGTGTACTGTTCTAGTGAGTTCTTATGAATATGTAAATTTGAACATATAAGCTAACCGTATGTCTCTCTCTGTCTGATCTGGAATACTCAGTCCTGTCGGATGTAGCCTGGATGGGACTCTTAAACTGTGCGTGTTCATCTGGGATTTACCAAAATGGCCCATTTAACAAAATCCCCACGTTCCTCCGAACTCCTGCTGAAGCACCTCCAGCGTCTCCAGGCTCTCTCAGTTTAGAATATGGGTCGGCCTCTCTCCGGAGACCAGCCCAAAAAGCCTGGTATCCCTCTCACACTCCTTCTGCTCCTGTTTGCTGGGAATTGTTTTTGAAACACCTCCGGAATGCTGTAGTCTCTCACACTAGCGCACACCTCCACCTGCAGCGCTGCACCTGCCAGGGACGTATGGGTGAATTTCAAGTTACTATTAAATGATAATATTCCAGTTAAAGACAATAGGTTTGGTATTGAACCGGAGCATTGCACCTTTGGGATTAAATAACACATGCTGATTGGAAATATTCCATATTATTAAATTAATTAATTAATATTACAGGATTATTAAAATTCTAATTTAAATAGTTATTATTATTGATTATTATTATTTAGTATTATTGACATATTCCAATTCCTGAACAACATTTACTATGAAATGAGAATATTTTAGTTTTTTGAACAAAATATGGGAATATTCTACTTTTTTGTTTTCTGAGACAGTATTCACCACTGTGGAATTATTATAGCATGTTGGACACGATAATAAATACGGATTGGGAGTGTTACACATTTTGGGACACACCATTAAATGATAATACTTGCTTTTTGTAGACACAGTACTCACTTTTTCAAATTAGAATATTCCAAATATTTGGCAACATATATTAAACAGGACCATCATACTTGTTTGGATTAAATAACACATGCTGGAAATATTCCATATTTGTATGCACTGTTCACTTTTGAATGGGGATATTATTCTTTTAGACACACTGTTTACTGTTAAATGGGAATATTCCAGTTACCAAATCCAGTATTTTCCATTAAATAGGAATGTTCTGATTTGGACACAGCTTTGTCTCGTGTTGGGGAATATTCCCCTCTGCTGGATCCTCCCGCCTCTGGCCCGGTAATCATTATTATTGATTAGCTTATCTCCCACAGCCCTGCTGCGCTGTGGCAATGCTGCATGGATGCAGCTATTTCTGAGAGGTGGGCAAGGCACGAGGTTAAGCCCCGCCCCCTCACTCCCAAACCCGTCTCCGATTGGCTGCCGTAAATCAGAGCGCCATCTGTGATTGGTGGGAGCGGTTTCCCATGGTGACGGAGACCGCCCAGCGCAGTGTGGATGCTAAGCTAACGCGGCGCTAGCGGCGGACAGACGGAGGGACGGAGGGAACCCGACCGCCTGTGGTCTGATATTTACCCTTCATGTAGGTGTTGGAGGCGGGATACTGCGGAGTACCGTCCAGCCTGAGAGGTAAAGCTCCACTGTTCGCTCTGTTACCCGGATATACACCAGTGTAGCTGAGCTAACCAGCGCTAACCTGGACTGAGCTATGCTAAGCTAACAGTGTTTATCAGCAGCGCTGTGGAACTCCAGCTCGTGTTTAACTGGGATTAGAACCAGGTTCAGCTCCAGTTTAACTCCGTCCAGCTTCCTTTAACAGGGGGTCACGGTGTTCCTGGAAACTGAAGCTGAATTATTAGTGTTTAGCGAAGTTTAGCTGCTTCTGCTGGTTCTGACAGCCACCCAAACCGCTTAACCTACCATGGGCATGTATAAAACCAGCTCGGTGTGATGCTGCTGCTCGGGTTTGGTCTCCTGAGGCGCTGTGGGGTGTAGTTTAAGGGCTGTATGTCTATAGAAGTTTGGGAAACACGTAACACCGCCACTCACATTACCTCCAAGTCTGACCTGAAGGCCTGGAGCTAATTCATTTGAACCATATAAACACCATAGATGGACAAATATACACCCATCATCCCTGTATCTACACCCACTGTCCCCTCCATCAGCTCCACTGACCATACAGGACACTGTTGGTGTAGAGGTCCAGACTGTAGTCCATCTGTTTCTCTGTGTACTGTATTACCCTGTTCTTCAATGGTCAGGACCCCCACAGGACCCCCACAGAGCAGGTATGATGTGGGTGGTGGATCATTCTCAGCACTGCAGTGACACTGACGTGGTGGTGGTGTGGTAGTGTGGTAGTGTGTGTGGTGCTGGTGTGAGTGTTGAGACACTGTGTCCACTCACTGTCCACTCTATTAGACACTCCTACCTTGCTGCTCCACCTTACTAAGGTGTCCACAACACACACTACCACACCACCACCATGTCAGTGTCACTGCAGTGCTGAGAATGATCCTCCACCCACATAGTACCTGCTCTGTGGGGGTCCTGTGGGGGTCCTGACCATTGAAGAACAGGGTAATACAGTACACAGAGAAACAGATGGACTACAGTCTGGACCTGTACACCTACAGAGTGTCCTGTACGGTCAGTGGAGCTGATGGAGTGGACAGTGGGTGTAGATAGGTGGTGGTACTGTAATAAGCATATCTACTGTGGTTGATGGGTCAGAACCGTCTGCTGTGTTCTAGTTTTTTGGTCAGTAAAGCTTTGAAGGCGCTGAACTCGGAGTCTGCCTGTGGTGTTAGTGAATATCAGCCACCTCAGGTGTGTATGCTGGTGAAGGTTAACCAGCTCCAGCCCAGCCTGGATACTTTAATCTGAACCTGCAGCTTTTCTTCTCTCTCTCTCTCTCTCTCTCTCTCTCTCTCTCTCTCTCTCTCTCTCTCTCTCTCTCTCTCTCTCTCTCTCTCTCCTCCCTGAAACCGACTCTGGAAGGAGATCGTTCAGAAGGACTACCGTTCATCTGCAGAACACTAACACTGGCTGACATGGATGAGCAGAGTGTTGAGGTAGGCTGAGTGTTTTGTATTGATCTCTTTATAGTTTGGTTGTCGATGTGGGTCCTGACCAGCCTTTATCCCAGAGTCACCCTCCGTCGGTAAACTTGTGTGTACAGTCGTTCGTATGGAAGCACGGTGAGTGTTGGTGGCGCAGGTGTGTACCGAGTGGCTCTGTGTTCTCTCCCCTGTGTAGAGTATAGCGGAGGTGTTCCGCTGCTTCATCTGTATGGAGAAGCTGAGAGATGCTCGACTGTGTCCCCACTGCTCCAAGCTCTGCTGCTTCAGCTGCATTCGGGTTCGTACATGTGTACACGCTCACTCACTCACACACACACACACACACGCTCACAGACGCACACACACTCACAGACGCACACACGCACACACACACACTCAGACACACACACACACACTCACTCACAGACACACTTACAGACACACTCACACACACACACACACACACACACTCACAGACGCTCACTCAGACACAGGCTTACATTCATACACACAGGCTCACTCACACACACACTCACTCACTCACTCACACACACATACACACTCACAGACGCACTCACAGACGCACACACATGCACACTCACAGACACACACACACACACACACACACTTACAGACGCACACACACTCACAGACGCACGCACACACACACTCACTCACAGACACACACACACACTCACAGACACTCACACACACACACACACTCACAGACACACACACACACACTCACAGACGCTCACTCAGACACAGGCTTACATTCATACACACAGGCTCACTCACACACACACTCACTCACTCACACACACATACACACTCACAGACGCACACACATGCACACTCACAGACACACACACACACACACACACAGACTCACTCACTCATAGACACACACACAGGGGCTGCACTGTATATAGTGTACTAGTCATTACTGCAGTTTAACTGTGAGCATCCCAAACATGTACTCCAGCTGAACACGCTGTCGTTTTCTGACACTCAGCACCACAAGTTATCAAGAGGAACACTCAGACTGGAGCTACTCGGCGCCCTCAAGTGGCCAAATCGAGAAAAAAAACTTTCAGTTGTAAACACTAGCACCGTTGTGTGGCCAGATTATGACATGAAATGTTAATACCAGAAATGATACAGCACCACCTTGTGGCCAAAGTATAAACACAAATGCTGAACATGTAGCGATGCCTGATCCTTCGGTATCGACTGATACTGATACTCTTAACCAGTTAATCTGTGAGTTCTGATATCTATACACGTACATTTCTGTGTTCTGTGTCACAGACGTACACAGCTTGACTGAGGTATCGGATTATTAATCTAGATACTGAAGACAGTATGTTTAGAAGCGCCAGGCGTACCAGGTGTTCTCTCTGTGCAGGTGCTCACATAAAGCATGTGTTCATGTCAGGAGCTGTTTGAGCTGGTAGTTAAAGGTGCGGGTTTGAGGGTGTGGGGTCTGATGTAAATAACCATTTCTGGGGCAAAACAGTCACGGGACCTGTAAACCGCTTCACAGTCGCTGCCCTCTTTACTCAGCACCACTGTGGCATTCTCCAGTTAACACGATAACACCTACAGGTCGGAGCCTCTACCTGAGGTTCTGTAAGTCCAGCACGCAGCGGTTCTGTGTTCCTTGTTGTTGTTGTTGTTGTTGTTGTTGTTGTTTGAGGTCAGTAAACTGCTCAGTGATCGTTCTAGCCCTTTCCTAGTGGTGAGAAAGAGAAGAGCAGAGTCTGCAGCTGATACGCTGAGTTACAGCTCTTACACCAATAGAGGAAACACAGTTGGTGCTACACAGGGCTCTGATGTTAGCCGGCTCATCAGAAGCGTAGCGACCTGGAAGGTAACTGGGTTATTTGTGGATCTCTTGGACTAGTCTGCGGGTCTTATAGGGTGTGTGAACACACCTCCTCATGTTCCAGTTGTTAGCTGTTTTGAGGTGCTGCTCAGCTAAAGCGTCGTGAGCTAGCCCAAGCTTGCTAGTTGCTTAGCTCCGCCTTGGCTAGCTGTCAAGCTAACTGTGTTTGTCAGCTCGCCCGTGGTGTAGCTGGAAAGACTGCTGTACCGTGGTAGAACCGTATTTCCTGGTTCCTTAGTTCAGTGCCAGGCTCCATGGGAAGTGCACCCCTGGATCAGCATAACTGTTTAACCTGGTGCCGCTTATGAAAATGTCCTACCTGTGATATAAAGGTTTTAGGAGGCCCGGTCGGATCTGCAGGTGACAGGATGTCATTAGCTGCAGTCCTAACGCCAGGGACCAGGATGTTTATGAAAGAGGAGATGAGTGATCTGTAATGAGAAGCGCTGTTAGTCCGTCAGTCTAACAGCAGCGATGTCTCTTCTGTGTGCAGCGCTGGCTAACGGAGCAGAGAGCTCAGTGTCCACACTGCCGGTAAGCCTCTACAGCTCTCCTCCTCTCTACAGCTCTCCTCCTCCTCTCTACAGCTCTCCTCCTCCTCTCTACAGCTCCTCTCCTCCTCTCTACAGCTCCTCTCCTCCTCTCTACAGCTCCTCTCCTCCTCTCTACAGCTCCTCTCCTCCTCTCTACAGCTCTCCTCCTCTCTACAGCTCTCCCCCTCCTCTCTACAGCTCTCCCCCTCCTCTCTACAGCTCTCCTCCTCCTCTCTACAGCTCTCCTCCTCCTCTCTACAGCTCTCCTCCTCCTCTCTACAGCTCTCCTCCTCTCTACAGCTCTCCTCCTCCTCTCTACAGCTCTCCTCCTCCTCTCTACAGCTCTTCTCCTCTTCTCTAAAGCTCTCCTCCTCTTCTCTACAGCTCTCCTCCTCCTCTCTACAGCTCTCCTCCTCCTCTCTACAGCTCTCCTCCTCCTCTCTACAGCTCTCCTCCTCTTCTCTACAGCTCTCCTCCTCTTCTCTACAGCTCTCCTCCTCTTCTCTACAGCTCTCCTCCTCTTCTCTACAGCTCTCCTCCTCCTCTCTACAGCTCTCCTCCTCCTCTCTACAGCTCTCCTCTTCTCTACAGCTCTTCTCCTCTTCTCTACAGCTCTCCTCCTCCTCTCTACAGCTCTCCTCCTCCTCTCTACAGCTCTCCTCTTCTCCAACGCTCAGACTTTTTAAAGAAACTTGATGTATAATTACTCTCAACATCAGAGTAACAGCTGCTCCCAGGAGGAGGTGTAGGAGTGCAGGTGTGTTGGGAAGGAGGATAAAGGTACCAGGATCAATAACTGGTGATAAATTTAGACTGATATGATCAATATTTATTGAGCTACACATACAGAAGTCTGTCTCTCAGTATGGCGTCGGGCCGCCGTGTTTGCTAACCCAACACGCCAGACGTCTCGGTATGGAGCTGTAGAGGTTCCTGATGGAGTCCTGTGATAATCCATCCCATGCAGCTTGAACATCCTCACACAGTTCCTGCAGATGGTGCGGTAGGAGTGGAGGTGGAGGGGTGCTGAAACCATTATCATGTCTCACCATGTCAAACCTACACACCACGTGTCCCTCCTGTGGGATGACTCCTTCTGGGTGCAGCTGTTTGTGCGGCTGTTCCTCCGCCTGTGAGGTTACGTGTTTGTGTGCGTGTGCAGGGCTCCACTGCAGCTCCGGGAGTTGGTGAATTGTCGCTGGGCAGAGGAAGTGACCCAACAGCTGGACACACTGCAGCTATGTAACCTCTCCAAACATGAAGAGAACGACAAAGACAAGTGAGCCTAACTCCTACCCCTCCGTTACCCTCAGACATGTACCCATTTACATTAGCTCAGCAGGTCCACCTCCTGTGTCCACTACTCATTAACTACTGTATCAGGACCCCCACAGGACCACCACAGAGCAGGTAGTATGTGGGTGGTGGATCATTCTCAGCACTGCAGTGACACTGACGTGGTGGTGGTGTGGTAGTGTGTGTGGTGCTGGTGTGAGTGGATCAGACCCAGCAGTGCTGCTGGAGGGTATGAACACTTTGTCCTTTGGGGCAGTGTCCTGTGGGGCAGTGTCCTGTGGGGCAGTGTCCTGTGGGGCAGTGTCCTGTGGGGCAGTGTCCTGTGGGCAGCGTCTTGTGGGGGCGGCGTCCTGTGGGGCAGCGTCCTGTGGGCAGCGTCCTGTGGGGCAGTGTCCTGTGTCCACTGATGAAGGACTAGAGGATGACCAACACTGCACTGTGCAGCAGCAGATGAGCTATCGTCTCTGACTGTCCATCTACAAGGTGGAGCAGCAAGGTAGGAGTGTCTAATAGAGTGGACAGTGAGTGGACACAGTGTCTCAACACTCCAGCAGCACTGCTGTGTCTGATTTGCGAGGTGATATGGATTTGTGGGGGCGGTTATCACGACTTCGGAGGGCTCCATTGATTATGAGGTGGTGAAGGGCAAGTCTTTACTGATTGAGATGTGAGTCAGTAGAACTTTACCTGTACTGGAAACCAGTACGTGTGCTCCCATGTGTTCCAATCTGGTTTCTTACAGATGTGAAAACCACCATGAGAAGCTGAGCGTGTTCTGCTGGACCTGTAAGAAATGCATCTGTCACCAGTGTGCTCTCTGGGGAGGAATGGTACGAGACTTAGTTCACTGTAGCCTGTTTTAGGCTCCGCCCACAAACATTTCTTAGTGGCTGCTGTTACGAAGTTGGACAAGTTTATCAGAATTACAGTTATACACTCTACCTAATGAGAAACTGTAGATCAGACTCAGTCTATACCACAGTACCTACATTTAGAGCTTAGAGTTATACACTCCACCTAATGAGAAACTGTAGAACAGACTCAGTCTATACCACAGTACCTACATTTAGAGCTTAGAGTTATACACTCCACCTAATGAGGAACTGTAGAACAGACTCAGTCTATACCACAGTACCTACATTTAGAGTTTAGAGTTATACACTCCACCTAATGAGAAACAGGGGAACAGACTCAGTCTATACCACAGTACCTACATTTAGAGCTTAGAGTTATACATTTGACCTAATGAGGAACTGTACAACAGACTCAGTCTATACCACAGTACCTACATTTAGAGCTTAGAGTTATACACTCGCCCTAATGAGAACCTGTAGAACAGACCCAGTCTATACCACAGTATCTACATTTAGAGCTTAGAGTTATACACTCCACCTAATATATGCTGCTTTAGCTACACAGGATATCACCAGCTTGGTATGAACAAACCCTTTGTGGGCGGAGCCTCGATCAGGTAGCTGAAGGCTGCACAGTTCCTGTATCTGTTTGGAGCGTGTTTGTCGTGATTGGCCTGGTGAGAGACACAGCGGTGCGCTGAGTTTGCGCTGTTGGTCTTTAATGTCCTCTTCTTCCTCAGCACGGTGGCCACACGTTTAAGCCGCTGGCAGAAATCTATGAGCAGCATGTGACAAAGGTCAACGAGGAGGTAGCCAAACTCCGCCGCCGGCTCATGGAGCTCATCAGCCTCGTACAGGAAGTGGTGGGTGAAGCGCGCCGTAGTTTTAGCTCCTCCCAATGCTAATTAACATGTTACATGTCTTCCTCTCCTTTCTCTCCTCTCTGTCTTCTTCTTTCTCTTTCTTTTCCTCTCCTGTCCTTCTTTCTCTCCTTCTTCTGATTCTCTCCTTTTTTCTGTTCCTCTCATTCCCCCGTTCCTCTCCTCTCCTTCTTGCTCTCCTTTCTCTCCTCTCTGTCTTCATCTTTCACTTTCTTTTCCTCTCCTGTCCATTCTCTCCTTTTTTCTGTTCCTTTCATTCCTTTCCTCTCCCTCTTCCTCTTCCTCTCCTCTCCTCCTTCTTCCTTTTCCTCTTCCTCTCCTCCCAATATTATTTGTCTTTTCTCTTTTCCATCCTCTGGTTTTGTGTTTGAAGGTCAGTGTGACTCATGTACTGTATTTCCAAAAGCAGTTCATGTGTGAAGCAGGGAGTATCAGTGATGCCCACCAGGGGGCACTGCAGTTCTCTTAATAACTCGGAGTGCAGCAGAGCGAGTGTGCCCTGTGTGGATATCAGCATGTTGTACTTTAAACATGTGGGCTTGTACATCTGTGTAGTGTAACTCCACTGTGTTGTTTTTTTTATAAGGACTACAATATGCAAATTAGATTCATAATATGCAAATGAGTGCTGCTTACAGTGTGTGCTGTGAGTATCCTGAGCGCTCACAGCTCCAGGTGAGTCTCTGAGGGGTTTTGATGAGTTAAGGTGTTAATGAAGACCAACACGAGTCTGTGATTGTGGCAGGACGGTCTTCAGGCACCTCACATTACTGACTCCTGATACTCACACTAGTACTGTAACGTGGTAATGTGTGGTTAAACCAAACGTGGGTGTGTGTGGGTGTGCTCATATTGACCAGGAGAAGAACGTAGAGGCAGTGCGGGGGGCGAAGGACGAGCGTGTACGGGAGATCAGGAACGCCGTAGAGATGATGATCGCTCGGCTGGACAATCAGCTGAAGAACAAGCTCATCACTCTCATGGGTACCTCGGACCTCTTTCCAGCTGACCATGTGATCTTTACGCTGGTAGGCTTGTCTGGCTTTAACTCGCCCCCTGTGTTTACCAGGCCAGAAGACGTCTCTCACGCAGGAGACGGAGCTGCTGGAGTCTCTGCTGCAGGAGGTGGAGCACCAGGTGGGAGGATTTAGACACTCATCTGAATAAGCAGACATTTGTTTTTAGTGTTGACAGGAAGCTTAGTGATGCTGGAGGAGAAACAAGCTGGACACAAACACTGGAGTTCAGTAAATACAGGCCCTGGCGATCTCCTCACCAATACCTGCGTTACACTGGATCACACGGCGTTACACTGGATCACACTGCGTTACACTGGATCACACGGCGTCACACTGGATCACACGGCGTCACACTGGATCACACGGCGTCACACTGGATCACACGGCGTCACACTGGATCACACGGCGTCACACTGGATCACACGGCGTCACACTGGATCACACGGCGTCACACTGGATCACACGGCGTCACACTGGATCACACGGCGTTATACTGGGTCACACTGCGTTACACAGCTTTACACCGCGTCACACTGGATCACGCTGCGTCACACTGGGTCACGCTGCGTCACACTGGGTCACACACTGCGTTACACAGCTTTACACCATGGTACACAGCTTTACACTGCGTCACACTGGATCACACGGCGTCACACTGGATCACACGGCGTCACACTGGATCACACGGCGTCACACTGGATCACACGGCGTCACACTGGATCACACACTGCGTTACACAGCTTTACACCATGGTGTAGAGCTTTACACTGTGTTACACTGGGTCACACGGCGTTACACTGGATCACACTGCGTTACACTGGATCACGCGGCGCCACACTGGGTCACACTGCGTCACACTGGGTCACACAGCTTTACACTGGCTCACACGGCGTTACACTGGATCAAACTGCGTTACACAGCTTTACCCTGGATCACACTGCGTTACACTGGATCACACGGCGTTACACTGGATCACACTGCGTTACACTGGGTCACACGGCGTTACACTGGGTCACACGGCGTTACACTGGGTCACACTGCGTTACACTGGGTCACACTGCGTTACACTGGGTCACGAGGAGTTACACTGGATCACGGGACGTTACACAGCTTTACACTGGATCACACGGCGTTACACTGGATCACACGGCGTTACACTGAATCACACGACGTTACCCTGGATCACGGGGCGTTACCCTGGGTCACGCGGCGTTACACTGGGTCACACTGCGTTACACTGGATCACGGGGCATTACACTGGATCACGGGGCATTACACTGGATCACGGGGCGTTACACAGGGTCACACTGCGTTACACTGGATCACGGGGCGTTACACTGGGTCACACTGCGTTACACTGAATCACGGGGCGTTACACTGGATCACACTGCGTTACACTGGATCACACTGCGTTACAATGGGTCACACTGCGTTACACTGGATCACGGGGCGTTAAACTGGATCACACTGCATGACACTGAACTGTGGAATAGCTTAGTGGTAATGGTTTACTCTGCGTGCTACACTACCTGTCTTCTGTTTTGTTGAGTGTTTATTGTGCGTGTGTGTGTGTGTGTGTGTGTGTGTGTGTGTGTGTGTGTGTGTGTGTGTGTGTGTGTGTGTGTGTTTGGTGTGTGGTGTGCGTGTGTGTCTCAGCTGCGCTCCTGCAGTAAGAGTGAGCTGATCTCCAAAAGCCCAGAGATCCTGCTGATGTTCCAGCAGGTCCACAGGAAGCCCATGCAGTCCTTCGTCACCACACCTGTCCCCCCTGACTTCACCAGGTGATACTAGCACAGCAGATCACCGCTGTCAGAACAAAACATTGTGTATTTGTTTGATTTTTTTTTTTTTAAGTGTAAAAGAAAC
This sequence comes from Prochilodus magdalenae, assembly GCA_024036415.1. NCBI lineage: Eukaryota > Metazoa > Chordata > Actinopteri > Characiformes > Prochilodontidae > Prochilodus > Prochilodus magdalenae. Next base: position 53,830 of record JAMWET010005912.1, on the reverse strand, counting down.
ACTGTGTTTAATTAGTTTTATTGATTGGTCTCACGGTATAAATAAATAAATAAATAATTTCTATCACTATTAATATCACCACTGCCTGGCATGTGGAAGTTCTTTCTGGGCCAGATCACCTGTAGTTCCGTAGCCCTGAATTCACCTACACCTATAAAAGATAATTGTTGAAGAAAGACAAGGAGAACCACAAACATACAAATGGGTCTGTGAGTGTTTGTGGTTCTGTACAGAACCGTTATCTTTGCTAAAGAACTCTTGAAGAACCATCTTTCTGTACGCTGCTGTAGATATGATGAGGCTACACTGAGTGTGTTACCGTTTACAGTTTGAGTGTGGTCAGTCAGAGAGCGTTAATCTGGATGTGTTGAGCCCACAGAGGGGACTGTCCAGTAGGAGAGACCCCTAGACCTGCTGTCAGTGGACAGACCTAGCTAACGGAGAAGTACTAGCTCCACAAGGAATGTACTAATCCCTCTCTCCATCATTCCACAGTGAGCTTGTTCCCGCTTACGACTCCAGCACTTTCGTCCTGGCAAACTTCAGGTAGACATTCTCTCACATCTTTAACCTCCCGATAACTTAATACCTACACATAGAGCTTAGAGTTATACACTCCACCTAATGAGACACTGTAGAACAGACTCAGTCTATACCACAGTACCTACATTTAGAGCTTAGAGTTATACACTCCACCTAATGAGGAACTGTAGAACAGACTCAGTCTATACCACAGTACCTACATTTAGAGCTTAGAGTTATACACTCCACCTAATGAGGAACTGTAGAACAGACTCAGTCTATACCACAGTACCTACATTTAGAGCTTAGAGTTATACACTCCACCTAATGAGAAACTGTAGAACAGACTCAGTCTATACCACAGTACATACATTTAGAGCTTAGAGTTATACACTCCACCTAATGAGAAACTGTAGAACAGACTCAGTCTATACCACAGTACCTACATTTAGAGCTTAGAGTTATACACTCCACCTGATGAGAAACTGTAGAACAGACTCAGTCTATACCACAGTACCTACATTTAGAGTTAAGAGTTATATATTTGGTTAGTGATGTTTTTGTTTGTGTGTGTGTGTATATACAGTACACTGAGGCAGAGAGCAGATCCTGTGTATAGCCCTCCTCTCCAGGTGTCGGGACTTTGCTGGAGACTGAAGGTTTACCCTGTAAGTCCTTTATGTTTCTTTAGCTAACTAAAGTTACTGTGTCGCCCCCTACGCTTCCTGTAGTGTATTACAGTCTGTCAGAATGACTGTGTGGGTCGTATCGCCCCCTACACTTCCTGTAGTGTATTACAGTCAGAATGAGCGTGTGGGTCATATCGCCCCCTACACTTCCTGTAGTGTATTACAGTCTGTCAGAATGACTGTGTGGGTCGTATCGCCCCCTACACTTCCTGTAGTGTATTACAGTCTGTCAGAATGACCGTGTGGGTCGTATCGCCCCCTACACTTCCTGTAGTGTATTACAGTCTGTCAGAATGACCGTGTGGGTCGTATCGCCCCCTACACTTCCTGTAGCGTATTACAGTCTGTCAGAATATGCGTGTGGGTCGTATCGCCCCCTACACTTCCTGTAGTGTATTACAGTCTGTCAGAATGAGCGTGTGGGCCGTATCGCCCCCTACACTTCCTGTAGTGTATTACAGTCTGTCAGAATGAGCGTGTGAACAGCTGTCCTGCTGTTTTGGCGTTTGTAACCTTACTGTTTGGGACTCTGCGTCTGTGTGTTTAGGATGGGAACGGCGTCGTACGGGGAAATTACCTCTCTGTTTTTCTGGAGCTGTCGGCTGGACTCCCTGAGACATCCAAGTAGGCCACTTATTCACTTTCCTCAGTGACTCTAGGTCCAGTGCTGCCTGTCTTCAGGAGGATTAGCTTTAAACCAACAGCTCAATCTCAAATCAGCTTTACCCAGTTTACAGTTTCCTAGTTACCCCAACTTTAGTTATCCCTGCAGCTCCAGTGCTAAAACCAAAGAAGCCAACTTCGGATGCCAAATGTGTCTTTGGTGATCGACTACATTTGGAGAGAGGGTCTGTGAACTATGGCTTTAATGGACGTCTTTCCTGCAGGTATGAGTATCGGGTGGAGATGGTGCATCAGGCATCCAACGACCCCTCAAAAAACATCATCCGGGAGTTTGCGTCCGACTTTGAAGTCGGGGAGTGCTGGGGGTATAACCGCTTCTTCAGGCTGGACCTGCTAGCCAGCGAGGGTTACCTCAACATGCAGACCGACACGCTCATACTGAGGTAACACACACACACTCACACACCTTGTGTATGAACCTGTGCTAAAATGATCCTGATTCTTTCCCACATGATGGGTCTATTTTAATGCAGCTTCCTGAAATGTTCTGGTTTGATGCTCTATAGATATCAAGTGCGATCGCCCACCTTCTTCCAGAAATGCCGTGATCAGTACTGGTACATCACCCAACTGGAGGCGGCTCAGTCCAGCTACATTCAGCAGATTAACAACCTGAAAGAGGTGAGTCCAGAGAAACCGCCCAGAAAATCTGTCAGTGTGGGTCATATGAACATTATAGAGCTATAAATGAACAATAGAATTCATACCGCCCCCTACACTTCCTGTAGTGTATTACAGTCAGTCAGAATGACCGTGTGGGTCGTATCGCCCCCTACACTTCCTGTAGTGTATTACAGTCTGTCAGAATGACCGTGTGGGTCGTATCGCCCCCTACACTTCCTGTAGTGTATTATAGTCTGTCAGAATGAGCGTGTGGGTCGTATCGCCCCCTACACTTCCTGTAGTGTATTACAGTCTGTCAGAATGACCGTGTGGGTCGTATCGCCCCCTACACTTCCTGTAGTGTATTACAGTCTGTCAGAATGACCGTGTGGGTCGTATCGCCCCCTACGCTTCCTGTAGTGTATTACAGTCTGTCAGAATGAGTGTGCGGGTCGTATCGCCCCCTACGCTTCCTGTAGTGTATTACAGTCTGTCAGAATGAGTGTGCGGGTCGTATCGCCCCCTACGCTTCCTGTAGTGTATTACAGTCTGTCAGAATGAGTGTGCGGGTCGTATCGCCCCCTACGCTTCCTGTAGTGTATTACAGTCTGTCAGAATGAGTGTGCGGGTCGTATCGCCCCCTACGCTTCCTGTAGTGTATTACAGTCTGTCAGAATGAGTGTGCGGGTCGTATCGCCCCCTACACTTCCTGTAGTGTATTACAGTCTGTCAGAATGAGCGTGTTGTGGTCAGCAAGCCTAATGCCTAATAGCTTGCTCGTCTAATCGTGATGCGTGATCCTGAACTGGAGCTGGAGCACTGTGAAGCTACATGGATGTGCTGTGTGTCCCTGTTCCTCTCAGAGGTTGGCCATAGAGCTGTTCCGCCGGCAGAAGTCTCGCAGCTCCTCCCCACCAGACCGCCGACTCTGTCCCTCTTCCACTGCCACTGCCGGACCATCCAGCCGTGACTCGCGACCTGGGAAAAGCTCTGTTGTGGATGAGGGGAACCAGGCCATCGCCTCTGAGACCAAAGAGGAAGAAGAGGAGGAGGACGAGGAGAAGACCCAGCAGGATGACTCTAATGTAAGAGCTCAGAGAAGCGGCCTGTGTTACTCTCACAGTTAATCTCAGAGCCTGTGTTCACGAAGCCCCTCGGAATAAGGCTGCTGACCTGGGATCAGATCCTTCTTCTGCTTTTACTGACAGAAACAGATCCCAGATCGGCACTCCTCATTAGGTGGAGTGTATAACTCTAAGCTCTAAATGTAGGTACTGTGGTATAGACTGAGTCTGATCTACAGTTCCTCATTAGGTGGAGTGTATAACTCTAAGCTCTAAATGTAGGTACTGTGGTATAGACTGAGTCTGTCCTACAGTTCCTCATTAGGTGGAGTGTATAACTCTAAGCTCTAAATGTAGGTACTGTGGTATAGACTGAGTCTGTTCTACAGTTTCTCATTAGGTGGAGTGTATAACTCTAAGCTCTAAATGTAGGTACTGTGGTATATACTGAGTCTGTTCTACAGTTTCTCATTAGGTGGGGTGTATAACTCTAAGCTCTAAATGTAGGTACTGTGGTATAGACTGAGTCTGTTCTACAGTTTCTCATTAGGTCGAGTGTATAACTCTAAGCTCTAAATGTAGGTACTGTGGTATAGACTGAGTCTGTTCTACAGTTTCTCATTAGGTCGAGTGTATAACTCTAAGCTCTAAATGTAGGTACTGTGGTATAGACTGAGTCTGTTCTACAGTTTCTCATTAGGTCGAGTGTATAACTCTAAGCTCTAAGTGTAGGACTCTGTTTCATTAGGAACTGTCTGATGGTGATCTGGAGGTGGACTGTCTGACCGGAGATGAGGATGTAAACCCTCTGGACGGAAGCAGCACGTCCGGAAGCTCCACAGCGACCAGTAACACGGAAGAGAACGACATAGACGAGGAAACCATGTGAGTAACTGTGTGTCCAGTGTCCCTCCCAAACCAGAGCTTCGTATATTTCTCTGAGCCACACTGGTTAGCATGTCTGACCGATCACGTCAGGTTCAGGTGTCCTTCCTCGAGTAGCCGTGTCGTCAGGGAGCTACCGTGCATGTGCTGTGAGAGCCCTGTAGTGAAAGCAGGAGCAGCTGTCGCAGGCAGGATGAGCTGAAGCACGAGAGCTCGGTGTGTCTGTCCGTTAGAGCTGTTCACACCGTACAGTAAACGTATCGCCTCGTTCAGAACGGCTGAGCTGCTGACATCCTGTCAGATGTTTGCGGATATACACGGTGTCATCGTTAGTGACTAACGAGGTCGCAGCGGTTCTCCTACTGTAGGAGGGGCTGGCCAGCCCGTCAGCGTGATGGTGATCAGTTGTGATCTAGATATCGAGCCGATTGATATCCGAAGTGCATGTTTGTGTCAGGACATACGACACGGTGTGGAAGACTCACCAGGCGACGCGCAGCAGCATACGCTCAGCACACTTTAGCCTCGCTTCACCGTAGCTTGTATTAGACAGACAGACTTTATTGATCCTGAAGGAAATTTAGCAAATCCTCAAATTTATCCTTCTCACCGACGCTTCTTAATAACGAGTCCCCTGTGACCGAACCGTACCTAACACTGTGTATCACCTCCACCAGCTCCAGTAACAGCTGGGACTGGATCAGGCACGTACTGGACAAGGTTCTGGGTGTAGCCACGTCAGTGTTCAGACACTCTTACATCAGAGGACTGGTCAGTTGGTCCAGATTTGGTGGATGCCTTCCCTGGCGTTGTGCTGGTTGTTCCAGTTAGTTCCCACAGAGGACTCTAACCTGGGGATGTGTGAATGCTCCTCAACGTTCATCATGCCAATCAGTCACATCTGCAGCCCTGTGGACACCGGAACCGTCTGTCTTGGAATACAGGGATAGGAATAGATCACGAGCAGAAGGCAAAACCTGGTTTTCCAAATTTACTGTCACCTTAACCAACGAACCCATTTCCACATAATTAACAGCCCCCTCACCAGAACATCACAGAGGGGCTCTATATTTGTGTGGGAGGCGTATATTTCTATTGAATTCCAGTCATTGATTGAAGAACAGCTGCTCCCAGAAGGAGGTGTGGGATTGGAGTGCTGCGGGGAAGGAAGATTACAAACTCACTACAAGGTCACTACAGACCGTCCATCTCGGTGCTGACCACGGTGCCTCCATACACGGGTTCGTTGGGCGTCTCCACCAAGACTAAAGCGGGACTCGTCACTGAAGATGACCCGCTGCCATTCTGAGTCACTCCATGACAGTCTGGTACGACACCACTGCAGTCTTTGGTGACGGTGACGTGGTGTTAAGGACAGTCGTGGTAACGGTCTGTGTGCATGTAGTCCTGCGTGGTGCAGCCGTCTGCCGATGGTGCTGCACTAACAGGATGACTGATGGAGGACACCACTGCTCGCTGGAGGTCTGTAATGGTGGTGTTGGGTCAGTCGGGGACAGAGATGAGACCTGTTCTTGGTTACCTCACATGTGCGGTCGTTCTTGTTTCACTCCATGTAGGATGGACTGGCTGGTGCTAGCTCGGGCAGCTCTGACCGAGCGCTCACCCCGTCGAACCACAGCAGGGCTTTTCCTCTACGCTCTGGTGTTAAACTCGTAGCGTGTTCCTGTTTCTCTCTCATCGTGAGCCGAAGGCGCTGAGAGCGCGGTGCAGCCAGGTTTGGACTGTGATTTTGGAGGAGTGTTGGAGTATCTGCAGTGAGGTGTCACCTCCTCACACGCTGGCGCTCCCGCTGCTCGCTACCGCCCGCTCACCGGCGAAAACGCACACACACGACCAGATGAGACGAGTGACTCATCATCTGAGGTCCTGCTTACACACGCTCGTCCTCATCCTCTCCCTTACAAACACAGAGTCACGCTCACATCAACACTCGCTCTCTCACCCACACACATTCCCTGGCTCTCTGACACCGCTCACACTCTCCCTCTGATCACTCTCCGGCTCCTCACGCTAGCTTTAGTCCAGACTTACACCTAGCCGTTCCCAAACATCAGAGTCCTCACTGGTTAGACTCCGCTTCACTAGGAATCCACTATGATATCGGAATCACACGGCACCGCCCAGTGGATCAGCTTCTTCAGGAGTCACAAATATACCACAGAACTGGCCCGCAAGGGTGATGGAGTTCAGTCTGGTGCTGTGGGATTTCAGGTAGAACCAAAACGTTCAGACAGGAAGCTGGTGGAGGGAGGAAGTGATGTCATCCTTATAATAAATCTTTGGGAGTCATAGTTTGATGTTACCGGCATCTAAACGTGAATTAGGATCACATCCAGTTGTGGACCAGTTGGTTGGATCGGGCATGTACTGGACGAGGTTCTGGGTGTAGCCACATCAATATTCAGACTCTCTGACGCAAAAGACTTGGTCAGGTGGTCCAGATGTGGTGGAGGCCTTCCCTGGCACAGTTCCGAGGAGAATTCCCTGTAGACTGGGATTGTATCCACTGCTGGTAGACCAGTATGACCGTACGCTTCCACACACCTGCAGATTCAGCTACTTCCTCACACTATGGTCTTTGGCCACGCCCACATGCAGTCCCTCCTTTTAGCCAATCATTAACATCTGCTCTGGAGCCATTTTCCACACATGGAACGAGACATTCCCTGCACTGTAGCCCCTTCTCCCAGTCCATGGATCCCGTCACTCACACCGATCCATGGTGTGCAGTAAATCCTGAAGATCACACGATACAGAGCGTTCGCTCGTTCTCCTTCACTGGCTTCAGTTGGCAACCGTAAAGAGACCCGGTTAAACCCGTGTCCTCAGCACCTAAACTGGGTCGTAGGTAAGATGTCACTGCCACCTGTTGTAGCGTCCTTACTGAGGACCAGCCATCACCGAGTAACAGCCGCAGCTACACCGCGTGTGCCGTTTGAAGTGGAGGGATTTGAGATTTGCCGTAGGCCAGCCTGACCGTCCTAAATCTATACATGGCTGTAGCTCTTCCTGTGGGCTTTTAGAGAGGGACGTCTGGTTACCTTCACCACCACTGTGAACGGTTCTGACTTTATCTAGAGGTACTGGAGCACCTGAGGTATGTGCACCACCCTGGTGGAGTCCACACGGTTCACTGAGATGTGTATTAGTGTTAGTGTACACGGTTTGAGAGAGAGAGAGAGAGAGAGAGAGAGAGAGAGAGAGAGCCCAGACAGCCCAGACAGCATGTGGGAGAGTAAAAAAGATAAAGATGGTGCAAGTGAGAGTAAGGGAAAGAGGGAGCGTGAAAGAGAAAAGAGGGAGAGAAAGAATGTCTGCGTGAGAGTGAAAACGAGAAAAAAGATGAGTTAGTGGGAGAGAGAGAGCATGAAAGAGGCAGAGAGAGAATAAAATGACAGAGGGAGCGTGAAAGAGAAGAGAGAGAGCAAGAGCGAGCGTGTGAGAGAGTAAAAGATAAAGATGGTGCATGTGAGAGTAAGGGAAAGAGAGAAAGAATGCCAGACTGAGAGAGTGAAGGAGAGAGCAGATGAGAGAATGAGAGTAAAAGATTCGGTGAGGGAATGACAGAGTGAGACAGTAATGGAGAGACAGCAAGTGAAGGTGAGGGAGAGAGAGAGAATGAGGGAGAGGGAGGGAGAGAGAGGGAGAGAGAGAGAATGAGGGAGAGGGAGGGAGAGAGAGAGAGAGAGAATAAGGGAGAGAGAGAGAGAGAGAATAAGGGAGAGGGAGAGAGAGAGAGAGAGAGAATGAGAGAGAGAGAGAGAGAGAGAGAGAATAAGGGAGAGAGAGAGAGAGAGAATGAGGGAGAGGGAGAGAACGAGGGAGAGGGAGGGAAAGAGAGAGAGAGAGAGAGAGAGAATAAGGGAGAGGGAGAGAGGGGGTTCGGTCGGTTAGCTCCGTACAGTTGGAGCTTTTAAGCGTCTATAAATACAGCAGGGTTCTGAGTGCAGGGTGGAGAACCGCTGGAGAGGACTGACTCATCACACGCCCTCCTCCCACTCAGCGGGGGGCTGCCATCCCCAGCCCCCAGCCTTTCTCATCACAGATTGCACCACCACGGTCCTTCTTGTCTCTAACGCTGAGGAGGAATTTCACAAATCTGTCCGAGCTCATTTCTACACGAACACCAAAACGCCGATCCTCCTTCTCTCTCCGACTGCACGGCGTTAGGTTACAGCGCCGGGTCATACGTGTTCATACGGAACATCCGTCACACGACACCACACACGCTCAGGGAGGCACACCGACCTAAACGGACAGCTACATCTGCTCCCAGCGTGCTCACTCTCCTCCTACAGAGCCGGTACAGGACTCTCTACAGCCAGTCCTTTTGGGTTAAAGGCTCAGACCCCCTACTGGTGGTGCCTCAGGAAGTAGGAGGAGCCGAGAGCCCGTGGTGCTTATTAGCCAGTGTGTGTCGGCGCAGCTCTTCACGGCCGTGGGATTCCCAGGGGCCCAGTGCATGTTGTGAAAGCTCACTGACGGATAGAAGCCCTGGAAGAATACAGGGAGGATTACATAACCCAACACATGCCCAGAGGTGGGGGCTGTCTTCAGGTCTTCTGAACGTGTGGCTACAAACAGCCCATCTCGGTGCTGACCACGGTGCCTCCACACACGGATTCGTTGGGCGTCTCCACCAAGACTAAAGCGGGACTCGTCACTGAAGATGACCCGCTGCCATTCTGAGTCACTCCATGACAGTCTGGTACGACACCACTGCAGTCTTTGGTGACGGTGACGTGGTGTTAAGGACAGTCGTGGTAACGGTCTGTGTGCAGGTAGTCCTGCGTGGTGCAGCCGTCTGCCGATGGTGCTGCACCAACAGGATGACTCATGGAGGACACCACTGCTCGCTGGAGGTCTGTAGTGGTGGTTGTTGGGTCAGTCCGCATGCCGGACAGTTTGTTGGTTGGTGTAGGTCTCCCAGATCCTTCATGACACTGGCCTTGTTCTGTCCACTGCTGCCAACAGCGTACTATGGTAGGATCCGCAAGGCCAGGATGGCACCCAGTGTTTCAGTAAGACCAGCTCACTTCCCGGAGCAGTCCCGTACGAGGGTAATGGTATCTGGTATTGGGCGCATACAGAAATAACTGATTTTATAATAATCCGGACTAAAACTGGCTGCCGTATGTCAGACCGGCCCTGAGGGGGCTTAATGGTGGTGGGCTGGCCTTCTTTAGAGCACAGCTGAGGTCGACTGGGCGTCTAAAGGCTTCAGCATTGCTGTAGCACAGAAGGGCAGTTCATGTGTTGATCACGCTGATCGCCAAGTTGGTTTCTTCACAACCAGCAGAATGAGTTTATTACTCCCTTATTGATTATATAGGTCCTTATAAATAATAGTAATGCTTATCAGGTACCCTGTTTATTAGTTATTGTATATTAATGATCATTCTATACGGAGTGTTTATTGATTCACAGGACTCCTCTTCATGTACACATGGCGCTGATATGGGTCGGTTTGATCCAGCGGTGTGATGATATGGCATGCACCGAGGGGTGCTTGTGTGTTTGTCTGTACTGAGGCGTTTCCCTCTCCGCAGGTCTGGAGAGAATGATGTGGAATACAGTGGTAACCTGGATCTGGAGGAGGGAGAGCTCCCGGATGACATCATGGGGGCTACAGGTAAGTTTTCCTTCACCCACATGTAACCCAAATCTGGGGTCTCCTGGACCTGGACAGCTGAAGTCCCATCCAGCTGCTGTATAGTTAGCATGGCTGTGCTGACTGTCTCCCTCCGGTGCTCAGGAGGCTCAAGTGCAGGTATGCGGGGGCTGAGAAGGGGAGGCGGAGCTTCTGCCAGTCTGCTTGAGATTGACCCGGTCATCCTGATCCAGCTGCTGGACTTGAAGGACCGCAGCCATGTGGAGTCACTGTGGGGGATGCAGCCTCGGCCGCCAGCCTCACTGCTTCACAACCAAGGTACGGCACCTTCCGAACAGGATTACCTGGAGTCTGGAAATGACAGTACGATTCACCAATCAGAGCACACTGGGGTCTTTAGGAGGCGGAGCTTAAAGACACAGGAGCTTGAAGAGAGTGTTTCAGACAGAGGGCGAATACAGATGTACAGTATGATGCACCTTTGGGGAAAACTGAAGCGTGTAAATCTGTTCTAGAACGTTCTGTAACGCCAGTTAAGAAGCCTATTGCCAGTGAGCTGTTTTTGTGATGTCACAGATCCACTTTTTCAGCCTACAGCGTTTAATTCCTGGCCCTTTACACTAACGTTCCAACCCAGACTGCTGTTCGTATCTGCTGTGTTTGTGCAGCCGCTGCAGTTCCACCCCGCAAGGATCGTGAGCGCCGCCCACAGGCTGTTCGGCGGTCTGTCCCAGACTCCGGCGTGCTGACCCGGCTGAAGGCCCAGATGGCGGAGGTCCGAAGTAAAATGTCAGATGTGAAGGGGCAGCTGGAGGCCCGTGGCGTGTCGGACCCTCGGGTGGCTCCACTGGAGCACGGACCATCAGCTGACCAGGAACCGGCAGCCAGAAGAAAACCCAGTGAGCTGGATCTGCTGTTCAAAACACACGGAGCGTCACGGCATGGGCGGCACGGTACGGGAAAGTCCACGCTCTGACAGCCTGTAATACACTACAGGAAGTGTAGGGGGCGATGTGACTACTGCTGCTCAGTCTAATTCAGCTGTGATGTTTGGTCCTGTGTTAGGTGGGAAGAAGGCAGTGTCTCCTAAACAGGAAGTGGGTGGGGCAGTTGGAGGGCTTTCCCTGCGCAGGTCTGGAGAGCCTGGAGAGAAGGAGCTGAGAGGTGGAGGAGGAGGAGATGCAGTTCTGGATCTAAACCTCTGCCCCAGAGAAGGACCCTCCACTGCAGACAGTTAGTATTAAACCTGATCCCAAACCATCAAACCGAATTCCCCTCTTCATCCCATCACTGCCTCATCCTTCAGCTTCACCGTCCCTCACAGGAATGTTAGTTTGGAGTTAGCTGGAGCTGACTGACCAGAGCATTACCCATAATTAATAATCTTTCTGTAACAGCGCCCTTCACCCCACGTATAAACAAGAAGGGTTTTATTATTATTTATTTTAATGGATTTTTATGGTTATAATAAAATCGGTTATTAAAAACAAAAAGGACATTTAGTTATAGTAGCATTTAGTTTCCATATGCTGAATATTTAACCATCAAATTATTATTATTATTATTATTATTATTATTATTATTATTATTATTATTATTATTATTTCGTAGTAAATAAGTAATCTATAGGCTGTAAACGTGTGATGTATTAGCCTTATACCAAGAACTGTCAAACCATACCAATAACAATCACACCACACTGAGAACAACCAGAACCATACCAAAAAACAACCAGACCAGGAAGAACAGGAATCACCAGGTTACACCAAAAATAACCAAAACCAGTCCAAGAAATACCACCGCTATAGAAGAACCCGACTGCACCACCAATATCCAAACCATACCAAGAACTATTAAACTGCACCATGAAGAACCCAACCATAGCACAAAGAACCCAATCGTACCACCAATATCCAAACCATACCACAAACCACCAAAGCAGACCAGGTAATACCAGACAATCCAGGCTACACTGAAAACTACAAAACCATACCAAGAACTATCAAACCGCACCAAGAAGAACCCAACCATAGCACCAATATCCAAACCATACCACAAACAACCAAAGCAGACCAGGTAATACCAGACACTCCAGGCTACACTGAAAACTAATCCAGGTGATGGCAAGAACCCCCAAACCACGCCCAGAACCCCCAAACCACGCCCAGAACCCCCAAACCACGCCCAGAGCCCCAAACCACACCCAGAACCCTCAAACCACACGCAGAACTACCAGACCACACCCCGAACCCTCAAACCACACCCCGAACCCCCAAACCACACCCCGAACCCCCAAACCACACCCAGAACCCTCAAACCACACCCAGAACCCTCAAACCACACCCAAAACTACCAAACCACACCCCGAACCCTCAAACCACACCCAAAGCTACCACGCCCAGAACCCCCAAACCACGCCCAGAACCCTCAAACCACACCCCAAACCCTCAAACCACACCCAAAACTACCAAACCACTCCCAGAACCCTCAAACCACACCCCGAACCCTCAAACCACACCCAAAACGACCACACCCAGAACCCCCAAACCACGCCCAGAACCCCCAAACCACGCCCAGAACCCCCAAACCACATCCCGAATCCTCAAACCACACCCAGAACCCCCAAACCATGCCCAGAACCCCCAAACCACACCCAGAACCATCAAACCACGCTCAGAGCCCTCAAACCACACCCAGAACCCTCAAACCACACCCAGAACCCTCAAACCACACCCAGAACTACCAAACCACACCCAGAACTACCAAACCACACCCAGAACTACCAAACCACACCCAGTCTGAACTGGTTAGCTAGCGGCAGTGCTGGCGGCGCCTCCTGTAACTCCTGTGTTGTTTCAGGCTCTGTGAAGTCTCTCAGCCTGCACGGCCCCCCTGTCTCACTGCCCGGCATCTCCTGCTCCTCTGACAAGCACTGTGGACCTAAACCTGACGAGTCTCTGTACGGAGCGTCCAGCGCCGACGCATTCAGCCTTCCCACTCTGAACGGAGCGCCCCCAACAGGCGCCAAGCAACGCAGGACTCCCTCCATCGGGTAACCATGACATCTGATCCCTGACTCCAGGCCATGTTGGTGCCATATAGAACCATATACAACACGCTATCCATCAATCTAAAGAACCCCTGCACTGTACAAAGAACCGGTTTAAGTGTGCCAATGGTTCTGTAGGTGTTCATGGTTCTATACGGAACCCGTGAAGAATGTGGAGTAGGCATGTGGTGATGATCAGTGGTAGTTACGATGGAGTGATCAGTCTCCCTCTGGTTCTCAGGGTGGGTTTGCTGACGGACGACTCTTTGGACTGTGAGCCTGAGGGTCCCAGTGAAATCCGCCAATCCCTGCTTCCCCTCGCTGACCTGCCGGCTAACTCGCGACCGGACGAAGGTAAATCTCGCACTCACCAGCCCTCCTGGTGAAAAGACGTGTACAGGTGCCACACGGGGTTATTATATTTAAGTTGCTCTCTGGTATTTTACATAGAGGGTATGCGACGTGGTTCTACATTGCACCCATCTCCACGCTGTGATCTGGTTCTAGACTGAAATGAGTCGTTTCCCCTTTGAGCTCATGAATAATTAGATGAGCTCTGCTCTGATTGGCTGGTTTACAGAGCGGAGCTGCTCCATATTGCCCAGAGAGGTTTGGGAATCTGTCCGGAGTGGAGTGTGCAGACTGCAGGATTAAAGGTGCTCCGGGATCCTGTTAAAGATGTGGAGCTGGAGTTCCTGTTCTCCAGCTTGTTCAGGGAATTCTCTGTTCCACCTTAAACGGTGCTGCAGGACATTCTGGTTCCTGTACCAGCTGCAGTATTTAAGGTGGAACATTGGATTAGGAAGCTGGTGAACAGGAAGAACTCCAGCCTGGATTAAAGATGAACATCCACCATGTACCGTTGATGGGTGGGATCCTTGGGAAGGGAATGGAAAGTGCCGACATCCCCTTCCCAGCCTGGAACGCTGAGGTTCTCCACATGGTCCACCATGTTTGTAGCTCCGTTGTGGTGATATGTAAATGTTGTGATTGTGTTTAGGATTTGGGAATCAACCCCTTTTCCCGTCCTCTTTTGGAAGTGCAGGATTAGGATTTGAAGGAGGTGTCTGTGTGTTTTGAATTGAAAGTGAAAGATGATTTTCCGGTTGTGTTACAGGGCCGCTGGGTCAGAAGCAGTCTCCTCACCTGTTGGCAGGAATGAGCAGCGACAGTGAGGCGGAGTGCGAGACGGAGTGTGAGAACGAGGACGAGGCTGTGGCTCTGCAGGGCGGAGACCGCCAGTACGACGTGCTCACCTGTCCAGGTAAAACGCGCAAAACATCTCAATCTGAATCTCATTTTTCGGCAAATATTAGTGCACAGTATTTATTTACTGAGTAACATTTTTACATCAAACACACTTTAAAAAAAATTCACCAGACAAAACATCTGTCAAAGAACTGGTCAGGTGGTCCAGATTTGGTGGCATTTCCCTGGCACAGTTCCGAGGAGAATTCCCTGTAGACTGGGATTGTATCCACTGCTGGTAGACCCGTATGACCGTACGCTTCCATACACCTGCAGATTCAGCTACTTCTTTCACACTATGGTCTTTGGCCACGCCCACATGCAGTCACTCCTTTTAGCCAATCATTAACATCTGCTCTGGAGCCATTTTCCACACATGGAACGAGACATTCCCTGCACTGTAGCACCTCCTCCCAATCTATGGATCCCGTCACTCACACCCCACAGGGGTTTATATCATCCTCGTACAGCGCCACCTGCACGACTACTCCTGAGCAGTTCATACGGCCACTGTGCTTCCGGCATGCCTTTTATTCAGAGTGATATTTAGAGCTGCGGTGAAAACTGACCGAGCCGGACCCTCCTAAGTAAAGCCTCCCGGCTTAGTTCACCCCTCACACCTTCAGAGTATTGGACATGTGGTGATCCCAGGATACCTCTCTGATCTCTGTGGTACGTAATGAAGTCCTGAACTGTCATAATCATCTCCCCGGACTTCATTATCTGCTATTACACAAACAGGTTCTAGATAAACTCCCGTCACGCTGAGTAATCAGCTGAGACGCTCTGAAACGTCTTTCTGCCTCACTGCTCCGAATCACAGCCTTCAGAATCGGGTTCATTAGCCAGGCATGTTGACACGCAAGGAATTTGTTTTCGCCAATGTGTACCTCTAGTGCTGTACTGTACAACAGATACAGACATTTACACTATACAGTCTACACCGTATACAATCTACCCAGTATATACCATCTACACCATATACAATATACACTGTATACAGTATACACCATATACAATCTACACAGTATATACAATATACACAGTATATAGTTTACACAGTTTATACAGTCTACACAGTATATACAATATACACCTATATGATCTACACCGTATACAATCTACACCATATACAATATACACCATATACGATCGACACAGTATGTACAATATACACGCAATAGACATAGTAGTGTTAAAGTTGGAGGCAGTAGTGTTGAGGTTGAGGTGGGAGGCAGTAGTGTTGAGGTTGAGGTGGGAGGCAGTAGTGTTGAGGTAGTTGGGTTGAGGTTCCATTAACATGACTTGTGCGTGTGTGCGCGCACGTATGTATGTGTGTATGTGAACATGTATATAGGGGATATATGTATGTATGACATCGTGTCCTGACCTGGTGTGATGTCGTTTCCAGGTGAGCAGCTGATGACGGACGATCTGAGCTTTGTGACCGGAGAGTCCATGGAGAGGTGATGAGTGGACTGCAGACTGGCTGTGTGTCCATGTTTGTCTTCTCCTCCCCCACGTTCAGACAGCTACGCTAATATACCCCAGGAGAACCTCAGCTCAGCTTCCTCTGATCGCTAAACGCTCCGAGGCGGATGAGGCAGGGGTCATTCTTTAGAAGATCAGCATTCCGTTATATTCGCGGAGACGGAGCAGGAAGTGGTTCTGTTTGTTCGGTATTGGACTCTCAGTGTCCAGCAGCCCGTGCTCTGTGTGAGCGTTCCCCCTGCGCTTCTCCGCTCGTGTGTGTTTAGTCCTGGAGCTGCTGCTTGTTGTGTGGGAAGGGATCAGGATGTGCCTGAGGTTTGTCCGGATGGCGGTCGTGTGGTGCGAGTGGGCCTGCTGGGTCGCAGGCCTCTGGGCGCGAGTGTGAGGACGCTGCTGCTCTTCCCGTACGTATTTATATATGTGTTTATTTCCCTGTGCCCCATTAGGAATCCTGCTTGTCTGAAAGTGTGGCGCTAGCCTCGTTGGTGCTCAGTGTGATTTTCCGAGTGGTGCTGTGGCTTCTGGGCATTAGATACGTATAGGGTGAAATAGCGTTTCTACAGTTCCAGCTTAGTGTTATTAAACTGCACTTAAGGGTCGTCTGAACCGCTCTGTAAAGGAAGCGCACGCTACTGTGGCTAACAGTGAGGGCTATTAGGTTGTTAGCAGTTAGCATGGCATTATTTGGTGCTAACTGGTGGCTATTCACGTTCATTCACTGTTAGCATCATTAGCATTTTTGACTGAACTATTCCTTTAGCTCCAGTAGCCCGTTTGATCAGCGTCTCCCCTCCAGCAGGGGGCGCTTCTGGGCGATCTAAGGCATGTTACTTATTTTACGTGGTCACATTCCGTTCCTTTGATTTGTACATGTGTGTTTTTGATTTGTTGGTCTGTGTAACGTCATAATAAACATGTTTTATATAGAACTCCGTGTCTCAGGTGGTCCCATGTGTGTTCGTGTCCCTCAGGCAAGCTTTGATGTTTTCCATGCTTCAGTAGATGCTTCAGCACGTCTAGCTGTAGTGATCTGGGAGAAGCCTTTTATTTAAACTCGCTCTGCCGGAAAATCAGCAGCTGGGAAGCCACGCTGTTTACGTTCCGAATGTACTTCACCGTTTCTCCAACAGCTGGGTGGTGCTGCACTGCTCTGACCATCAGAACCGCATGATACCGACCTAATGCCACACTGAATGGACACCGGTCCATGTTACTTCCAATCCAGGCCCCGCCCACTAGTGCATTCTTTCATAGCTACTGTTGTGAAGTTGGACAAGCTGCGCTGGACACTGGCAAAAATTCCAGTCACCAGTCTATACCACAGTACCTACATTTAGAGCTTAGAGTTATACACTCCACCTAATGAGGAACTGTAGAGCAGACTCAGTCTATACCACAGTACCTACATTTAGAGCTTAGAGTTATACACTCCACCTAATGAGAAACTGTAGAACAGACTCAGTCTATACCACAGTACCTACATTTAGAGACAGTAGTTCAGGAGTAGCTATGAAGGAAAGCCTCTGTCAGTCAAAGCTCCCACTAAGACGTTGAGTGACAGGTCGGACACTGCCGTGTTCTGGGATATGAAGTCTCTGGCCGGGCTGCGCTCGTTTGCTCTTCACTGTTGGCTGTACATGCATGGCTTTTGCTGAGTAGGGAACTGATGGCTGAACACTTCGGGCTGTAGGGGCATCATTCAGCTGCTGCTCTGTTGTGGCGTTTGGCCGCTGGAGCGCGTTGAGAAAGCTCCACCTTGCTTGCATGTATGTGGGGTCCACAGAGCTATGGAATCGCTGATGACCGGAGGAGGCGCATGTGCTGTGTGAAAACCGTTAATGACCTCTGTAGATTCTGGTTTGTAGATTTAAATATTTTTATTTATTAATATCTGATATTATTGCTTACTGACTGGAATACTCCACTGTTCCTCAACCTCCACCGTACTCCCTGCACCACCGACTACCACGGACATCAACACTCTGATCTGTGTTAAACATCAATAAATATATATATAAGGCTACCGGGATCAATAAATAAAATTTAGACTGATATGATCAATATTTATTGAGCTACACATACAGAAGTCTGTCTCTCAGTATGGCGTCGGGCCGCCGTGTTCGCTAACCCAAGCCGCCAGGCGTCTCGGTATGGAGCTGTAGAGGTTCCTGATGGTGTCCTGTGATAATCCATCCCACGCAGCTTGAACATCCTCACACAGTTCCTGCAGATGGTGCGGTAGGGGTGGAGGTGGAGGGACACCAGGTCTTCTGGACGTGTGACCACAAACCGTCCATCTTGGTGCTGACCACGGTGCCTCCACACACGGATTCGTTGGGCGTCTCCACCAAGACTAAAGCGGGACTCGTCACTGAAGATGACCCGCTGCCATTCTGAGTCACTCCATGACAGTCTGGTACGACACCACTGCAGTGTTTGGTGACGGTGACGTGGTGTTAAGGACAGTCGTGGTAACGGTCTGTGTGCAGGTAGTCCTGCGTGGTGCAGCCGTCTGCCGATGGTGCTGCACTAACAGGATGACTCATGGAGGACACCACTGCTCGCCGGAGGTCTGTAAGGGTGGTGTTGGGTCAGTCAGGTACAGAGATAGGACACTAGAGTGCTCCTGCATGGTCAGTGGAGCTGATGGTGGAGACTGAGTGTAGATACTTGGAGGTCGGGCTGGTGAGCGTATGGAGCTCATGTTGACTGATGGAGCTCAGCAGCTGTTACAGTGCGGTTCTGTGTTCAGGTTAAAGTGTTGAAGTCCCTGTGTAGTATGGTAACCTGGTCCAGCAGGTGGAGGTCAGGTTGGAGAACGGTGGAGTATTCTTACGCCCCCCCTTGTGCATCCCGCTCAGAGCACCTGTAGGGGGCGGTGCTGATAACGCTGGACCTTTCTGAACTCGTGCTGCTCTTTCTGCTTCACCTGTACCTCCTCTCACCTGTACGCTGCACAGGCCGCTGAGGGCCTCCTCTTCTTCAGCTGGTGTGGTGTTTCCCTGCGCTGATGTTTTTATGATGTACACTATATTCATCTAAAGCACAAATAAAATATCCGGCTGTTTGATCTTCTGGTGGGAGTGTTTGTGTGTTACCCTTTAAAGTGCTAATGTATTTATAGGGTCTATTCACCGAGAGAGTGCTCAGCCACCCCCCCCTCCTCCCCACCTCCCCCCAGCCCGTCTGTCTGCTCCAGTATGTGCCAGGTCAGTGCTGTGAGAGGCTTTTGTGGATGAGTGAGTGCTGGCATTCTCTCCGTCTTCACCACATCCGCTCCTGCAGCTTCTACACAGAGAGAGAGAGAGACCTGCCGAGAGAATGGGGAGAGAGAGAGAGAGAGAGAGAGAGAGAGAGAGAGACCTGTAGAGAGAATAGGGGGGAGAGAGAGAGCTGTAGAGAGAATAGGGGAGAGAGAGAGAGAGAGACCTGTAGAGAGAATAGGGGGAGAGAAAGAGAGAGAGACCTGTAGAGAGAATGAGAGAGAAAGAGAGACCTGTAGAAAGAATAGGGGGAGAGAGAGAGACCTGTAGAGAGAATAGGGAGAGAGAGACCTGCAGAGATAATGGGGAGAGAGAGAGAGAGAGAAATGCAGAGATAATGGGGAGAGAGAGAGAGAGAGACCTGCAGAGATAATGGGGAGAGAGAGAGAGAGAGAGAAATGCAGAGATAATGGGGAGAGAGAGAGAGAGAGACCTGCAGAGATAATGGGGGGAGAGAGAGAGAGAGAGAGAGACCTGCAGAGATAATAGAGAGAGAGAGAGAGAGAGAGAGAGAGAGAGAGACCTGTAGAGACAATAGGGAAGGAGAGATATAAAGACATGCAGAAAGAATGGGAGAGAGAGACATGCAGAAAATAGATTGAGAGAGAGAGGGGAGAGACACATAGAGTAAATGGGGAAAGAGAGAGAGACCTGCCGAGAGAATGGGAAGAGAGAGAGAGAGAGAGAGAGACCTGTAGAGAGAATAGGAGGAGAGAGAGAGAGAGACCTGTAGAGAGAATAGGAGGAGAGAGAGAGAGAGACCTGTAGAGAGAATAGGGGGAGAGAGAGACCTGTAGAAAGAATAGGGGGAGAGAGAGAGAGACCTGTAGAGAGAATGAGAGAGAGAGAGAGACCTGTAGAAAGACCTGTAGAGAGAATAGGGGGGGAGTGGGAGAGAGAGAGAGACCTGTAGAGAGAATAGGGGGAGAGAGAGAGAGACCTGTAGAGAGAATAGGTGGGGGGAGAGAGAGAGAGAGAGAGAGAGACCTGTAGAAAGAATAGGGGGAGAGAGAGAGAGACCTGTAGAGAGAATAGGTGGGGGGAGAGAGAGAGAGAGAGAGAGAGACCTGTAGAAAGAATAGGGGGAGAGAGAGAGACCTGTAGAGAGAATAGGTGGGGGGAGAGAGAGAGACCTGTAGAGCGAATAGGTGGGGAGAGAGAGAGAGAGAGAGAGCTCTAACCCGTGTGTATGTGACCCTATCAGTGTAACTGAGGCTGAATCTCTGAGTGCTGGTTCCTGATCTTTCAGTGGTGCTTTATCAGGCCTGTGACTAAACATGATCCTGCCAGCAGAGCTCAGTGAAGAGAGGGAGGGAGGGAGGGAGGGATGACCTGTCCATCATGAAGCTCGCCCCCAGCTGTTCATGTTCCCGTCCTCCTCCTTTTCTCCGACTCCAGCTGCCGCGTCCTTACAGACAAGCAGACACAGACTACACTGATATTACCGCTGTAGCCTCCGGCACACGCAGGCCTAAGTGGCTCTCGCTAACTTCGCACAGAGAACAACGCAGGTTCCACCCTCCTCCTCAGTGCGTGCGAGATCAGGCCCTGTAAACTAAACAGTTGAGCCTGCAGAGGAGACGGCCCCCCCGTTTGAGGAGCGGGCTAGTGTGCTGGGCTCCGCAGACACTCAGTCCCGTCATGTCCATCAGTTTACTCTCACTACAGTTCCCAGCATGCTTTGGGCAGAAATCCCCTCCTCACCTTTTTCCAGCTGCACCGAGACACAGCTAGCAGCTCTGAAGCTAAAACGGGTGATTTTTTTTTTGGGAGTCTCTTCTCCATCACCTCCTTTAGTGAGGCTCTCAGCTGAGCGGCTTGTAGGAGCCAGAGTCTCTACCGCACTGGCTGATGGTCGTCTTTGCAGGCCGAGCTCTACTCAGTGGTCGTTCTAGATAGCCTCTGCTAGGCAGAGGAGAGGAGAGTCTGCAGGTGATGGGCTGAGTTCTCACTCCAGTGAAGACACAGTGTGCTGCCAGTGAGTTCTAACATCAGCTAGCTAACCGCGCTAATCTAGCTAACCTGGCTAATGCTAGCTCCCTGTAGCTGAAGCCAGGCTGGTCCTTTGCGGGGAGCTTTGCTATAGGCTGTGGGGTGGTGGGTGTTTCTTGCTCTGAGGACATTTCAGGATATCTGGCATGTTGGTCAGAGAAGGGCTAATGAGGATAGCTAGCCTCTCCCAGCTACCTGTCCTCACCTGAGCAGCACAGGAGAGGGCTAACGACCGAAACGTGGGGTCAGAAAAAAAGGCACATCCAATAAAACCCACCATCATGACCACCAGCTATCCAGAGTAACCCCCGTGTGCAGCAGGGACAGCAGCTAGACGGGCTGGGAGGTCCTGGGAGGTGGTCACAGGTATCTGGAGCCATGCGGACCGGAGGCAGCGTGGGGGAGGATCCAACATGACAATCGAGGTGGTCCCGCAGAGGTCTGGGGAATGAAAGGGCCAGGGTAGTACAGGGTAGAGTTGGTCATGGTCCTCCGACCAGTGTCGGACATCTCTAGCCATGTGACATGTTGTCTCGCTGGAAGACCCCCCCCCACACCCCCAGGGCGGACTATCAGCAGTGTGGGTGTGCGTGTCCTGCAGGGATGGATCACACCCAGATCAGTACAGCATGCCTTCCACCAAAACGAGACCTCCCTCCTGAGCTCTGAGCTGCTGCCATCAACAGTAGGAAGTGGTCATTATAATGTGACACGACTGTGACTGTATGTGCAGTGGTGTGAAAAAGTGTTTGCCCCCCTGTTTTGCATGCTTGTCTCAACGTGCAGTTGATTCTCAGTGTTTGCCCCCCAGGTCAAACATAACTGTGGTTTATTACACCTGAGCTCAGTTTCTCTAGCCACACCCAGGCCTGATTACTGCCACACCTGTTCTCAATCAGGAGATCAATGCCTGCCGAAGCCAAGTAGACCAACCGGCACTCAGAAGCTAGACACCATGCCAAGATCCAGTGAAATGCAGGAACAGATGAGAGAGAGAGTAACTGAGATTAGTTATGAAGCCAGTTCTAACGTTTTTTCTAAACTGCATTACTCGTGTTTCTTTGACTCATATTTAAATTAGTTTGATGATTTGAAACATTTAATAGACAAACATGCAAAAAAATAAGAAATCGTGAAGGGGGCAAACACTTTTTCACACCGCTGTATAGCGCTGTTCACGCCCCCATGGACACGCTGCAAAGAAGTGCTGTTGATCTTCAGATCGTCTTTGTCACCTAGGCTTGTGCTTATTGATGTTTGCGGAGGAGACGTGACTAACCTAGCCAGGAAGCTAACAGAGGGTTAGACGCCGCATCGTCCAGACTACCAGAGGTCACCGAGTGTCCGGTCCAGGCTCGCTGAGGTCGCGACCCTTTTTACTTTACTGCTTTTATAAACAACACAACCATCCACCCAGTCCTGTTCCCTGACGCTGCCTCGGAATGGAGCCGTGTACTCGGTGAGTCAGAAGAGCTCTTCTGGAAGTCCGTAGGGACGCGAGTTGGAAGCGCAGTGCGCCGAGCTCGGCCTTTCAGGATACTTCCATTAATAACTCCACAGCGATGAAAGTTTCATGCTGGGTGCAGGAGCGCGGCTTTACTCCTCCTGCACAGACGCTCCGGTGACACGCACTCTTTCATTCCTCTGCGAGGAGCAGAACTAAACGCTCCTGCCGCGGTTCCTACGGTACCGGAGCTCAGACACGCCGCTTTACTGCTGTGATGTTTTCAAAAACACATGGGCGTGGCCTCTTTCAGAGCGTGTTCAGTTTGAAGGGCCTTAGGTCTTTTCAGATCCCTACACTGCACACAACTCCTGTGTTGGGAATAAAGCCAATAAGAGCCACACCTTGGATTCCTCAGCACCTCACCTTTCCCATGTTTCAACTACACTGATCATCAACACAATAGTCCCACCCAGAATCAGCCCACAGGACTGAAACGGTGTGTGGGTCTGACATGGTGAGACATGCTAATGATTCAGGGACGGAATGGGTCTTCTCTGTACCTGACTGACCCAACAGCCACCATTACAGACACCCAGCGAGCAGTGGTGTCCTCCATGAGTCGTCCTGTTAGTGCAGCACCATCGGCAGACGGCTGCACCACGCAGGACTACATGCACACAGACCGTTACCACGACTGTCCTTAACACCACGTCACCGTCACCAAAGACTGCAGTGGTGTCGTACCAGACTGTCATGGAGGGACTCAGAATGGCAGCGGGTCATCTTCAGTGACGAGTCCCGCTTTAGTCTTGGTGGAGACGCCCAACGAATCCGTGTGTGGAGGTACCGTGGTCAGCACCGAGATGGATGGCTTGTTGTCACACCACAGATCCAGAACGACAGGTGGGCCAAAGACATTTGGAAATATATGTGGACCTTTGGAACTTTGGCTCACAGCAGATTGCCAGGGCCCAACTCTGCTTGCTGTCTGGGTAGTGTGGCCGGGCCTGTTGGAATAGCACCTTCACAGGGAATGTTCCTTAGGTCCCTCCGGAACAGACGGGGCAAACGTACGCATTCTGAAGTTAGTGGTGTGAGAAACCGAGGCCGGGATCTGCTGACAGGGGCCCTCAGCACTGAACCGTATCAGGGAATTCGTACCCTGTGACTGGGTCTCACACCACACTCCACTACACCACTGCTACGCTGGTATATCGAGACTGGTACGTCGCCGCCGCTGGTGCAGCCGCGCGTGGATTGGAGAGGCAGGCCGAGTCTGGCGTAGGGGCCGGTTTGGCTGTGCCGCTGGGAGCGCGTGGGCTGATTAAAAGCAGCCTGTTTAATTAAACACTGCCGCGGTTCTGCCAGGCCGTGACAGGTGGAGCCCAAAGCTATAATTAAACCTCCTGGCTCGGAGGCCCTCAGGGGCCACAGGATCAGTCCTGTGGGTGACACCAATACGGACGCACACACAGGGACAACATCCTGCCTCTGCAGGAGACGAGGGCCGTACAATCGGTCTGTCTCAGTCCGTCTCTCAGTGAATGAGCTTCTGCAGCGCTGGAGGCTTAGGCTGTTCATCTGGGGCCTGTTCATCACACCTGTCTCTATCACCTCCTGTCCTTAAATTAAACAAGCTAAGGCTTCCCCCTGACAGAGGACCCACAGTGTCAGCGATGCTACAGCACCTATTTGTGTATTCACCGGTGCAGTGACACTGACGTGGTGGTGGTGTGTTAGTGTGTGTGGTGCTGGTGTGAGGGGATCAGACACAGCAGTGCTGCTGGAGTGTTGAGACACTGTGTCCACTCACTGTCCCCTCTATTAGACACTCCTACCTTGCTGCTCCACCTTGTAGATGGACAGTCAGAGACGATAGCTCATCTGCAGCTGCACAGTACAGTGTTGGTCATCCTCTAGTCCTTTACCAGTGGACACATGACGCTGCCCCACAGGATGCTGCCCCTCAGGACGCTGCCCACAGGACGCTGCCCCACAGGACACTACCCCACAGGACGCTGTCCACAGGACGCTGCCCCACAAGACGCTGTCCACAGGACGCTGCCCACAGGACGCTGTCGGCTGGACAGTTTTGTTGATCCACCACCCACATCATACCTGCTCTGTGGTGGTCCTGTGGGGGTCCTGTGGGGGTCCTGACCATTGAAGAACAGGGTAGTACAGTATACAGAGAAACAGATGGACTACAGTCTGGACCTGTACACCTACAGAGTGTCCTGTATGGGCAGTGGAGCTGATGGAGGGGACAGTGGGTGGAGATACAGGGTGGTGGTTTTAATGTTATGGCTGATGGGTGTGTGTAAAACCCTGTATCATGGGATCACCAGGTTCTCTACTCAGCCCTAGTGATGGGAGCTCGTTAACAGCTGTGGGACGTTTGGGATGGAGGTCTGCTGTGAGCTGCTTTTCCATGTGGCCTTCGGGAACCATGTCAGGCTTCCTCTTCCAGGAGAAGGCTTGTGCCCTGCAGCAGTGCTGTTACATATACGGTCCTGTTCTTCATCTCGACAGCGCCCGTGGACCATCCAGACGATCTGCAGACCCCCGGAGTCCTGTTCAGCTTCACGTCCACTTGCAGGACACTCTTCATCAGAACCTACTGAACCCACTCCAAGGCTAAACAGCCGCAGCTGCAGGAACGCTACGTGAGCTGTTCAGACTCATCTGGGTTTCTGCAGTGGTGTGAGGTAAAAGCACACTCTTACTACCCAAACACCACACACACAGCTGTACTGGTCAGGTCTGTTACTGAGCACACTGAGGAACACCCACACTGCAGGCTAGAACCAGTTACAGAACCTCTGTGTTAATGACTCTCCAGGAGTGAACTGGTACAAGGTGTTGGGTTAAGGAGCCGGGATTGGAAGTGTGGGGTTCACAGGAGCGTCACCCATTACCTCCCAACCGGTTCTCCTCAGGCCAGGCCAGGCGGGCAGGCAGGAGGACTGCTGCGGCTCTCCCTCAGAGAGCACGTCCTGCTAACATCACTCCAAGAGCACAACAGGGTTCCTGAAAGAGGAGAGGAAGAACCCAACACCACAATATCTACAGACTCCACACACTGCAGGAACCTGTCCCTGTGTCCACTACTAGAACAACCCTGGACAAAAATGGAGTTCAGGGAAGGACACCAAAGAGGAAGACGCTGGTGTCAGCGTCGCATCCCGTCTCAGATTCAGCCAGGACCACCTGGATGAACATGTTCTCCATCACCAGAGCCTCTTCC
This sequence comes from Prochilodus magdalenae, assembly GCA_024036415.1. Lineage (NCBI taxonomy): Eukaryota > Metazoa > Chordata > Actinopteri > Characiformes > Prochilodontidae > Prochilodus > Prochilodus magdalenae. The sequence goes on along the minus strand of JAMWET010005912.1, from coordinate 28,014 downwards.
CAGCTGTGAGGCATGGTGGAGGAACCATCATGGTTTGGGTCTGCTTTGCTGCTGCAGGTTCTGGACAGTCAGTGAGGGACCAATGACTTCCAAGGCGGATCAGAACCTCTGTGAAGGTTGGATCTTCCATGACTTGGACGAGCTGAGGAGCCTGTAAGTTATGCTACAAGGCAATGACCCAAAGTACACAAGTAACCCGCACACCTGAGGAACATCTGGAGGGGAGGAGCAGATGTGTGTGTGGAGTCCTGACCCGAACCCTGCGGAGATGCTGTGCAGGCAGGACATCCCAGAAACACTGATGAACTGAAACACGTCTGGTCCAGACCTCCTCCTCCTCTGCGCTGTGCGGAGCTTATTAGCAGCTACAGGAAGCGTTTGGAGGTGGAGGTGATGATGCTAAGGGAGGAGCTACAGGTTACTACACTCCAGGGTTCCTGGTTCTAGGCAGCACTGTGGATGTTCCTCTGTGTGCTCAGACCTGAACACAGCTGTGTCTGAGCTGTTAGTGTAGTTAGTAACCGTGACTCAGATACACAATCCGACTTTATCAGACAATCAGACTGTAGTAGTCATCAATAGAGAATCAGTCAGGGTTCAGTCGGAGCGTCAGGCACTGACGACATCCCACCAAATAACTCACAGCTGAGACGGGGTCCTTATACACTTTATACATGATAGTCACCAGTTATAGATACATATTTATAATACTACAGTACCACAGAAGATACACATACAGGTTCCACTATTCACTGTGAGCTAATCTGCAGCTAAGGAGGGGTGGCAGGAGGACCTGGCGGACGCCGCGGGTGAGAGAGGGGTTTCCCTTAGCAGGAAAAGAAGGCAGCGCTGGGGGGATCGTTCGTCAACCGAGCGTGAACACTCCTACAGACCCCGCGACACGCGCGAGCGTCGCTTTTCCTTCTACACGCTTTAAAGGCTGGCCACAGGAAGTCAGTCCAGTCGGGTCACGGTGCTCACAGTCCGCTCAATCCGAGAGAGGCTTCCGATCCAAAACCTCCCCTCCACATTCCCCTCCGGACGAGTTCCAGGAGGAATACTGTCCAGAAGTTGGGAAATCGGAACAGTTAGACCCAAAGCACGCACATTTACACCCTTCACCGCTCGCCCTCGAGATGCAGCCGCAAGGTTGGTGTCAGAAGTGAGCCCAACGGGAGCAATGGGGCTAATTTAGCTAAGTAGGCTAACTGAAGCTAACGCTGTGGCTGATTTAATTTGGGAACGGGATTGGAGCTGTATATGTTTGGACTGTGGTGTGATGGTTGTGATGGGCTTCGGGCCAAAAGGAGAACAATATAGAAATAAAGGCGGCAGGTAGGTTTCCAGGTGGGTGGAGGTCCAGTACTGAAAAATGAATAGCATTGTGTTTTATGTTGGTTTGTTTTGTTTGCTTTTTTTTCCCCCAAACAATCTACAGCACCTCTGAATATATCTGTCCGATCCAGCTGTGCGTTTGCTTTGAATTTAACAGGCCTTTATTTTGTTGCTCCATGTGTTGGAGCTAGATTGTTGATTTTTCAAGTCTGCTTGAGTTAAAAAGTGGTCCCAATATTTATGTTCCTTTTTAAATTCAGAATTATAACTTTATGAATTATTAATCAAGTCCATTTTGAAATACGAAGTTGAAAAACGTACTAAAGTAAGCTAATTAGCAGCAAGCTAGCCAGCTAATACTGGAGCTATGATCATTAGCATCAATGACGTTTTTATTCCAGCAAACTTTTTTTACAGTTTAGACCAAATCCTGTCTGTAGGTTTGCTCTAAAGCACAACTATAAACCCATTTAACAGTGGAGGAGCCATTCTGACTAACAAGCCTCAACCGAACTATATCACCAGCATTAGCATGTTAGCATAGAATAGCATCTCAGCCTAGCTTTAAACAGTAGCAGCAGCCACTGTGAGGACTGAACTTTCTAGCACCGCTCGTAGATAGAAGCGTTTTGGTTTATCAGAGACTGAGAGCTTGAGTTTGAGTCGAGTATGTGATGATTTAGACATGCAGCTAGCATGATGCTAACTGCTTGTTTATTAGCTTCCCCTCCTTGTTAGCCTTCATTAGCCTCATAGCTCCAGTCCCATATACACTGGCTTGATTAGGTCGATTACGGGAGCTCGCTGGCTGGGAGATCTAACTAGTGTTTATTCTCCTCGAACAGGGACTTTTATTCTGGAAAATAAACTAAAACAAATTTTACAAACTGAGAGAAAAAGTAATGACAATCAATAATCAATACAGATATAAAACGATCTAGCTAAAAATGTTGCTAAAACTGAAAATTGTTTCCTAAATGAATTTGGAAAAGTATAACCGTGGACGGGAATGTGGGAAAAATAGGCACACGGGACTGAAACCAGGAGACCACCGGCTTACCCACAGGTGGGCCAGCAGTGGTCAGCTATCCTCTATTTAGAAGGGCGAAACCCTGAAGAAGCAAACTTCGGACACCAAGCACGTCCTTTTCCCGCCCGACAGTTCCGGAATACGGAGGTAAGAGTATGGAAAGTTCACTTCCTGGTTGCTTTAGCGGTAAGCACTGACCTCTTCCCGTCTTCTGGAGAAAGAGGAGGAAACGCAACATCTAAAGCAGGTTCTGAGCGCGAGAGGCTCCTGGACTTCCCCGCTCGGAGAAGCGTTAGAGCCGCAGCTCCAGAGCGATGGTCCCCCTTGGTTTTCCTGAAATCAGCAGCATGCCCAGTCCGGGAGCTGGGCGCCAGGCTGCGAGGGGCGTATGGCTATCGTCAGTACAGGTGTGTACGAGAGTACAGCAGGTCTGTTTACACAGCTTTAATAGAATACAGTGATGACCATCAGCAACACACATTCGTTTTTTCGTTCTTTCTTTTCTTTCCTTTTTTTTTCTTTTTTGTTTTCTCCATCTGCCTCGGAATTCCCAGTGCCTCCTCACTCATGGCTTGTGTAGGTTCATTATTGCTTACGGGGGGGAAAGGAAAGCAGTACATGAACACGAGAGTGGTTAGAGAGCGAGGGAAGGAGAGAGGGAGAGAGACAGCGAGGGGTCAGCAGTCCGTCCACTGAGGCCACAACGCGGTCCACTACTGCGTCCGTCGACGGAGGCCTTGGGCCGGAGGAAGCCGTTGGTATGGTTTTCCAGACCCCTGGAACGAGTATGTGAGGAACGTTATCGGGCGGAGGTTTGGTCCTGTTCCACCGACGGCCTGACATGGAGGAAGGAGCTCTGTGTTTTTCCCAGTTAACACCGGTGACTTAACTATCACATTCATTAGACAGACGTCACACTCACATCCCCACCGTTACACGCACACACACGTATTCCACACACCCGGAAACGTACGCATATACATATATATGTGACTTCACTACAGTTCGTTATATATACGAGTCCCGTGAGACTTAAATAAGGGGAACGGAGGGATTGGGTCCTCTCAGTACTATAATCACTATAACGAAGGTGGAGTTCATTAGCATCCTAGCTTAAGCCTAGCTACGCTCGGTTCAGGTCAGTCTGCGCTCCAGCACCGCCCGAACGAAGACACAGACATTCCTACTTAAACGCGAAAGACGACTTCCTTCGGTACCCTGACGAGCGGCGCGGTATTCCGGCCTGGCCGGTGATTTTGATGAATGTAGAGCTCATATATGAGCTGACAGGAGGAACGCTCCTAGGAATGCTAGACTTCCCAATGAACATGGAATATCTGGAGACTGGAGGGGGCTTTCAGAAAGTCCAGTCTAACATCCCCTCCTGCTAGCGACGGATGGATGTGTGGGTTCCGTGTACATTCTGATACTTGATACACATTCCGTACTTCGATTCGTGCTAGCCGGGACTTGGCCTCCAGTGAGCCCTGAGGACGCGGCTGCCTTCATGTGCTATCAGAGTTACTGGCTTAGAGATGCCAATATGTACACATACCCTGAATGTCGGTACACTGTAACATATGCCCATATGTAGATGACGTGTACGGAATAGTGTCCGTTTTAATACCTGTAAGTGAAAAATGTACCCAGAGTATGTGTTAATTTGATGGAATTTTAATTTCAATTTCAATTTCAATGGATTTAATTCTTTCAGTCACGGTTTAATCTGTGCTATATTTGGTATTTTTCTAAACAATAGACAGTTTTATTTAATTTTCAATTGAAATTTTATTATCATTTTGGATTTTCAGTTGAATTTTCAATTTCACTGACAATTCTACTAAATTTTCAATAAATTTTTAAATTTCAATATCAGTTCTACGTAATTTTCAATTGAAATCTGAATATCATTTATGAATTTCCAATTGAACTTTTTAAATTCAGTTTTTAAGTTTGAACTGAATTTTTATTTTTTCTACTTAAAGTTTTAAATTTGAGCCAAAAGGACAATAATATGGAGATAAAGAAGACAGGTGTTCTTCCAGGTATGTAATCCAGTTTTGCTTAAACTGTTAACCCTCGTGGTCCTGATGCCACATCATTCATGGTCACTGCCGAACTGCGACCTCACGGGTGGAAACGAGGACCGTCTGATAAGACCTGAAGGCAGCACTCTAGAAACCCACTGGTCTCCTGCAGAACCTTCCCTCACCTGTACACCTACACACGCCGGTGTGAGTGATGTAACCGAGACGGCTCCTCTGGATATGGATTAAAGGCCAGAGTGTGGAACGAACTACATATCGGAGAGCGGAATCATGGGTAATGTAGTTCACAGAATGGCCACGCAACAATGTTGTCGATGTGTGAAGCTGCAGCCTCCGTTTACAGGGTGAACTCTTCCGGAGGTGGAGTTAGCTCAGCATCAGTTTATGTGCATGCTTTGAGCAGAGCATGGTGTGACTGTGGACATTTCAGGCTAATGATTGGCATATCCAGGCTCCGCCCACAAAATGTCCTTCCATAACTACTGTTTTGAGGTTGGACAAACAGGAGATGGTGAGTTGTTATGGCGATGCCACAGTCATACGGGACTCCTGCCCTCTTTCTGTTCTAGCTAACAGAATTAGCATTCCCCTCCAAGCGTGTTGAGCTCTGATGAGGCGCTAGAAGATATCTGGTGGAGCTTATCATGTTCCATGCCCCACCCTCCCTGCCGTGCAGCATCAGGACCTAGCTGGCTGGGTGAACGGATGATGACTCAGTTGAGCAGAGAATTTGGTAAAAAGTACCAAAACCCTTCGACCTGCTGAGAAACTGGCGCGGTTTTGTGTTATCAAGCTAATGCTACAACTTTGAGCTAGTTAGCTTCTCTAGATTAGCTACAACAACACAGTCCAGCTCATTAGCAGAGCGCTCTAAACTGGAAGCTCAGCGTTACGTGGCTGTCCAACGTCACAGCAGTAGCTAAGAAAGGTTCTGTCCTAGCACTGCAGGCCCGGTCCGCTGGCTCGAGCTAAGGGGCTGGTGGCAGTATTCGGGATGGTGTCTCCACTGTTTTCACATTAAGCATCCTCATTAATAAGGACCAGAGACAGGGTGATTAATCACATGGGTCGTGTGCCATGCAGAGAGGGCACACGGTCAGTACTGCCCACCGGAACACGAGGGAGACTCCTCCGCGCTGCGCTCCAGTTTAAAACGATCCCAGTCCTGTATCAGCCGGGCGGTCCGGGCGGAGTGATGGCTCGGGCCGTGGTTTGAATGATGAGTGTGAGCGAGGGAGGGGGATGACTGATGCTGCATGCGGAACTGCGCTGTGGGTCTTTGGTGTATAGGTTGTAAACACTCTGGATAGGTTTCATACTGCTCTGTGTTCACCACCCCGGAGAGTAAGACACGGTGGTGTGAGAGGACCGTGCTCATGTTCCTAATGTTGGGAATCGATATGCATTCCGGATGTTTACATGGCCCCCTCCAGGCTGAGCATTCTTTCATAGCTTCTGTTATGAAGGGGGACAAGCTGTATACCACAGTGCCTACATTTAGAGTTTAGAGTTATACACTCCACCTAATGAGGAACTGTTTGTGACAGCCCAAAATGTCAATACATCTATATACCTCTAATTGTGTTACATTATATGCTCATTAGGTCGAGTGTATAACTCTAAGCTCTAAACGTAGGTACTGTGGTATAGACTGAGTCTGTTCTACAGTTCCTCATTAGGTGGAGTGTATAACTCTAAGCTCTAAATGTAGGTACTGTGGTATAGACTGAGTCTGGTCTACAGTTCCTCATTAGGTGGAGTGTATAACTCTAAGCTCTAAATGTAGGTACTGTGGTATAGACTGAGTCTGTTCTACAGTTCCTCATTAGGTGGAGTGTATAACTCTAAGCTCTAAATGCAGGTACTGTGGTATAGACTGAGTCTGTTCTACAGTTCCTCATTAGGTGGAGTGTATAACTCTAAGCTCTATATGCAGGTACTGTGGTATAGACTGAGTCTGTTCTACAGTTCCTCATTAGGTGGAGTGTATAACTCTAAGCTCTATATGTAGATACTGTGGTATAGACTGAGTCTGTTCTACAGTTTCTCATTAAGTCGAGTGTATAACTCTAAGCTCTAAATGTAGGTACTGTGGTATAGACTGAGTCTGTTCTACAGTTTCTCATTAGGTGGAGTGTATAACTCTAAGCTCTAAATGTAGGTACTGTGGTATAGACTGAGTCTGTTCTACAGTTCCTCATTAGGTGGAGTGTATAACTCTAAGCTCTAAATGTAGGTACTGTGGTATAGACTGAATCTGTTCTACAGTTCCTCGTTAAGTCGAGTGTATAACGCTAAGCTCTACATGTAGGTACTGTGGTATAGACTGAGCTGAATGTGGTTTAACCCAGCGTTCTGCAAAGCTTGTCTAACTTCACAGCAGTGGCTATGAGAGGATACATTTGTGGGCGGAGCCTGAATAGGACAGCATGGCCCTGAAGCGTGTGGGGCGTTAGCTTGGAGATAGTGAATGAATGGAGCTGGGCTGAGTTCCTTCTTCCTCTAAAACTAAACACATCATATATACGAAGCACAAATCAGGACAGGGGTTTCCATCCGCTCATCAGTGATCTCTTTAATCCTCTTTCATCTTTACCTGTACATCACACCTACTTAATCAAAACACAGCAGCCTCACAGCTAAACCAGGACTAGCAGAACACTCACAGAAACCCAGAAATGAAAGCTAAAGTAAGCCGAGGTTAAGATCTCAGGTGGTCCTAGAGAAGGTTTGGGGGTGGGGGGTAAGTAGGGGGGGGGCAATTCAGCCCTAGCAATATAGACAGTAAAGAAGTTCTATAATCTACTCCTGCAGATAAACCAGTCTCAGAACCCTCCCCTCTGACTCGGACTGCCTGTCGGAGGATGCTGCAGGCAGGGGGGAAGTGAGCGAGGATGGGTACAGGTGAACACTGAGGCCGTAAGGTGATGCGGATAACGCGCCTGCTTAACCCCTACTGTGTACATGAAGAGTTATGATGTAAAGAGGGGGGCTGCAAAACACGCTCTCCTGGCAATCAGGGCATCGTAAATATCACCTCTGTGTTCAGTGTTTCTCAGTGCGAGAGTTTAATCCAATTATTTAAATTATTTTTCATTCATTTGATTTATTTTTCAATTAATTAGAATAATTAATCTAATTATTTAAATGGTTTTTATTAATTAAGTTGATTTATTTCCAATTAATTAAATAAATTTAATTAAGAAAAAATAAATGCATTCATTATTTAAATTGGAATAGTAATTCTTTATTTACATTTGAATAATTAGTGTATTTATATTTTCTTATTTTTATTTATTTTCAGTAAATACAGGTGCTGGATAAAATTGTACACATATAGATATAATAGGTTTGTGGAACCAGACGTCTTCCTAAGTGATGTGGGTCATTTCTTTTGGTCCATTCATCATGAAATTTGGATACAACATAAAAGACGACCGGTGCTTTTAAATGATGCTGAAAAACAATAAACTGGAGCTGTGAAGTTATATATACGTTTCTCTCACAGCAGTGAAATTATATAGTCTGATTATACGGTACATACTACATCTGTCGGTCCACTCAGCAAAAGCCACAACGATTTTGCATTTTCAAAAGAAATAATAAAGATGAAAGAGATGCAGATGAAAGGCTTTACCCTGATGGTGTAGCAGTAAATAGATTTGTTATAGATTACTACACACTGATTGATATATATCACCCTACGATGGTGAGATCTCATGATGAATGGACCAATAGCACTGCCCCGCAGGTTTTCGCTCTCTGGTGAAGTTGTGATTTTGGAGATTATTATTTATGAGGTGAGTTCCTCTCATTACCACCTCGTACGGAACCGTGTTGGACGGTTTGCTGATATTTACGGAGCCAGGATCGCGTGTTCTGCAGGTGTGTGTGTATCTGAGCCCGTGTTCCTCAGCGTACGCGGGGCGATATGAACGTGTTCGAGTGTTGGGGGGTGAGCGGTCTAACGCAGGTTTGGGGTTTAGACCCCGATTCCGTCGTGTGTAATGCGAGGCAGGGCGACGCCGGGCCTGCTCTCTATGCAGCGGAGCGGATAGGGCACATTAGGGCGAGGGCTCGAAGGCCAGTGGAACTCTCGGGCCTTCAAAATCCGCCGCTTCTTCATCTCCCTCCTCAGCACCACTCCCTCCATCCTTCTCTTTCTCCTCCCCTGCTGGGGGAAGAGCGCAGCCGCCTCTAGCCATTGTCCACTCACGGGTTTCGTAAACGAGGGGACTTCAGATTTAGGCCATTTTCGGTACCTAAGCCCGCAGGAGCCCTCCGTTTCCAGACGGGGGCGCCAAACCCAGCCTCCGCCCTCCCCCGGGTCCGGCCTGAAGGTTCTGACTGGTGGGCTTCGGGCCTCCGGAGGCAGCCGGAAGCAGCCTTTTTCTGAAAAAGGCTCAGGCCCGGTGACACTTAGGCTGGTTCTGTCCGTAAACGAATCCATGCGGTCTTCATACGCCAAATCTGCCGGAGCCGAGCACTGCTGCAGGGGCCAGCCGGCACGGGATTTACCGCCGTTCTCTCCTCCGCCGTCCTGGCAAACCAACTCGCTTTGGGAGGTCTCCTCCTCTTCCTCCTCCTCCTCCGGCTCCTCCTCCACAGGCTCCTCCCCTGGCTCCTCCCCCTCCTCCTCCGGTTCCTCTGACGGCGGAGGTGCCCGCGGGTCCCTGAGGAATACCACGATGACCGTGATGTTGTCGCTGGAGCCGGCGTCGCGGGCCGAGGCCACCAGCTTGTGGGCCACCATGGTGGTGTCGCCACTGTTCTCCTGCAGATGGTCGCTGACGACTCTCGCCGCCTCATCTGGATTCACCGTGTCATAGAAGCCGTCACAGGCCAGGATCAGGTAGTCCTCGGTGCCATCCAGAGGAAACGTGATGTGGTCAGCATCCCCACAAATGTACGGCTTGTGCTCCGAGTCTCCTGCACAAACACGGAGAGCAGAGTTTAGAAAGAACCAGCACCAGAGTTCTACCTGTGGCCCTGCTAATGTGGTGGAGCTGCTGTGAGTTTTGTGAAGTTGTCTGGCACATGGTGGTTTGGGAAACGGTCCGAGCACAGCGCTTTAGGGAACGAGAGGTTAATCATATTGGAGCTGTCGTGTTTGCAGATTGATTATCTACCGGCCATCAGGACGCGGTGACTCAGGAGGAATCCGCCTGTAGGCGGCACAGGAGGTAATAAATAAACAAACCAGCGGATAAATAAACACACCCGCAGACCAGAGCAGGCCGGAGCAGGCCGGAGCAGGCTGGAGCAGGCCGGAGCAGCCCGGAGCAGCCTGGAGCAGCCTGGAGCAGCCCGAAGCAGGCTGGAGCAGGCCGGAGCAGGCCAGAGCGTGTAAGCCTATTCCAGACCTGTCAGTGTTCATCAGGAAAGACCTGAACTCCTCCCGCAGGTACGTGTGCGGAGTGTCTCTCCCAGGTGGTCTCCTGAGGGGACTTACTCTCCTGAGGAGCGCACTGTGGAGGTCTAGGGTTTGAAGTGCTGTAGTGGATAAGGGCTCCTAAAGGAGCTCCACTCGTGGATACAGTGGAGGAGGTTCTGTCTGAACCAGAACGGAGGGACCCACTACTGACATCTGAGCTTCCGTTTCATCTCTCTCTCTCTCTCTCTCTCTGTCTGTGTGTCTCTCTCTCTCTCTCTCTGTCTGTCTCTCTCTCTCTCTCTCTCTCTCTCTCTCTAGCTCTTGACACTCTCTCTCTCTGCCGTCTCTCTCGCTCTCTCTCTCTCCTCCCGAACCAAATCTAGTCTCTCTCTCCCTCTGCTCCTCTCTCTCTCTGCTTCTCATCCTCATCTCTCTCTCTCTCTCTGTGCTGTAGAGAGGACAGGTGTGTCGGTGGTTTACCTATAGCTCTTGACACGGATAAGCTGCCGTTCACTCGCCACGTCCCGAACCAAATCACACACCCGCCCAGCGCCTCGATCCGCTGCTTCTCATCCTGCATAAACAAACCACATGTCATATACCAGTCAGTAAAACCACCAAACTGCCCCAGAGAGTCTGCAGGGCGACACCTCAGCCACCCAGGGAGCCTGCAGGGCGACAGTTCAGCCACCAAACTGCCCTGAGAGTCTGCAGGGCGACAGTTCAGCCACCAAACTGCCCTGAGAGTCTGCGGGGCGACAGTTTAGCCACCAAACTGCCCACCAGCCACAAAACTGCCCCGAGAGCCTGCAGGGCGACAGTTCCCCGCTCCAGAGAGCTGCAGGGCGACAGTTCAGCCACCAAACTGCCCTGAGAGTCTGCCACAGTTCAGCCACCAACTGCCCTGAGAGCCTGCAGGGCGACAGCTCAGCCACCAAACCACCTGAACTGCCCCAGTTCAGCCACCAAACCGCTCCAGAGAGCCTGCAGGGCGACAGTTCAGCCACCAAACTGCCCTGAGAGTCTGCGGGGCGACAGTTCAGCCACCAAACTGCCCTGAGAGTCTGCGGGGCGACAGTTCAGCCACCAAACTGCCCCGAGAGCCTGCAGGGCGACAGTTCAGCCACCAAACCGCTCCAGAGAGCCTGCAGGGCGACAGTTCAGCCACCAGACTGCCCTGAGAGTCTGCAGGGCAACAGTTCAGCCACCAAACTGCCCCAGAGAGCCTGCAGGGCGACAGTTCAGCCACCAGACTGCCCTGAGAGCCTGCAGGGCGACAGTTCAGCCACCAAACTGCCCTGAGAGTCTGCAGGGCGACAGTTCAGCCACCAAACCGCTCCAGAGAGCCTGCAGGGCGACAGTTCAGCCACCAAACTGCCCTGAGAGTCTGCGGGGCGACAGTTCAGCCACCAAACTGCCCTGAGAGCCTGCAGGGCGACAGCTCAGCCACCCAGAGAGCCTGCAGGGCGACAGTTCAGCCACCAAACTGCCCCAGAGAGCCTGCAGGGCGACAGTTCAGCCACCAAACTGCCCCAGAGAGCCTGCAGGGCGACAGTTCAGCCACCAAACTGCCCCAGAGAGCCTGCAGGGCGACAGTTCAGCCACCAAACCGCTCCAGAGAGCCTGCAGGGCGACAGTTCAGCCACCAAACTGCCCAGAGAGCCTGCAGGGCGACAGTTTAGGGTCAGAGTGAGGTGTGTGATTACCTCTCTGTCCGGTTTGTGGGGCTTCATCAGCTCCACCGGCTGTCCTTTCTTCACTAGCATGGCCTGCGAGTCTCCCAGCCAGGCTACATACAGTGTCCGGCCACGCAGGAAGGTCACGACCCCAGTGGTCCCACAGCGCAGGTTCTGTCAGCGTCACACACACACAGACACACACACACACACACACACACACACACACACACACACACACACACACACACACAGATTTCTATGTGATATATTTAACTGACTTTACAAATGATTGAAGACAAAGGACAGGAGAGAAGGAGAGGGGGAACAAGTGGAAAGGAAGAAAGACAGAAGAGAGCGCTATCGAGGGAAACAGAGGGGGAGAGGAAGCGAGAGAGAGAGACAGAGAGAGAGACCCACCTCCCGTGATGCCTTCTGTACGAAGCGCTCGTCGGTCAGTTTGAAGGCGCGGCACAGCGCCTCCCCGGGGTCCTGGCTGAACATCTCCTGCCTCACCAGGTTCACGTGCAGGTGATTGGCCGCGTACGTGGCTGCGTCCACTCCACCGTGTCCATCAAACACCGCGAAAAACGCCTGCTCCTCCTGATCCTGCACACACACAGCGCAGTCATGCTGCAGCTCCTACAGGCGCCACAATGTCCATTAAGGTGGAGCAGAGAATTCCCAAACCAAGCTGGAGAACAGGAACTCCAGCTCCACATCTTTAACAGGATTCCGGAACACCTTTAATCCTGCAGTCTGCACATTCCACTCCGGACAGATTCCCAAACCTCTCTGGACAATACGGAGCAGCTCCGCCCAGCGTCTGACCCTGAAGAGACTGAGGAGAGGAGCAGCTCCACCTTTATTAGCACCACCACCCCAACAGCAGCCTGTAAGTAGCAGCCATGCTGTGTGATTGTATCCGTGTGTGGTGGTTGGAGCAGATCATCTTAAACTGAGAGCTCCATAGTGAGGATCAGCTTTACTCTACTGTGTGTTGGTGTCCAGATGGAGCCAGTAGCTAGCACAGGGAACGCTAGCGACTAGCATTAGCTCAGAGTAACTAGCATAGCTAACTAAACAGTATGAGGGCGGAGCTTATTTACACAGAGGCTCATTTTATTTAGTCTGTTTCCACATGGTGCTTCTGTATCATCATCATGGGCAGCATCTCGCTGTAAACCAGCCAATCAGAGCAGAGCTCATCCTGATTATTCATGAGCAGGGTGTAGAACCACATACCTTTTATGTGGAACATCAGAGAACAATTTAAAATACAGGTTAGACACTACGCCATCTTTAATGTTACCTCTGATGTTTTAACAGACTCATATGTAAATCAGCTCTGCTCTGATTGGCTGTGCTATAATCAGTCTGTGGTTAATATTCAGAGTTTATCAGAACCGGCCATGTTTGTAGCTTAGTTTCCATATATGGACTCCTGGTTTCCATGGTGCTGTGTCGGTGTGTGTACGGCGCATCTGTTCACAGGTCTGTATTGGAGAGGCGCTCCAGGACTCCCGCGCCGGCCGTAGTAACACCGCCTAATGAAACCGTTAAAGGGCCTTAAAGACCGCAGTGATCCATCTTTACCTCTCATAATGTTCTCTAATCTTTTAAAGCACGGGCGGTGAACCTGAGGCCGCTCCGCCGCAGACGGCTCTCGTCCTCTCGTTAGAATACCCGGCTCAATTAAATGTCATACGATTTATGAATATGCAAATGAAACCTGTTTGTACTCTCTCTCGTCAAGCAGCTTTAATTATGGGCAGCTTTAGAGTCTTTATTGGCTCACAGAGGGCGGGATTAATCATTTCCTCACTGAAGGATCCCTCAGCTGCCTTCAACCTGCAGGAAGGATGGAGAACACGTAGCAACGGTCCGCTGAATGAATGCACACCTCCACCGTTAAAGAGCCCATGGCCTGTATTTTCATTTCATGTCCTCACCTAACATGAATGAACGAATGGGGTGGAGCTAAACTACTGTAGGCTGAATGGGTGGAGCTAAACTACTGTAGGCTGAAAGGGTGGAGCTAAACTGTGGTAGGCTGAATGGGTGGAGCTAAACTGCTGTAGGCTGAATGGGTGGAGCTAAACTGATGTAGGCTGAAAGGGTGGAGCTAAACTGCTGTAGGCTGAAAGGGTGGAGCTAAACTGCGGTAGGCTGAATGGGTGGAGCTAAACTGATGTAGGCTGAAAGGGTGGAGCTAAACTGATGTAGGCTGAAAGGGTGGAGCTAAACTGCGGTAGGCTGAATGGGTGGAGCTAAACTGCTGTAGGCTGAAAGGGTGGAGCTAAACTGCTGTAGGCTGAAAGGGTGGAGCTAAACTGCTGTAGGCTGAATGGGTGGAGCTAAACTGCTGTAGGCTGAATGGGTGGAGCTAAACTGCTGTAGGCTGAATGGGTGGAGCTAAACTGCTGTAGGCTGAATGGGTGGAGTTAAACTGCAATAAGCTGAATGGGTGGGGCCATACTGTTGTTGCCTGACTGGTTAACCTATACATATGAGATACTGCGCACAGTGCAGTACAGAACCTCTACAGCAAACAGGACTCTGTTCGGGTTCTGGAGGTGGTGTAGTACTCCACCACTGTTTCTCCAACAGCACCAGTAAAAGCATTAATTTATCTGCAGCCTCCAGCCAGCGGTGACGCACACACCACCAGCCTGGGCTCCGTAAAGAACTGGGCCAAGGCCTTATTGATCACAGCACTGTACTAAAGGACAGAACTGCCCACCTGCAGGGGATCCAGAGAGGGGAACGTGTGCAGGCTCTAGATTATTCCCCACAGCCTTTAGAACATGTTTAATTTAATACGGTTTATTGATCACGTCCTGCAGACGCTACACCAGGGTAACAGTGCCTCCGTAGTGGACGGACTTACAGACACTCACACCAGTCAGTTAACCAGCTCTCTCCAACCAGGACCATGTAAATATACCTGCAGGTTAAAGAGGGAGTTGAAGTCAGGGATGACCACGTGTCTGTCCTCCATCTTCCTGCGCATGTTTTTGATGGCGTGGATGGAGGTCTCGTAGTACGGCTGGGTGCGGCGGCGGGTCGGAATGCCCTTCAGCCACAAACAGCACGTTTCACACAGCTTATTAAACACCAGGCGGGCCAGCTTCACCGACTCGATCTCTGCAGGACAGACAGACGGACAGACACAGTCACTAAACAGCTACCTCAATTATACAGACACACAGACAGGCAGGGAGACAGAAAGACAGGTAGACAGACACACAGGCAGGCAGGGAGACAGACAGACGGACAGACACAGTCAATAAACAGCTACCTCAATTATACAGACACACAGACAGGCGGGGAGACAGACAGACAGACAGGCAGACAGGTAGACAGACACACAGACACACACACACAGACACACACACACACACACACACACACACACACACAGTCACTAAACAGCTACCACAATTATACAGACAGACAGACAGGCGGGGAGACAGACAGACAGACAGGCAGACAGGTAGACAGACACACAGACACACACACACACACACACACACACACACACAGTCACTAAACAGCTACCTCAATTATACAGACAGACAGACAGGCGGGGAGACAGACAGACAGACAGGCAGACAGGTAGACAGACACACAGGCAGGCAGGGAGACAGACAGACGGACAGACACAGTCAGTAACATCTACCTCAATTAAACAGACAGACAGACAGGTGGGGAGACAGACAGACGGACAGACAGACAGCAAGACAGACAGACAGGCGGGGAGACAGACAGGCGGGGAGACAGACAGGGAGACAGACAGACGGACAGGGAGACAGACAGATGGACAGGGAGACAGACAGACGGACAGACACAATCACTAAACAGCTACCTCAATTATACAGACAGACAGACAGGCGGAGAGACAGACAGACGGACAGACAGGCAGGGAGACAGACAGACAGAGAGACAGATGAAAGGAGTGAGGTAAAGAAAGAGAAAGATAGAGCGAGTGATAGAGAGACACAGAGAAAGAGAGAGGGAGAGAGAGGGAGAGAGAGAGAGAGAGAGAGAGAGAGGTTGATGTTCCTCTCTCTGCAGTCTCCTGAGGCTAAAACTGACATTCTCTCCTCCTTCTCTCCTTCTGCTCTCTGCATCTCTTACACCTCCCTCAGAGACTATAACAGCCTCACTCACTCGCTTACTCACTCACTCACTCACTCACTCATCCACTCACTCACTCACTCACTCACTCACTCACTCACTCACTCACTCACTCACTCACTCACTCACTCACTCACTCACTCACTCACTCACCTGTGTCCTCTACACTGCCCTGCACTCTAACAGCCCTCAGGTAACCCCTCAACCCTAAACTCTCATAAAGACCTACCTTACAGCTTAGTCTCACACTCACAGTATTTACAGAAAACACTCCCATCTGATTGGCTAAGGCACTGTATGAGTGTATAACTCCAAGCTCTAAATGTAGGTACTGTGGTATAGACTGAGTCTACAGTTTCTCATTAGGTGGAGTGTATAACTCTAAGCTCTAAATGTAGGTACTGTGGTATAGACTGAGTCTGTTCTACAGTTTCTCATTAGGTGGAGTGTATAACTCTAAGCTCTAAATGTAGGTACTGTGGTATAGACTGAGTCTGTTCTACAGTTCCTCATTAGGTGGAGTGTATAACTCTAAGCTCTAAATGTAGGTACTGTGGTATAGACTGAGTCTGTTCTACAGTTTCTCATTAGGTGGAGTGTATAACTCTAAGCTCTAAATGTAGGTACTGTGGTATAGACTGAGTCTGTTCTACAGTTCATTAGGTGGAGTGTATAACTCTAAGCTCTAAATGTAGGTACTGTGGTATAGACTGAGTCTGTTCTACAGTTTCTCATTAGGTGGAGTGTATAACTCTAAACTCTAAATTTAGGTACTGTGGTATAGACTGAGTCTGTTCTACGGTTTCTCATTAGTTGGAGTGTATAACTCTAAACTCTAAATGTAGGTACTGTGGTATAGACTGAGTCTGTTCTACGGTTTCTCATTAGTTGGAGTGTATAACTCTAAACTCTAAATGTAGGTACTGTGGTATAGACTGAGTCTGTTCTACAGTTTCTCATTAGGTGGAGTGTATATCTCTAAACTCTAAATGTAGGTACTGTGGTATAGACTGAGTCTGTTCTACAGTTTCTCATTAGGTGGAGTGTATAACTCTAAGCTCTAAATGTAGGTACTGTGGTATAGACTGAGTCTACAGTTCCTCATTAGGTGGAGTGTATAACTCTAAGCTCTAAATGTAGGTACTGTGGTATAGACTGAGTCTACAGTTCCTCATTAGGTGGAGTGTATAACTCTAAGCTCTAAATGTAGGTACTGTGGTATAGACTGAGTCTGTTCTACGGTTTCTCATTAGTTGGAGTGTATAACTCTAAACTCTAAATGTAGGTACTGTGGTATAGACTGAGTCTGTTCTACAGTTTCTCATTAGGTGGAGTGTATAACTCTAAGCTCTAAATGTAGGTACTGTGGTATAGACTGAGTCTGTTGTACAGTTTCTCATTAGGTGGAGTGTATAACTCTAAACTCTAAATGTAGGTACTGTGGTATAGACTGAGTCTGTTGTACAGTTTCTCATTAGGTGGAGTGTATAACTCTAAGCTCTAAATGTAGGTACTGTGGTATAGACTGAGTCTGTTCTACAGTTTCTCATTAGGTGGAGTGTATAACTCTAAGCTCTAAATGTAGGTACTGTGGTATAGACTGAGTCTGTTCTACGGTTTCTCATTAGTTGGAGTGTATAACTCTAAGCTCTAAATGTAGGTACTGTGGTATAGACTGAGTCTGTTCTACGGTTTCTCATTAGTTGGAGTGTATAACTCTAAACTCTAAATGTAGGTACTGTGGTATAGACTGAGTCTGTTCTACAGTTCCTCATTAGGTGGAGTGTATAACTCTAAACTCTAAATGTAGGTACTGTCTCCAGCTTGTCCTCTGTCAATAGCTACAATGAAACATGTGTGGGCGGAGCCTGTACCTGCTGTTTAGGTTCTGATCAGGTCAGTACATCAGAGCTGGCTCTTGTTTACTGTTGAGACGGTCAGTGCGCTCCTCCTTTAAAGCCCCTCCCCCCTCGCTGCCCCCCCCCCATCTCTGTGGGCACAATCCAAATTTAATCTGTCGTCTGGAGCCGCACTGCTGCACAGTGAGTGAGTGCTGCTACCGCCCCGAGCCAGACGTCTGTCTGCCCTCCTCCATCCCTCCATCAATCCATCATTCCCTCTATCCATACAGCCATCTTTCCATCTCTCCGTGCCAACATCCATTCCTCTGTTTCTCCATTCCTCCTTCTATCACTCCATCCCTCCACCTGGGTCATCTCTACACCCGTCCATCTCTCTGTCCCTCAGTCCGTAGTGACCCCTAAGTACCGCTACACAAGGCTCAAGTCACTTCCTACCCTCCAATTTCCTCTTCCGCCCTGTTCTCATTTTTATGTTCCACCTTAAATTTAAGGTGGAGTGGAAAAATGGAACAGGAAGCTGGTGATTAGGGATGGGATGTTTAATCGACCGAGCTGACAAAGCCAACTACAAATTTAAACACAACTAACTTATCGGTCGATTAGTTGGTGACATCATCGTGTGTGTTTCTGTGGTTGTAGAATGTAGTTGCAGCACACCGTTTAAAATGAACTTCAATTCTTAAAAATAAACCTAAATAAAATTAACTAATTTATTTAAAGCTTAGCTTAAAGCTCAGACTCTCAGTTTAATCTAAAACCGAGTTTAAAACTTTTATTCTCAGTTTTTATTGAAAATGTAATTTTATTTATCACATATTTGCAGGATTGTTTATTAGAGGAGTGAATTATTAAATCAGGTATTAATCTTTTTGATCTTCACTGTTAGTTAACAGATCGTCAGTGTAGAAAAAGAAGATCCTCCAAAACGGCAGCTTTACAGGAGAGGGCAAAACCTAATGTGATTTTAATGGAAGTCAATGGAACCAGACATCTCTCCAAGCAGTTTTGGGCTGTTTCTGTTGGTCTACTCCATATTAAATTTTCACACAGTGTAAACAGCAGCTACTGGATTCAAATGATGCTGAAAAGTAAAAATAAAAAATTCTAAAATATATTTTAAAATAAAATAAAATCAACAGTGACGATAAGAGTAAAACAGACTTAAGCAAATTTTAAAGCTGATAGCTACATAAGAGTGATCTGGTAATAAAGCGATACATAATCCAAATATATAATCGATTATTAATGGTAATAATGTAAATAGTTGTTTGTTGACCTACTGGTGACCTAACCTCTAATGTTCAAGCATACCTGGAAATGATGTGTGCATGTGTATACCCAGCTCCAACCTGAATTACACCAGCACCATGCGCTCTAGTGAGGGGATATCAGTGTAGTGGTTTACTCGCGTCTGTCCACACAACCCGGCCGAACCGTCTCCCAGTACAAACACCGGAGCAGTCGGTCCGCGGCGGAGAGAGCAAACAGAGCCGAAACTGATGGGACGTGATATTAAACACTCTTCAATAACAACCTTCGATCGCCCCGCAACGCAGACACGGGCCGGAGCCAGCCGCTACCTCCCCCTTCGCAGTCCTTCCCTCTCCCAATTCCTTTGCCATTTCCATTCGAATATAGAAAGCTCAGAAAGCAATTCAGGCCAGAGTGAAGTTAGTAAGTGACCTGAATCCGCAGTCGAATAGGAGAGAGTTTAAATTGTGCAGGATGGCCTACATTCGGCGCTAGCGCTAGGCTGATCTCGGCGTGCCTGCAAAACTTCAGGACAGACTCTCTCCCCGCTTCAGCCTTTCTAGGACTCGCCGTCTTCTGGGGTCACGAGTGCCGCCGCAAATGAACATGTCAAACTTAACGTCAGACGAAGGCAGTGCTTTCAAAGGCGCTCCCGTGCCACCGCGGCAGATCAGCCAGACGAGCTGCCTCGACGAAGACGGACTTTCAGTTTACATAATGCAGATAAAGGCCAAGCGCCGTGAGAGCGGGGGGCGTGAGCAACGTGGCATCAGCGTGAATATCACCTGCTGAACATGTACGAGCGAGAAAACCCATCTTTACAATAATGCTAACTTCTGTTAGCATACCTATGTGATTTATAATACTAGGTTAGCACTAAGCTAATGCCAAAGGAAACTAAATGGGCGTATATGTATAAATTCTCTGGTCAGCCAGCTTTACCAGCAAGACTTCTCAAACCTAGCACCAGACCAGCGCTAACCAGCCCAAACCAGCTTGGACCACCGTGAATTTGAAGCAGAGCTGATTTTATTAGCATGGGTTTTTTTTATTAACGGGCTATGATAGTAATCTCATGCAGTTTATCTCGAACCTGACAGGACCGTTTCCTGATGGGTGTTTCCAGGATACGTCCTAGCACCATGCTAATTGGCTTCCATCACCTATTAGCCTTGTAGCTCCAGTGCTAAACCAAAGGAAGCAAACCTCAGGCGCCAAACACTGACTGATCGATTCGGTCCAAGCCTGAAATCAGGGGCATGTCATTGTTGGCCAATCTATCACCCTAACCATTGTTTACCTGGCTGAGGGCACACCTGCACCAGGTGTTCAGTGTCTGCAACTGGCTGTTCCAGCTTCGGTGAAGCAAAAACACGGGACCATGTGGGCTGGTGGGACCGGGCATCTGGATTAAACAGTGGATGAAGGAAGAGTCACATAATCTACTCACGAGGAAACGTCTCCGTGCCGTCCTCCACGTTTTTGTTGAGGTGATACACGGAGAGGTCACTCTGCAGCATGCTGTCGGCCGTGCCTCGGGCCAGAGCGGCGGCCAGCGTGAACGGGCAGTTACTGTAAGAGAGAGAGACAGGTACAAAGCAGGGTTACACGTCTGCTGAGCAGGACAGTCCGGGACCAGGCCGTCCGGGGAGAGAGATCTGTGAAGGAACACACGCACGACGCGCCGACCAGCATTTTCCTGCACACTCAGCAGCTCTAATAACTCTGCCATGTGCATATTATTTATGCATAGAAAACAAAATCCCTCACTTCAAATATTAAACACTCTGTAAACGTCTCAGCAATGACAATCATCGGAGAAGAGAATTCTGGACCCGGAGGGACGTTAGTGTAGATGGACCGCTCACGAGAGTCTCTCATTGAGTCAGCTTTAACCTCTGCAGTGGTCTGCTGGAAACCTCAGCAGAGTGAACACAACTAGACCAGGGAGACCACCGGCACCAGCTCGATGACCTTGGCCATCTTTATGACGTTAGAGCCATGAGGAGGGTGCAGGCCTTTTTTGGCGGATACCCATCACCCTCTTTCCTCCCTACCCTGAGGTTTGTCTTCTGCCTCAGGGCGGAGTGTAGGCTCCCTAGAAGGGCCGACGCAAACAGACATCTGAGGTCATTAGTTCCATTAGCCACTGTCCCCTGCACACCTGTTTGATGACACCTAGTATATACACTGTATCGCCATACGTATTCACTCTATAGGGTTTAATATGATGACGGAGGAGCGTGAATGGACAGTCCAGAGAACACGCCTCCACTGCTCTAGAGTCCAGTGCTATATATATATATATGTAGTTTGTAAATATACACAATATATACAGTAATATACAATATTATATAACACAATAATATATACAGTACAACAATATATAGTCTAATAAACATGTATGTATATTATTTATGTATGTATAAGCATGCAGTATATACAACCATATATAGTAGTGTACATATATCCCATATATAGCGTATGATATACTGTGTAAATATGAATAATGAACTGCCTCGGTACACTCATGATGAGCACACAGCACTGTGAGCCGTAGTGAACTTCAGTGACCTGTATGAAGTAATTCCAGGTCCCACAGTGCCGTAGGCTGGATCCTTTAGCCGTGCGGTGCAGGCCTGGACACTCAGGAGAGCTCTCTCCGTGCTCACCTCATCCACACTCAGCACCGCTCGCCGCTTAGGTAAGTGCTGGGTACTTGTGGCTTTGCTGAAAATAGCTGCGATTACAGTACACATTATGAAATCATGGCCTGACTCTCCACTTTCAGCTCTAGCGGGATCTTTACAGCGTTACATAAGAACTGATGGCCATGTTGGCAACCGGCGTTCCGGCGGAGTAGACAGGGGATCCCAGCAGAATATAAAACAGCACTCCGAGCGGAGCTGCAGCACGGATAGCCATCACCTACAGCAGGATTCAAACACCACCCGACTGAACTACACAGTCAACCGCTTTGGAACAGCGGAGGAACAGCGCTGGTGACGGATACAGGAATGAAGGGATGGAGGAACAGTGTTGGTGATGGATAGAGGAATGAAGGGATAGAGGAACAGTGTTGGTGATGGATAGAGGAATGAGGGATGGAGGAACAGTGTTGGTGATGGATGAAGGAATGAAGGGATGGAGGAACAGTGTTGGTGATGGATGAAGGAATGAAGGGATGGAGGAACAGTGTTGTGATGGATGGAGGAATGAAGGGATGGAGGAACAGTGTTGGTGATGAATAGAGGAATGAAGGGATGGAGGAACAGTGCTGGTGACGGATAGAGGAATGAAGGGATGAAGGAACAGTGTTGGTGATGGATGAAGGAATGAAGGGATGAAGGAACAGTGTTGGTGATGGATAGAGGAATGAGGGATGAAGGAACAGTGTTGGTGATGGATGAAGGAATGAAGGGATGGAGGAACAGTGTTGGTAACGGATACAGGAATGAAGGGATGAGGGAACAGTGTTGTGATGGATGGAGGAATGAAGGGATGGAGGAACAGTGTTGGTGATGGATGGAGGAATGAAGGGATGAAGGAACAGTGTTGGTGATGGATGAAGGAATGAAGGGATGGAGGAACAGTGTTGGTGATGGATAGAGGAATGAGGGATGGAGGAACAGTGTTGGTGATGGATGAAGGAATGAAGGGATGGAGGAACAGTGTTGGTGATGGATAGAGGAATGAGGGATGGAGGAACAGTGTTGGTGATGGATGAAGGAATGAAGGGATGGAGGAACAGTGTTGGTGATGGATGAAGGAATGAAGGGATGGAGGAACAGTGTTGTGATGGATGGAGGAATGAAGGGATGGAGGAACAGTGTTGGTGATGGATGGAGGAATGAAGGGATAAAGGAACAGTGTTGGTGATGGATGAAGGAATGAAGGGATGGAGGAACAGTGTTGGTGATGAATAGAGGAATGAAGGGATGGAGGAACAGTGCTGGTGACGGATAGAGGAATGAAGGGATGAAGGAACAGTGTTGGTGATGGATGAAGGAATGAAGGGATGAAGGAACAGTGTTGGTGACAGATAGAGGAATAAAGGGATGGAGGAACAGCACTGGTGACGGATAGAGGAATGAAGGGATGGAGGAACAGTGTTGGTGATTGGTCAGTTAGTGGTCAGTGATTGGTCAGTTAGTGGTCAGTGGTCAGTGATTGGTCTGTGATTGGTCAGTGACTGGTCACTGATAGGTCAGTTAGTGGTCAGTGATTGGTCAGTGATTAGTCAGTGGAACAGTGTTGGTGATTGGTCAGTTAGTGGTCAGTGATTGGTCACTGATAGGTCAGTTAGTGGTCAGTGATTGGTCAGTGATTAGTCAGTGGAACAGTGTTGGTGATTGGTCAGTGATTGGTCACTGATAGGTCAGTTAGCGGTCAGTGATTGGTCAGTGGAACAGTGTTAAGGGGTTTACTGAGTACACCTTTACTGTTTACCTGCAGGAACAATAACCTCATTAGAGAACCCACAGGTTTGGGTTCTCTAGGTCATTAAAGGGTTAACCTGATGCCGAACAGCAGGGCGATGGGTCCGAGGTGTGATGCCGCTCGTTACAGCCCGGAAAACTTATTATCCTCCGCAACCAAAATGTCCCGAACCCAGCGTGCTCTGTGTCTCCGTGCCACCGCCGTCAAGGCTCCGTCTGCGAGCGCTCGGCTCGGCCTGCCAACATTCTGCTGAATTAATAACGTCAGCTGTCCACATTTTACCCAGCGTGGTGAGAACCCGCTAATAACCCGCCCTGTAATCGCTCACACAGCGGACACGCCAAGGACAAGCGCTCACCTGAGGGAAGAGGCTGAACACCAACCTGAACATTATACACCGCTCAGTCAAAAGTCCGGGGACAGCGAAAACCTGCGTGTTAACACTGGTGCTGATGTTGGCCGGAGCAGAACCCGGAAATTCATACCACCTGTGAACACGCTTCCACACACAGTGAGCCAGAACCTCACCAAGCGGTTCTGTGGCCTTATCGTCACGGTCCAACGGAAAACAAGTCTCACCAAAAGGGCAACTTTACAGGAGAGGGCAAAAACCCTGTCCAGTTCTAATGTAAGTCAATGGAACCAGACTTCATTCCAAACTATTTTGGGTCATTTCTATTGGTCCATTCATGCTGGAATTTTTGCACAATATAAACAGCAGCCCACGTGATCAAATAATGCATAAAAGTTAAAATCGACGAAAACTGGAGGTGGAGGTTTTTCTTTGGACAGAGACGATATACAGGACAGCAGGCGCCTCATATCCAAAAACTGAAAGTTGGAGATGCTCCCACAGCAGCGATATGGAACACTCGGACGACAGCACCACCACGTCAGTGTACAGGGTAATACAGTACACAGAGAAACAGATGGACTACAGCCTGGACCTGTACACCTACAGAGTGTCCTGTAGGGTCAGTGGAGCTGATAGAGACAAGGGGGTGTTCCTAATAAAGTGGCCTGTGGCAGGGCAGCTGTTAAAGCACCCTGGCGACTGTGTTTACTATCCCGTCACTGTGATGTTATGGTGGTGTGTCTACGGTAATATGGTAATATTCTCACTGGTTATAATTTAAACCTGTTTGATTTTCCGTAATTGTAAATTTAGCTCTTATTAACCTGTTGTCACCATCCCAGTATGAACTGCTGCCTCCCGAGTACGTGCCCACGAACCACAAGAGGGCGCTTCTTGGCCCACCGGTTGAGAAACCAGGAAGCTTCAGAGCAGGTTCTGCCAGGAACACTCAAACGCTGCACCGTTCCTTCGCTGGAAGCACCTCCCTTTAAAATAACCCTATAGACCTTGCCGTTCCCACCACAAACAGGTTGGCCCTGTCTGGTATTCCAGGGGGTGACCTCCACTCAGTCCTGATCCTGCAAGATCTGCGAGGGTGTTGACGGACCTGGACGGGCCAACCTTAAATTTCCAACTCTATCCTTCAAACGGTGAAGTCATCTGAAGGATGAACCTCCTCCACGCCTCACTTTCAGGTCGGGTCATCAAGGAAGACACTGCGATGAGCATGAAGCCCAGAGACGAAGATAAACTCATCCATTCACCGACTGAAACCGGGCAGCTCCGTTCTTCAGCTGAGCTGGAACCTGACGGCGAGACGAGCAGACCAAGGCTGTAATAGACCTTCTCCAGCCGCACCGTGCTCGGCATGGAGTCACATGACGCGACATCATTAGTCTCCGTTCAGGTGAGCCGCTCTCGTCTCTGCCCTGCACCCGTAGCAACATGAAGCTGACAACTGATGCTCCGCTGTAACTATGGCGACGCTGCTGTGATGCTGGGTTGCCGTGGGGATGGACCGGGTGGTGGGAGGAACGCAGCAGCTATCGCCCCCATCCAGGCCAGAATGGACCACCAGTGTTCGAATGTAGAGCAGCTACACACGCGGGTTTGTTTCCATAGCGAGCTCTAACACGTATGACGTATATATTTAAAGGCCCGTGATAATTATTTAATTTTTAAAAAACTGAATAAACTTCTCGCAGGGATTTTGGTCACTGGTGCTTTTTAGGACTCCTACATTACATTGAGACAGTCTCTTCAGCCCTATTAAACTGTTTCCTGGGGTCAGGGCTCATCTGTGAGGAAGCACTCGCTCATTATACAATACTTTAATAAACTTATTAATCATTTTGTTAATCACTTAGCATGTACCAGCATGTGCTGGTGTGGATCAGACGTAGCAGTGCTGCTGGAAACCTCAGCAAGAATCGTCCACCAACCAGAACTACCCAGCCAACAGCGTCCTGTGGGCTGTGTCCTGTGGGCTGTGTCCTGTGGGCAGCGTCCTGTGGGGCAGCGTCCTGTGGGGCAGCGTCCTGTGGGCTGTGTCCTGTGGGCAGCGTCCTGTGGGGCAGCGTCCTGTGGGGCAGTGTCCTGTGTCCACTGATGAAGGTGGAGCAGCAAGGTAGGAGTGTCTAATAGAGTGGACAGTGAGTGGACACAGTGTCTCAACACTCCAGCAGCACTGCTGTGTCTGACCCCCTCACACCAGCACCACACACACTAACACA
The DNA here is from genome assembly GCA_024036415.1 of Prochilodus magdalenae. Taxonomy (NCBI): domain Eukaryota; kingdom Metazoa; phylum Chordata; class Actinopteri; order Characiformes; family Prochilodontidae; genus Prochilodus; species Prochilodus magdalenae. Next base: position 2,269 of record JAMWET010005912.1, on the reverse strand, counting down.
CCACCACCACGTCAGTGTCCCTGCAGTGCTGAGAATGATACACCACCCACATCATACCTGCTCTGTGGTGGTCCTGTGGGGGTCCTGATCATTGAAGAACAGGGTAATACAGTACACAGAGAAACAGATGGACCTGTCTGGACCTGTACACCTACAGAGTGTCCTGTATGATCAGTGGAGCTGATGGAGGGGACGGTGGGTGGAGGTACAGGGAGGTGACTGTAATAAAGGCCGGATGACGGTTTGTCCTGAACATGTAGGGAAACAAACACAGACAGATTGAGAAGCTGGGGCAGCAGCTGCGTGAACTGGAAAGTGGAGCGTTCGGTCTCAAGGACGGCTCAATGACAGGCTGCTCCAGATACGGAGAAACACGGAGACTCGGAGGAGGAGAAAACAATCCACACCCACCTGTGAACACTAACGAGCTGAATATGACTCATTATCGTTAATAACGCCGCGCCTGAACACCTGCAGCGCAGCAACGAGCTATCAGTAAACAGACCCCCAACAACAACCGCCACACGCTCCGAGAGCAAGGAGGAACACGGAGAGCCGCACACGGCCCCCTTTCAGCCTCCTGACCGCACCAGGGGACGGACACAGCAGGCTTTGTTGGGTACAGACGTGAAGATGAAAGAGAGAGAGTGGGGGGGGTGAGCTGGTGGCCTGAAGGAGAAAGAGAGAAGAGGGAGAGATGGAAAGAGCACATGCTAATTGCTGTTGCATTCTGGGATCCTCCTCCGCATTTCCATTCATAGAAATCACCCTCACACACACACACACACCCTCGTCACTACCTGAGGGGGGAGGGGCTGCAAGGCGGCAGGGGGTGGGGGGGCTGCTTAGGTGGGGAATCCTAATAGGTCAAGGAACTTCAGCACATTCGAGCTGAGCCAATAGGAACCGCCGTCGGTGTAGTGGGAAACAATGGGCGAGTCAGCCACATGCAAAGGAATGAGGATGAGAGAGAGAGAGAAAGTGGAGAGAGAGAGAGAGAGAGAGAGCAGGGAGAGAGAGAGAGAGAGAGCAGGGAGAGAGAGAGAGAGCAGGGAGAGGAAGAGAGTGAGGGAGAGAGAGAGAGAGGCAAAGATTAAATGGGGGAGAGAGAGAGAGCAGGGAGAGGAAGAGAGTGAGGGAGAGAGAGAGAGAGAGAGAGGCAAAGATTAAATGGGGGAGAGAGAGAGAGCAGGGAGAGGAAGAGAGTGAGGGAGAGAGAGAGAGCAGGGAAAGAGAGAGAGCAGGGAGAGGAAGAGAGGGGGAGTGAGGGGGAGAAAGAGAGAGAGCCTGTGGAGAGAGAGAGAGTGAGATGGATGGAGAGCGTGAGTTGGGGAGCCTCTCTCTGACGTCACTCGGAGTAAATGAGGCTCACCCTGGCAGGAGCGCTGCGGCAGTGAGGAGGAGACACAGAGGCGCTCCTCCAGCGCCTCCACATTAACTTTCAGCTGTCCTTGACTGTAGAAGGTCTGCATCCCTCCACACACTAGACCGTGAGCGTGTCCTCTGTACATACACCTCCTCCCCTGGGAGCTCCTTCATGCTCCAGTTAAAAGCAGCTGCACCTCTGCACAGTGATGCGCCATGTTACACAACGCCGAGCCGCGCCGCATGCCTGCCGTGTGCAGGGACGCAGGGACGCAGGGACGCAGGGACGCAGGGACGCAGGGCGGTGCTGATGAAATGCCAAGCAGCATACATCACACAGTGACCGTTCAAAAGGAGATATTTCAGAATAATAATCAGAATATAATCCGGTCAAACTAACCAAGCACTCTACCGCACCGCTGGAGTGTGTGGGTATATGGGTATATGTGTAACTGCGTATGTGAGTTACTGAGGGCTGGAGTGATTTGCCATGTGAAGATTTATGTATTGGATTATTGGGGTATTTGAGTGTTCAGTATTTTGGTGTTTAGGTTTATAGGAGTATAGGGGTATGTTATTATATTGGTAAATGGGAATTTGGGGGATGGGGTATTTGAGGATATGAGTTTTTGAGGATGTGGGTATTTAGGTGTTGGGTATTTGGGTATTTGAGTAAATGGGTAGTTAAGTAGATGGGTATTTGGATATTTGAGTGTTGGGTGTTTAGGTATTTGGACATATGGCGTGTTTGGCTGTGAGGCTTTGTGGGAACGTTCGTATTTGTCTACGAGGATGAGCCGGGGGATCTTAATATACACACACTGATATACATACACACACATATACATATATATATAAAGAAGAGATGAGTGAGAAACCAAGAGAAAGGTGGAGAGAGAGGTGG